>JAGFZM010000625.1:99159-124369 GCA_017657215.1 Limnothrissa miodon
ACACACACACACACACACACACACACACACACACACACACATAATCCAATTCCCAACCCCCTCTTCACACATCCACATGCACTCTAAACTAATAAAAGGAACCTTAAGCTATAAAGTGATTCCACGGCAGCATAGATACTTACAAAACACACCCTCACTGAATATGCCCATGGCCAAGGGCTTAACTCTCTTCGTTTCGACTGATAGGATGCTGTAGCAGTCTGACCCAGTTCTATTAAGGGACTGAGGACTGCCGTCTGTCCCTCCCCCTCCCTCCAACCATGTCCGTCCGTCCGTCCGTCCATCTGACCGTCTGTGTGACTAGCCCTCCACCCTCCATCTCTTCCCCTCCTCCATTAGGACATTCATCTACTGTACATTAATTCCCATTCTCTGTGCCCCCCCCCAACCTGCTGTAGTAGACCATTCATCTCCATTAGGTTCTGTAACTAGTAAATAGTCCTGCTCCCACACTCATACAAGTGTATACACACACTCGCCCAGACATACAGTATACTTGACAGCTCACATATGCAAAGACACCTGCATGTGCACACATGCACACACACACACACAAGGAAGCACAGAATTTTCCTATAAACACATACCACCATGCCTATCATGAATACGCATTGCGCGCACACGCACACACACACACACACACACACACACTCTGTCTGAGAGCCGCTCTGTTTTCCATCATCCTCTCTCATAACTAGACTGGTTCTAATCACAAGCTGAGGTGCAGCAATCCCGGCATGGCCAAGTGTGAGTACCAGACAGACAGTTGTGCAGGCACGTGCACAGACAGTACACAGGCAACCATACATGCATACACATACACGCACACACAGAGGCATGCACGCACATGTACACCACATGCACACGTAGCACCAACATACTGTAAATTCTCGCACCCCATCAAGCATATATTTATATTGCAACAATAGACACACACACACACACACACACACACACTTTCCTTTCAGAAGATAAGTCCATTACACCAACCAAAAATTCGAAATGTGAACCCGACTAAATCTGCTTTATATTGCGCCTGGATTGTGGCTTATGAGTTCAGGTTGATATGAAATTTTTGGCTAAGGGGTTGAATGGTCACAGAATTCAATTACTAAAGTTTTTATGTTTTCTCTTTTTAGTCCTGTAGTGAGGTATGTCATATACTACACACATTTTAAGCCTATTTTAACTGCATGTCCTCAATTAGCAATAGCGATAAATATTGTGCACAGGAAGGACCAAGATTCTATATATATATATATATGTGTGTGTGTGTGTGTGTGTGTGTGTGTTTATGTTTCTCTGGGTCAAAATACTTCATATTTCCAGATTTGATCATGCGTAGCTGTCTTTGTATGTATACAGAACTTAATCTTGTCACAGCAGAGCTGTGTGTCAGGCAGCTAGCTCCATGCCGTTTATAAATTTAACATCAGCAAAACTGGGTCAGGTGCTGGGGGAGCCAAAATAAGGGGGACAAAAATTTGCAAGAAGGCAAAAGAAAGAAATGATAATATCTATAACAGAAAGTTATAAACAGGGTAGCTAAAGATAGTGTTCCATTTATTTGCCTTTTTAGTTCTGGGCCACTTAAATGAGACAAGAAAAATGAAAAAAAAAAAAAAAAAAAAAAAAAAAAAGTCCGGAGAAAAAAACGGGGGGGGGGGGGGGGGGGGGGGGGGGGGGGGGTGGTCGAGCACGAGACAAACCCCTGCACTGTGTGTGGGCCAACTCTGAGACAACACTCTGTCAGTGCTAACACCACTACCGCCAGCAGCACCGCCACTGCCAGCACCATCACCGCCGCTGCTCTGATTGCTTCACCCTGGCTGGACACTGAGAGAACTCTTGTCTGGACCTCGAGACCCCCCCCCCTTCCCTCCTCCGAAAGCCTCTCAATGGAGGCCTTTGGTCCGCAGAGTGGCCTTCAGAGCCCAGGGACGGGTGGTCAGAGGAGGGGCGCTCATCAGGACTCATTCCAAGGATATTTATATGGGAATGTAAAACATAGGCAGCCCAATGTGAATACATGCCATGATAACATTTCACCACAAATCTGGATGGCAGGAATGGTTTAGCCACCCTGTTGTCATAAAGCTAGAACTAAAACATATTCATAGACAAATTCTGGAACAAATTCCATAAAGTTAGGAGATACCTATTGGCCCTTTCGTGCCACACAAACCCATTGAACTTCACTAACTAGGTATGCAGTTTATTTTAAGCTTTAATGAACACAACAAGAACATTAAAGTCACATTTGAAGGGATGCGCTGAGCCATGTACACTGGTTACTAATGGAGGGCAGAGAAGGATATTCTGCCTCAGCCATTTCACTCAAATGTGTCCCCAGTGACTTCATTTAAGCATTACCTGTGCACGGATATGAGCATAATTAAATGTCATTAGGCCTAACAAATGCCGGAGTGCCATTTGCTAGTGGACCAGGCTAGTGGAGCTCTAATGGATGTGTTTTGGCTACTGGTAATTTCACCTCCAAATGGAAAGCAACACGAAGGCGCCCATACATTCACTCAACCTCAATTATATGTGCAAACACGTGCTCTTATATTGCTGTTGAACATTACAGTACAATACAATACATGTCACCCCATATTTTGTATGACAGCATGCAGATGAAAAAATACATGGACGGTGTGGACTGTTGGACTATTCTGCTATGTTTGCTTTTAAATATAAATGTACTGAATACTTACATTAACTTACTGTACATAGTTATCCTCCTGTCACAATAATGCACATAACCTGCGATACATTTACTGCAAAATTTTCTTTTATCGTGACTCCAGTGAAACCAGTAGCCTACAATGTATGGTGATCTATGAAAGAAGAGCAAAGCATTGCAACATCCTGACCCAAACGCAAGCACACACACAGATAGTGAAAAAGCAGAGAGTCCCATGGGCCCTGGAAAATGATTTGGAGGACACTAGCTGGGGAAAAAATAGGCTAATGCTTTTTCCCACTCTCTGTTTCCTGGACGAGGCACGGCACAGCTCATTTGGTAGGAATGACGGAAATTATACAGACGCCACGCAAATAACCTTTCACCCCCTTTGCCTATACTGATGGTGATGATGAGTATTCCTGAACACCAATGCGCACACACACACACACACAATAAGATTCACAGTCACAGGGATATGAGGTCATGAGACCACCGGACGCTGTCAATACTGTAAAAAGATCAGGGTGAAATTTTGATGAAATTGAAATTCGGATCAATGCGGTCAGGCTGGTTAAGCCCCTTAGACTGCCATGATAAAAAAAAATTATGCTGCGTTATTTCATATTAATATCCACGACCAAATGCATTGAGGTTAAATCCTTTGTATGTCTATGGGGACAAAGAAATGAACTGGGGCCTCAATGAAATGACTTGCTCAATCTACCCATGCAGGCTCTGAAGCCCTTAAGACCCTTGGCTTCTAATTTCTATCAGCAGTCTGGAAAAATGCAGATTTGTGGGTTTTTTTCACTTTTGCTGGAATTCCTGATGTCATATTCTTGTTGTTTCCAGCAGAAGTGACCATTTTTTTAATAGTCTGGACCGAGTGTTCGGGGGAAAAAATTAAACACGGCACTTACAGTATTCTTCTGTTGCCTTAAAAATAAATACATCAGAACCCTTTATCACTCAAATGTTGTGTCCAAATATGGAAGAGATCGACCTGTAATACGAAGCAGACAGAAAAGAGCATCCACTTCAAGTCTGTGTGCTGCCCAGGTGAGATGTTTGACTCCTCTTTCACTCTCCTGTGAGCCAGACGTCCATCTACCTCACACATGTATCCATTTACACGTGTGTAGAGGTATGTGAGGGGGAACGGGGCTGAAAATGTCTGGATGCCTTCACGCCTCAGCGCCTCTGTAGCCAGCTCTGTCTGTTCCGCTCACGATGCTACTTCAGACAACAGCGCGGCCTGTTTTGAGTCTTGAGTGAAGCACAAAGAGCCCTCCTTCAGTCTTAAGTGAAGTTAAGCGCCTTAAGATAACGTTGCACAAAGAGAAAGTGAAAGATAAAACTGAGATAGAAATGTCAAAGAGGGAGCAAGAGCCTGCTCTGCAGTTTGACATGACAGTAAAAGAGGGGTATCTGTAAGATACCATAATGCATCAAATATACCAATGCAAACTAACTGGAGGCTAAGGATTCATGATCATCTAAAACTATGTCTGTGACAGTTAATCAGTAGCCATGAATTTGTTCACTCTTAAGAGTTAGGTGTACATTGTCCTGACAAACGTGTATCACCAGAAAGACTTCATCATTCTTGGAACAGCCAGACGAACAACAACAAGTAGTTTATAATGCTGACACTTCAAAAAACTCCTAAGTCCTGCTTGACTCTTGTTGCAGCAGCTTCCTGAAGCTGTGGTTTGTATGTGTAATGGGAGAGCTCTGACTTCTTCTAGTCTTTCTTAACTGTTTTTCCTCTGAGTTACCATGAAAATGTTTACTGAAGTGTTGCACTTGTTTCAGATTACATGTTGCAAATAGTTGTAGCTGTCCCTGCGTGGCTTTGGAGGAATCAATCAGGCAGCAATTGCTCATAACCTCCATGTTTTGGTATCTGTGGGTTACACAGAGCATCATCTATCACACAATGCATTTTGTCAGTTATAGGACCACAGAGAACACACACACACACACACACACACACACACACACACACACAGAGAAAGACACACCACAGAAATTCCTAAGCTGGTCCAGTGCACACAATCTCACTGGCGGAGTGTGTGTCTGACAGGGTCATGCGTGAATGAAAACCGAAACTGAGAACTGAGAAGTGGTGTGACCTCTGACTTCCCAGAAGCCTCTGGGGCCACATTAAATGGCGCCCCGGCCTTCCCCCGCAGCTCATCGCTAACAGTAACACACCGTCAGGGGCCAATAATGGCCACCCCGCACTCGAGCTCCAGGGCTACATGATTCCTTTAAAAACACACAGAATGGGAGTCCTTCAACAGGAGGAGTGTGTGTATGTGTGTGTGTGTGTGTATGTGAGGGTGTGTGTGTTGGGGGAGGTTGACCAAGGGTGAGTAAAACTAGTTGGTGTGTGTGGTCAACATGACGCCTGTGCCTGTCAATCACAGGGATGCATATTTAAGAGAACCAAACAGAATGAAACAAAAACATTTTGGGGGGTTTGGAATGTTTTGTTGTAAAGCTAACTTGCAGTGTATTCCATGACAATCCATCAATGGATCGTAAAGTACATACCTTACAGGGTCATGCATATTCACTTAAAGAAGAAAACAAATAAAAACTTTAAAGTCGCACTGTTTGAGATGCCATTTAAAAAAATAAACTGTCATAAAAATGTTAGTTTATGTTAACACCCTCAAGTAAAGTGTTATCAAAATAATAAATAATGGATTAATAATTAATTGAACTGAGCAGATTGCTTTGAGGGAAAGGTGGGAGGCAGAGGTGGCGAAGGCTGCATGAGGGCTGGAAGGTTTGACTCGAACCTCTACCCTACACTGGCCTCAGATTACTGAAAAAAAAACATTACTAAGTCAAAGTAGAAAGTATACATGGTGTAATGGTTAGAGCATAGTGGTTAAGAAGTCTGGAGAGAATACGAATAGACTATAAGTTGTGGGTTATTTGTGTAATTGATAAAGGGCGTAATTGATAGCATAGACAAATGCTGCTTTGGATCAAAGTGAGTGAAAATTGTTCAAAGGTTTTTTTTCAGACTGACATGCTGCACAGACACAGAGAAGGTGTTTAAACATGGGAAAATACTTACACAGCAAGATTCAGATTTGGCTTGAGCTGTGCCAGTGTAAGCAACTGGACAGGGAACTATTTACCCAGGACCTGCACCTTCCCACAAACAGCCTTTTACAGGGTAACATGCGTCATTGAAACACTTTCGCCTGTCTTTTGTTCTTTGTTATTCCCAAACATTTCATTCAGACCAATATAATGTAAAGGTTTTGTGGAATCTGTTTGAAATATTTTTTCCACAATGGGGTGTCAGTGACATGACTGAGGAATGTCGCAGAATGGAGTCGACTTTCTCAGAGATACTGTTTCTTTAAGTCTAATAGTGGTGCAGCTCTCACAGACATGGAAATGAAGCACCTACCCACCAGTTGAGTGTTCAACCACAGACAACTTTCACAAAGCTTCAGGAAACCTTGACCTTTCACATGGAACACGTCTGACTAACAGTGTATGGATGCTTACCACCTCAGTTCAAAAGTTCAGACTAAGACCTTTCATCCAACGCCATTGGTTTTGATCTGTTGGTAATGAAGAGCTTAACAACCCTGGTTTCCTTTCAAGCACAGTTGCTGTGTTATGCACCCAAAAGCTATAGGTGGAGCTTGGTAGAGAAACAATGTGACAAGATCCTAACACTATCATAAAAAACAGTCGTTTTTTTATCAACAAAAACCGACCCACTTTTCAAATACAGTATAGCATGGCTTGTTTTCCAAAAGTTCAACAAATAATGATCAATCATGCACATCTATGTAAATCACATGCAGTGTCAAAAAAAATACAGTTAATGAAAAACAGGTAATAAAAAATGGAAGATCCACACATCAGAGCTCTACATTTTTTATTTTTCTCAGTTACATTCCTTGCCCTTGCAGCCCTTCCTGCACAACCGCCCTTTTTCTGAAAGGAAACACTTAAAGGTCTCATTCCATCGTATTTTCATTAATTTTGTGGTGGTCTCTTGTCTAAAATAATGTCATGAGAGTTGGTTTCGCTCGTTTTTCCCGGCAGTTTTCTATCACAGTCGAATACAGACTACAGGGGTAGGAGAGCATTTTGATGTTGAGCATAGAAGTACAACTTGGGGTGACCTATGGTAATGTAAAAACATCAAGTCTTAAACGGTTTAATTTGGAAGGAGACCTTTAAGGTGGGACAGGAAAAGTTACCGTTTTCGTCACAACAGGATAGTAAACCAAAACAATGATTTTTTAACAGTTTCATGACCGTGAAAATCAGAGAGACAAAGAAGGAGACAGAGAGAGACAGAGGCAAAGCTACATGAGTATCAGAAGTGTATTTTTGGTCCTGTCTTGTGCCTCCAGTCAAAGTGATTCTGTGTGTGTGTGTGTGTATGTGTGTGTGTGCATGTGTGTGTGTGAGAGCTCACTGATCTAGTTCAATCAGAAGGGGGGCAATCTGCTGCCTCATCTGATGCAACCCAGATATGCAAGAGACCCATGACTCTACCTCCCACCCCCTCTCCATTTCAATAAGTTCTGACCCGACAGGAAGCACGGGCCTTGCTGCTCCGACCAAGAATAACTGCTCGAGTACATAAATAAGGCAGACTTTTGAGACCAGGGTATACAAACAGGGACAAGCGTTTATTTGATAAACAGGCAGGATTAGAATACTTCTCAAGAACTTTCTCAGACGCTGTGAGGGAGAGCAGAGGAGGACCGCAGCAGTCATCGTGAGACAGACACTTCATGAGATTTCTTTCTCATCCGTGCCTTAGCATATCCGCAAATAAAAAGGCTGGCTACCAAAGCATTCAATATATCGCTTAGTAAATGTTTTGGAAAAGAAGGAAGGGAGAAGAGAAGATAAAAAAGAACAAGCCGTAAACTGGAGAGCGAGGGAGCAATGAGAAATCACAACGTGGGTCGCAGACAGGATGACTTGCAGCTTTTCTTCAAACCAATTCAATTAACCCCCCTCCCCCATTCACTCCCCCTCCTTCTGTCTGTCTGTTTACTTAACCCGGGAAGGAATGATCTACTTTTTTTTCGACCGCACTGTTGTTTTAAATGTGCGCTTGCATCTCAGATCAGATCACGTGCATTCCCAACGGCCAGTCTGCGAGACAAGACAAGCTTGCCGAACTGTCCATTACAGTTCCATGTGGACGATTGGTTCCCCCATCGAGTGTCGCATTCACACCATCACTGTCCATCCAGCCAGCCCCAACCTCAGCCCCAGCCCTTAGCCACATCTGCCTGCTGTGCTGCCCCATCCACGGCTTGGATGGGGCAGCACAGCCCAAGTCCCATTTGGACAGCTGTGTTTTATCAGTCATGGCCCGGGGAAAATAAACGTGTGCGGGAGCACCAGGGAATGATCCCATGACCCCCACGGTCTGGGGAGCCGCGCTGTAACCTCTTCTCTACATGCCTGTTTATATTCTGCGCATATTTCACTGCACACACACACACTTACTTACACACACACACACACAATCTCAACCCCATCCATCTCCTTCTATGGTGCTTGTACTCAGCACCCCCCCCCCCCCCCACCCCCCAAATGTGTGTGCATAAACACTCAGTAGCTGCGGGGTCCTGGACGAGCACAAGAATGTGGCTAAATGATTTTGGTGTGGTCGGCGGTTTGTAGGCTACTAGTTCATAGGGGACTGTGTCACAGACTTGTTGAGACTGGGGCTATGTTGACCTTTCATCACATCCTCCGGCCCACATTCAGAGGGGCTCTGGTGGAGCAGGAGTGCCAGTGACCACATTTAGGTTCACGTCGCCATGGAGACCCGGGTTTGAATCTGAGCCCATCTCCATCCTGACTCCCGCCGTATCTAAGAAATGAACAACAAGCCCATAAGGAAGCTCTCTTAAGAATTCTGTGAAATGCACAGCAAGAAGATGCCGGATTCTGCTCTGCATCCGTATACGCAATATTTTTTTTCATGGTCTTTGAAGGTTTAAACACAATCTTGTTTCCAGTGAAATTAATTCACTACAACCTTTGTATTCCATAATGAGTTCCATACTCCAGAAACCCAATTCAGCTGCCATGACATATATTCCAGTTTGATAGAAAGCTTCAGTAATGTATATCACCACAAACATCAATACTTTTGTACACAAGGAGTGGTGATTATACAGTATAAGAATGTTGACAGATGGTCTGTTTTCATTGGCAAGACTTCTAAGAAAAACATTTCATAGCAATTCATGCTTTACCATAAATACTTAAGCTCTGGATTTAATAACACATTTGTCATGCCCTTTGCCTCCATTTCTCAGCTAAGTTGTTAGAGCTTTTGTATCTATACTCATCTCCTATACTGTAATATAGTGGTGAGATTTGTGAATTATAAAGCAGTAAATCGCTGAGAAGGTTAAAAAATGTCACCAGCTACAATGTAATATGAGGGGGTTGGGGAGTCAGGATGATTATAAGGTGATTCTAGTGGTGCCCCTCCATTTTATTTTTACGTGTGTTTGTGTGTGTGTGTGTGTGTGTGTGTAGAGAGAGAGAGAGAGGTTAAATGCCCGCTTCTGTAAAGCAGAAAAAAACTAATAAACATGTCTAGATAATGACCCATATTTTCTTTAGAAGATGGTAAGAGAGGGCCAGAACTAGAAACACTCAGAAAAAAGAGCATCATGGGATCACCAAGTTTAAAAAAATCATAAGTGCCCCATTTTTTGTCATTTAATCACTGATTTATATCACTGCCACCATTAAATGCTAGCAAAAAAAATTGTTTTGACTTATAGTAGGTTAGGTGTATACCATTAATATGTTCTAATGGTACATGATGTTTTGAGGTTGATTTAATTCCAAAGGTTCTAAGAATCCCAATGTGGGCATGCCATCATTACCTCCATGAAACACTACACCATTTTAAATACAAATCTGTCATTTTCAAGATGATAAATGTAATTTAATAGGTCATTAATCAGTCAGTCAGTCAAGCTCATTCAACAGTCCATAAACCAAAGCATAAGTTCAGACAAACAAAACCAACACTTGCTAATCAAGTGTCCACCCCCACTCCTGATCATAGCAGGATAGAATGCACCAGAGAGGACAAAAAAACTGGGTAACATGAATAGTTTCTGAAGAGGAAGAGTCTTAAATCCATTTGTTGTGTTTTCTAACTTTGGCATGTCAAAGGAGATGACTAACATTTGGAATATTGGCAAAAGGTAGCTTTACAGTGCACAGAATGCAGAGGTGCCAGAGCAAATTAGTATTTTTTGGGGAAAATATTTATTTGTGTTGCCTTGCGTTATCTCCAGTTCAGTGTTACTCCTTAAAGTGGATTTCTCATCCATCATTTTCATCGGGATACTAGCATAATTCTGTAGTTATGAGTGCCACAGGCAGTCAGTCTTTATGATTGTACCAACCAGGTAAACTGAACTCCAAAAAGCATCTCCACAATGACTTTCCTGCCAACACACCTGGATGAAATACAAAATTGCAAGCACCAACGGAACACATTTATCGCTGTCACTGTGCAGGAAGCAGGGTGACCTCCAGGTGCCAGAGCGTTATTCCTTTCCCTGAGTGCCGATTGGTTCAGGGGCAGGGATGACCACCGGACTGCCAGCCAATCAGAACAGGGGGGACTTCAGGACAGTCCCGATGTCAACAACAACATTCAACCACAACCTCTAAATACAGCAAAAGGGCATGCTAACAGTCACAGCTCGGAAAAGAAATGGAAGGAAAAGGAAACAAGCAGCACGTGCCTGGCCTGGCTCTTTAAAGCCTGGTGCCACAGCAGTAGCACGGAGGTGTGGTGAGCCACAGCAGACAAGCCTGCTCCTGCCTTTGCTGAATGAGGTAGTCTGGGAGCTCTCAGGAGCACGGCTCTAAATATAGGACAACTGCGTAGCAGCACCTCAACCACAGGCCTCAAACTGGACCCCCCCCCCCTCCACACACACACACACACACACACAAACCCCACATATACAGTACACACGCACACTCAAACACACAATCTCAATATTAACATAGCTGTATAGCATGTACAGCCATGCTTTTGACAGGCAAGTACTTTATTGCTTATGCATATATCATGATCTCCATAGCTATAGCAAACTGTGATATACAGTAAGAACATTCAGAGTAATTGTACTGTAACAAACCAAAAATATTACATCTGGACAGTCGATAATGAAAAATAAACCAGTATTCATCCACCTCCAAAGACCTGAATTTTTCTACAGTTTCAGTCTTCATGCTTATTTATTTATTCCAGTTTCCCTACCATGCCGTGGTGGCGTGCCTCGACCCAAACCTTCTTCTCATCTTGTTTCCAAGCAAGAACTTGACTAAATGAAATCTGCTGGACCACTAAACCAGATTTAAGCTCTTTCATCTATATACACATTCTGTGTCTTTCATCTCCGAAAAAACAAGCAATTCTTGTCAGAAATTCTTGCTCGTTCTCAAACAATTTGACTGTATCATCCAATGAAACCCTAAACTTCAGAAAGTGGGCAGTGAGAGGTGTGGTCCTAGACATTTGCCAAACACAGATCATCATCTGTCCCAGTGTCCTGGGATGAACTATATGAAATCTCCACAAATCCTTTCCGCTGAATAAAAAACACCCATATGGACACCCATACACCACATATCCATTCAAACTACATCTTACCTTGGACTGTTTGTATTCTGTGCCAATCGAAATATACCTCCATTCTCCTTCTTCTACTCCATTCAGACCCCAGGACTCCTCTCTACAAGGGCCAGGGTCTGCAGTTAGGCCCTAGAACTACTGAATGCTCACGGGCAGCACCGCACCATGGCACTGGATCCGTGTAATGTAAATAGATAGGCACCTAAACAACCCTTACTTGTCACCATGTCCATGGCTGTCCCTATATAGTTTAAGGCAGTGAGGCACCCGGGAAACCACCCACGACGAGACGTAACATGAGTGTGTCTGACGACACATTACTCTTCTGTCTGTGTCTGTGTGTGTGTCAGCCATGTCATCCAGGGATATCATGTCTGCGGGGTCAACGGTGGGGGGCTATGAATTAAATCATGGCTGAAAGCCCTGAGGGATCCTGTTGTGCTGGACAACACTGTCTAAGTAACACTCTTTGTCCTCCACAGACTTTGTGTTGTTTTACCGTGGTTGGCTGTGTTGCGGGCATTTCTGCTGGTGCTTTCAACCCCCGCTGGCCACCATACAACAGCCTACCACTGTGCTAGCCTCTCCGGAGCAGAAGCAAATTTATCTATGTCTCCTCACACTTCTGCTTTCATGTCCCCAGCTAATGCCAGGCTCTCTGTTTCCCGTAAATGATGTAAGATCCTGTAGGGCTAAGGCGGCATTAGCTATCCAGTGCACTCGCTGCCCCTAAAGCACCCGTACCCCACACCACCCCACCGCTCCCCAACCTCCCCCTAGAGCCGCCAGCTCCACCCATTCCCCTCACCCTTTGCACAATGACCATCTGTCTCAGCGCGGCTCTGGAGGAATGTCTGCCTTGGAGCATGCCCAGTTTGGGTGTCCTTGTGTCCAACTCGACATGTGCTACAACTCACTTTCACTCTCCCTCACTCTCTCTTTCTCTGTCGCTCTTGAGATGCACACACTCAAAATGTTGGCGTGACATGCTTCCAACTCTACAATAGCTCACAGTATGTGCATACACAGTTCTGGTAACATTAAAAGGAGTGTGTTTTGGAAGGAGAGGCAAATTCCTGTAGATGTCACAACTGCAATATAAATCAAGCTGCTAGAATGCTTTACTGAAAATCCTACGAATTCAGGTGTCTTGGTCTCAAATCTGTTTCAGTATACTCTTTCAGTCCACCTATCAAAGCTTTTTTTCATTTCCAAGACTACCAGACTCTGCTCCCACAATTCACTGATATTTATCTACGTATGTATATGGTACAGTGACACTGACTTGTGTGCTGTTGTTGAGGGTAATATATACAGCAATATATCTTTCCACTGAATGTTTTTATGAGAGATGAGAATGAGAAAATGAGAGATTGTTTATGAGGATAGGAGAGGGCCCACTCCTTTATCCAGCCTAATGCCAGGATAAAGGAGAAGGCACTTCACACATCTCTATGAAATGAGAAGCTTGTCTCGGTGCCGTACACGTTGTCCACAAAAACGGCATTTATATCCCCGCCCATGGCACTTAAGATTGATTAAAGAAGGATAAAAAACAACTAGATGGATGGCAGCCGTAACACCCCCTCATCTGTTAACACTGTGTGTGCCATGCTGGTTAACCCCTATGAGAAGGGATTTACTACTAAAGCCATCAGGAGCCCAGATGGCACTCGTTGCCAAATGAGTAAAAAAGAGCTGTGGTATAACTACCATTAGATAGACTATGGTTTCAAAAAACACAGTGGGTCTCTCCACAACAATTATCCTTAATTAACGCTCCCCTAGATTAATGGGTGGTTGTCTGCTTGCATGGTAACGCATTCCAGCACGGGGGTCTTTGGCTGGGAAGAGTGCTGAGTTATCATCGGTGGGCGAGGGTTTACTGCCTCTACCTACCGGTGTCACGTTTAAGGCCTCTTATTAAGTTGGATTACCTAAGACTATGCGTACATGGCTTCATCTTCAGAGTCCTAAATAAGGACCCCTTCCATGTATGACTGTTTTTGAGCACTGATGTTATTTTGGTTGTTTTAATTTAACCCCTAACCCTACATTAACCAGTAGTTGGAAAAATAAAATGCAATTTTATCTGGCAGCTCTGCCAGGTCACTACAACAGTGGAGTTGATCTTTCTGAATAATTACTTTGTCCATCGTTAAAAGGCTGTTACTATTATTATCAATTAAATCAGGTCATTAGTATAATTAACCTGTTAGGCTAGACCTGATAAGTGCACATCAGCTTACCAGCACAGCTGCTCACTGTGACACACCCACAGCCATGCTTTATGAGAATATCAGTGTTGACTTTCCATCTAAAATGGCATAATGATTAGTGGATCTCTGATGGGTCCATCTCTCTCACACTATTGTCTTCAGTGCACTATTACAATTTCGGCAAAGACGAATATACAATGCATAAAAGACGTAAAGAAATATTTTTTAAATAGACGCCCAAAAAACACAAGTACAATGATGTGCAACAATATTATTAGTCACTTTCTCTATTAATCATGTTTTCTTTGCACATTTTTATTTTTAGTTTAGTTATCATTCCAGTTGTGAATCTCCATTACCCAGAGAACAAGTAACTAGTAGAACTAGACTTTTTTTTACTTCGCCCAACACTGTGTGTGTCACTATTCAATCTGAATAAAGGCATACAGACCAAAATATACTTTTAAAAACAATGTGTTCCAAAGTAAACACAAGCAATAATTCCAGTTTTAGTCATTGCCCTACTTATGGTATATATCACAAACACAAGTCCTCAGGGAAGGGATTGTGTGTGCCACATGATTTTTGTTATTGAAACTTCACTGCTGCATTCCAACCAGATTTAGTGCAGAAACTTGCAGAGAGGAGCATTAACATTTCATGAATGCTAAAAGCACTGCAGTGTGCACGTGTGTGACTCTGTACACGTGTGTGTGTGTGTGTGTGTAAGACAGAGAGAGGTGTGTGTAAGTGTGTGTGTGTGTGTAAGAGAGAGGAATTCTCTGGTTGCTCCAGCTCCGGAGTGACTCTGTGCCATTCATAGCTGAATAAATTCCACGGCACCACGCGTTCAACCCCTCACTCCATCTTCACCTCCAGGGATTTAAAAATAGTGCCCTGTGCAGGCACACACACACACACACACACAGTCATACACATGCATATGTATGCTTGCACACACAGGCATTCACAAGCAAAGGGTTGTGCTGGAGAATCCGTAAATCTTAGTCTGTAAAGTGGGAGGAAATGGCTGTGTTTACTCGGCTGCCGTAAAATGAATGCTCTCTTTTTTTTTTCTCTAATTGTTGCTATTACAGACAGACAGTGGTTTTATTTGGAACTTAAATATGAAAGTTTCTCAAAGGCTTCCTATGTTCTGCAGGCTGGTTTGGCAAACGTAAAAGCTGGGGGTAGGGGACAAGGGGGGAGTGGCAGGCCAAGAGGGGTAAACACCATAAAGCCATTTGTTCTGTTCCCAGAAGTGCCTTGAAATGGCTGAGAGCGAGTGAGGCCCTTGCCGTCATTCTGGGAGGCCACGGGGCCCCTGGGAGGGCTTGTGATGGCCTCTCTAAAATTGGCGTCAAAAGGACCTCTCTTTCCCCTACCACAATAATTCTATTCACACGGATGTCGCCATCAGTGCCACAACAGGCATGTTGGTGTGTTTGGCTAATGAGAGTAAGAAAGAGTGAGAGAGAGAGAGAGAGGGAGGGAGGGAAGGAGAGGTAATCAACGTGGATATGTCGAGACACAGGATGGTGGTCAGATTGAGTAGATGTTTGTGACCTTGTTGAACTTTCATGTTCACCTTACCACTTCAGACACAATTGATCGTAGCAGCTATTATCTAATGCTAAAAATTGAAAATGTGTGCTTAAACATGAAAATATATTTTGGCCAAGTGCTCAAGAAGTTAAGAAGTAATTTATAAACGGCTGCTGATTAGGAATTGCTGAGGTCTGCGGCTCTGACACTCACGTCTGGGTTAAGACGGCACCTCTATCTAATTCACTTTCTGATGACCCTTGGCCTCTGGGGGGCCCTCAAGTTCATGGAATGTCTACGCACGAAGACCAACTGTGTGTCACCAGCTTCTGATCAGCCCCCTACTCAACTTAAGAGCAGGTTTTGAAGGGGAGTCCCCCACTGCTCCTACTGAATTGTCCATGGCAAAAGGTTATCGCATCACGCTGGGTTCCTTTCAGTGCTCCCATGAGGTCCGAGCTGGAGAACCCGAAAAATGTGATAACTGTTCCCAGACTGGGGTCTGGTTCATCTGATCAGCTATAGCGAGTGGTGGGGAATTCCCCAGGTCAGTTGGTTATCTTGTGGTCAGATGAAACAATGAGGGTCTCTCTCTCTCTCCTTCTCCTCCACTGTCTGGTATGCTGGAAGCTGGGCCTTTAGTGCATAAGCCCCAAGGAGTGGTGGTTATGCATGATTTTATATAACAACTAATTGAGAATGTACTCAAAAGGAAAAGGATGCTACTGCTCACATTAGTAGTCTTATTTGTGAGGCGTTGGATGGGGACTATGATGTGAATGCCACTGGAATTTCTATTGTGATAATGCCTAGAGACAGGGTAGAATTACGGGCCCTCATTCAATAAATGTCAATGAGGAGCAGCCAAACATCTGTTTAAAATTCAAAACACTTAGCCGCTGTGCTGAATCGTCAAGAAGAGGGCGTTGATGCCCCACTTAAAGTGCAAAGAACTGCACTCTTTTAATCATCTTTGACCATGTACCTGTATTTATTTACTTTTGATTCAAGCTTCTTTTTTTTTGTTTGTCTGGCGGTATTTTGTCTATAGGCCCTGATGAACAACATCCAGGTACATTAAAGTTGAGCAATTGTAGTCTTGCTTGATGGTTTCAGTTGGTGGGAAATGTAGATGAGGTGCGCCCTCTTGTGGTGAACGAAGAACAGTGACATTGGAAGAAGTGAAATACATAAAGACCCTTTCCAAAATTAGAATATCATGTAAAAGTTAATTTATTTCCATAATTCAATTCCAAACATAAAAGTTTCATAGATTATAGATTCCCACAGGGTATATAATCAAGTATTTAATTGTTTATTTGTACATAATTTGGGCTTCCAGATTCCATGCTCTGAAACCATTTACTTTCAGTTTTTCCAGAAAAAAAAAAATCAGGATCACATACCTGAACGTGTTCATTGAACGAAAGTTCATGAACTCGTTCATAATTTTGGTGAACTTGAACTGAACGTACTATATTACTCCCTGATAAACGACACTGTGAACGCGTTCATTCTGGTGTCTGTGAACGACACGTTCACTCTTTTTTATGTTTGTTATTAAGTGTCCATTTCTATAGAGCCTATCAGGCGAAAAACACACCGTTTAGTCCTGTAGTCAAAGGTTACGTGTGCGCCGAAGTTGCGTGAAGCCCAAGAGCAATTTTGTACAAGAGCATTTCAGATCCAATTGGGCAACGGTAGCCTCCTGCAGTGTCGCGTCGCATGCGTCATCAAAACATAAAGCAGTATGGAGAAGGACTCTCAACCGTCATGCACTGGACATGAGACTCACGTCAAAACTTTCTCTCGGTCTGCGCGCTTTGCCAATTCGTACGGTAAGGAATTGAGCTGCAAACAATAGCCTATGTAAATATGGACGGCATTGCTCTCAATGAGCAATCTTCAGTGGAATGCTTGGGACTGTCTGCAAAGTGCAAAACGCAAACGTGTTAATGTCAATAACTTCACTCCCAATGAGTAAAGAGCTACCAAAGTCACCAAAGCCTGTTAGAATGTTATCAGGGTCATATTACACCTCTTTGGCGAAATGTATGCTACCTTATACCTAGTTTTTTTTTTTTAAATTACGAATTACATTCAATAAACTTTGCTCTTATCAACTGTACCAACAAAATCAAAACACACAATAGCCTCATTCTGGTCGTACTAGACTATTTACTTTGGTGAAAAACTTTGACCCAATAAATTTGTAGAGCCACCAAACCTACAGTTATCTTAGGGTGGGAAAATGTGCCTTAGTCTATTGTTAAAGGGACTCAATTCAATAAATATCTCACTATAAACTAGTTGCACCAAAATCACTCTACACATACAATTTAATACCTTTCTTATACTATAAATTGTCCCTCTAAAAAAATATCTAATTAATTACAGTTACTATCTATAGTAGTATTCTGTGCAAACTTGCCCATCGGCTTTGAAAAATAAAATCTGCACTTCAGTCACGTCCTCAGCTAACCTGAAAAACAAACAAGTGTTAAAACAATGGGGAAGGCTCTGCCTTCAATGTTAATGTAAACCCTGGTTAGATAAGAATTAAAAATGGGATATGAAGATATGACACAGTTTCAGTGTTAAACTAAATAATTGCTGCCTGAGGCCGAAAAATCATAGTTCGCAACATACTGAAAAAATAACTGAAATAGTTCATTTTTTGGAGCTGTGAACTTAGTTCATTTTTTTAAATTATGAACTATGAACTGAACTAGTTCATGTAGAACGTGAACTTTCCCAACACTGATGGTACTTTCAAAACGATACGTCAAACTTCAATTCTTTTTTTTTTTTGGTGATGAAATCTGCATCTTGTCACCTCCAAAAAGTTTTTTCCCTTCCAATTTTCATTCTCCTCAGGAAAAAAAAAAAAAAAAAATTTCAGGGGTGGCGAGATGCAGATTTCATTTCATTTGCTAAATAGTGTAAACAGGCATGTTTCTCTGTCCTCCAGGATTAATGAAAAATAACTAAGTGGCACACACTGTGGCACCTGAGTGGCACACACTGTTAATGTGTTAGGCTCCCAACATTGTTTTTGGAGTTTAGAGGTCTGTAGCGGTTTAGAGGTCTGTAGTGATTGACTCTTCAGAAAGCAGGCGACCTCTTCACACTATACTCCTCAGCATCCGCTGACCCCTGCTCCATCAGTCTATGAGGCCTACCACCTCGTGGCTGAGTTAATGTCGTTTCCAGACACTTCTATGTTCCTGCAGCTGACTTTGGAACTGGATCCAAACTGTTGCAATGGTGGCATCTAATAGTTGTAAAAACAATCTGCATGCCTAGGTGCTTGATTTTATACACCCGTGATCATGGTGGTGATTGGAACACCTGAATCTAATTATTTGCATAGGGTGAATGAATACTTTTGGCCATATAGGCCAAATAAAAACAATTTAAATTGGATTAAACATTAATTCAGATTTGACCACGTAAACACTTGAAATGATTATTCGGAATTAAACTTAATCTTGAATAACGTGGGTGGTTTATTCCGATGTTAAATCGGACTTAACCAACTCCACTATCATGTAAACGCTTTATTCCGATTAGACTTAATTCCAGTCGTTATGTTGCTCTTCTGTCGTGATGGCTGGAGTAAGCGTTGGTCTTGTTCAGAAACAATTTATTTAATAAATACCCTTCAAGAACTTGAAATAATTAAAAGGGTAGATTGCAGGAAATTTAAAAACGCCAATCTTTTTAAAGGGGTAGTGGACGGGTTTGAACAAGGAGGGTGCAAAGACACTGAATAGATAAAAAACAAGTGGAAACAGAAGCAGGAGTATAAAAAAGTTAAGCAAAAGCGGCTCTGACCCCTCTGGCTTCTCATATTATGAAGAAACGGACAGAATTCTCAGCGAACGCCGACCTCCATGGCATCGAATTGGGATTTAATGAAACCAGCGACTTGCTGATGTCCGACGAAAACATCAGGTTAGCCAAACTTTAGTCTACTCTTAACATTATCACCCCTATGATCACTACTACATCTAGTACCACCATTACAAATGGTCTAGGCCTACTATTATTAGCCTAATGTTTTTGTTGGCCACAATACTAAACCATTTTTTAGGTTGTAAGTCCTGTGTTAGCCAAGAACTTACTTATCACTACTTTTGCTGTTCATACTACAAGTGTGTGTGTGTAAATAGCTAATGTGAATGCTAATGAATGAGTTTTGGAAGATCCCTGCTGCCTACATGTAATTGCTGGTGTTTCAGATGACGATGAGGGCTCTGTCCTGGAGGAATTACCTAATCAGGATCCTAGTGGGATGAGCGGGTTGATGGACGTTTATCCAGTTGTTCACAACAGTGACACAGTGATAACACATGAAATCCGATTTTTGCTAAACGGATCCCAACAACCTCCGGGAGGTAGTTTCATATCGCATTCGGGCAGATGCATCGCAGTCTGAACAGCTCCCAACACTCAGATCCTTTTTGACTGTCCGTGACATCACTTACGCGACGCCAGACAGCCCGCCTATTTCGAGTTGTTGTGCTACGTTACAAGCACAGAGGAAGATGCTATAAACAATTCTCCTTGGACAGAGGAAGAAACTACATGCCTCATAAATCTTTGGGGAAATGGGTCTGTCCAAGCAAAGCTAGATGTATTGAAATAAAACTGTTTTTGAAAGTATTTTGCGCACTTTGAGGGAAAGAGGGTTTCAACGGTCTGTTCAGCTTGTCGCAATTACATGACGTCTGATGGCGCTTCCGCTCGTTGCTACAGCAACCTGTGAGATCGGTCAGTAATGTGGCCCAGTCTGGACAGAGCCATATCCGATTTGGACACTTGCTAAAAACAGTGTGAACAGTCTGCCCTAAAAATCGGATATGAGAAGGAATCAGATTGCCAAAGGAAGTTTAACCTACTCAGATGTAACCCAGGGTTACCTTGTTAAACCAGGGTTGACCAAACCTGGTTATCCTGATTGGTATTAATCGGTAATACGACGCTGATTAAGAGGTTGATTGGTTGAACTGGCGTAACCTAATTGGAGTCACATAAAAGGGCAAGTAACCATTTTCAGTGATGGTGCGATCACCTTACTTTACTGATGAGGAATGCACAATTACCGGTATCATGCAAAACTATCAAGAGTTTAAATTTACTCTTAGGGCAAAATCAAACACATCGTCCGCCAACAAGGCAAGCCAGGCTTGTTGGCAACGTAATACGATCAGGTAAATGCGAAACGTTATTGCCACGTTTCCTAAATCTGTGTTACAGAGGATTATTAGTTTGCAGAATGCCTGAAATGTTTTGAAATTATTAAATTGCCAACTTTGAATTTCTTAACAAATGTGCCTACAAATGTGACAGTCAATTGATGTTAATTGGGTTAATTTAATGTTTCCTGACTAATTTATTAACCCTTATGTCTAATCCTGTGAACTTTTCGCAATAACAGTGCCAAATGAACCAGGCAGTGTGTTGTAGGCTGGGACAGATGATGTGTGTAGTCTGTATAAGCAAATTTGATTGCGAGAAGAAAAGGCTAGAAATAATAATAATAAAAAAAACTAAGGCTTGAGAAGTTGGAATGACAGGTAAGCTACTATATATTCATTAGATCTATTTTTACCAGTCTTTCGTCAGTGTGTGTGTGTGTATTAATTGTCAGCCCATTTTATTTTATTTTTTGGAAAGGAAGATAAGAAATCCTGATTGAACTGACTCATTCTTTTATGAATAGTTGCAAAAATAGTCTGCATGTCTAGGTGCTTCATTTTATACAGCTGTGATCATGGAAGTGATTGGAACACATGAATCTGATTAATTGCATGGGTGAGTGAATACTTATGGCCATATAGTGTATTTATTTGATGCCAACAGCAACATTCACAGACACTCCGAGCTTGTATGTGCCCACCAGTGTTGCCAACTTGGCGACTTTGTCGCTAGATTTAGCGACTTTTCAGGCCCTCTTGACTTTTTTATTTTCAAAAAAGCGCCTAGCGACAAATCTAGCAACTTTTTGACTAACTTTACCAACTCTCCAAATGTCGCCACTACTGTCCTGTAAGCGCAAGGTTTTGATTTCCCGGTTGAGTTACTCATCTCCCTGTGTCTGTTCTGATTACTAAGCGCTAGCTCTGCCTGAGAGGAGCAGCATATCCCCGTGACCACACCACACGGCAGCTAGATGTGAATAAACTGCGCATGTGCAAACGTGACATAATTACGTCATCAATGCGTAAGTGTACGCACGATGTCATCTACCGACATTTGGCGACCTTTTTCCGAGCCGACATTGGCTACTTCCCATTGAAAATAGTTGGCAACACTGGTGCCCACTCCTCTGTTCCCTCTATGCTGAGGCTCATCCAACCAGCCAGTCACAGGAAGAGATTGTGAGGGGCATAAGTAAAATTAACACCTTAAATATTTCAGAAATTAACTCCTAAAAAATAACAGTGATGAACTGGAATCAGCAACTCGCTAAAGGAATTGGTCAAATAATGAATGCTGCCTCTGTCATGTCACCTGGATTAGGCTGAGCAATAATTGTTCCTGGCTCTGGGTCCTCTGGTGGCTCCACCACCTCCCGGAATGTCATGCCTGTGTGCAGCATTGTGCAGGAACCCCAGTTCATTACAATTCAATGCATCTTCTCTGGGGCTAATAGAGGAGCATTCTACTGGCTCTGCACCACCCACTTTTCATCTGCCTAATCGCTCTCTCCACAACTGACAGGGTGCAACAATGGAGATCATAGGATCTCTCCACCTGATCAGTCTGTGCTAAGTGTGTAGCCACTATCGTCTAAGCCATTGAATTCATACCTATGTTTTAAACTTGATTCTTTTCAGTTATGATTTAATTTTTTAAATGCTTTAATAAATTGCTTACCCCTGAAGCCATCCATCAGGCTCTCTTCGACCATGTAACCTTATACCAACCATAGTTTGTTATATGATTCATAGGATGAACCAGGCCACCATGCCACTATATTAACAAGTTTGTGAAATGAAAGTTATTTCTATTCTCAAAAACAAATTCGTCCTTAGATGGCGTCTTCATTGCAATGTGGGTGCAGTAAATTCTACACAAACTGACTATTGCTGCAAATTTGCATCAATCACATTGTATTGGAACCTAATGATTCAATTCAATTTTATTTATATAGCGCATTTTTACAAAAGGCATGTCACAAAGCGCTTAACACAAGAGGCCCAATGAGCAACAGGGGCAAGGAAAAACTCCCTAGCAGCGTTTTTTGTTTTTACTTGTTATGGTAAAGGAAGAAACCTTGGGCAGTTCCGACGGCTCAAGGGGCTAACCCAACTGCCTAGGGCAGGTTTTCAGTCTCTCAGATGGTGAGTAGTCCACTATTATTCCATTAGATACACATTACAAGAAAAGTTTGGTAAATAAAGTAATATAGTCTCATTAGAATCCCAGGATATAGTCCCATGTCATTAGACGCAGTCAAGCCAGGGGCCAGTTGGAGGCTGTATCAATCATGTCAGGGTCATCTGTGAAGCTGAAGGCAGACCGCCCAGGAAGCCAGAGATGCAGGATCAGGCAGTGGATGGCAGGGGTGACCCTCAGCAGGGAGGCAGTGGCATGGACAGTGGAGTGGGTTGAGGACCATTCAGGAGTGCCGCCAGATCACGTTGGAAGAAGGTCCGAGGAGAACCCAGGAGGTTCAGGTGCCTTATAACAATATAACAAGCCTTATAATGTTGCAATGGCTAAGTTTACACATACCTGGGTATTTTGATAAACTAATTCTTCCCTCCGTTTTCCAAAATAATTCAGTGCATACACCATAGTTTTCAAAAAAGTTTCCGTTTACATTAAGCTGCATAAATATGCTGTCGAGAGCCGTTATACCTACGTTAAGCCTATGGACCGCAGTGTAGGAAGCAGGAGAAAGCCATACAAGCCAATCAGAAGCCTCACGCCATTCATCTGGGACAACCACCTCATTTTCAAAGCTCTCCCACCAGTCATGTTTTGTTAATTTATTAAAGTATTGGATATAAACCAAATTAATGAATTCTGTTCATAATGCTACCACAGATGTTTCTTAACACATTTCTGTCTAGTCAATAGTACCTGCAAGAATGTGAAACCTTTATGTGAAAATTGGTCAGTCTAGGAAGAGAATATGGATTGTCATCTTGCAGACTGGTGAACAAACTGCTCACTCCTTTAAGCAAATAGGTGCCTGTTGCATCGTTGTGCAATTGAGAAGGGTACTTCAAACAAAACTGGATCTCCCAAAAATATAAATTGTGGGTGGAAACAAGCAAACCTTGAGATTTCATGTTGATTTCCATTGCCATTTTTTAATTTATTTTCTGGCTGTGTGAGAAAAAGCAGCCTTTGGTCTACCACATGGCTCCTTACACTGATTTATATCAAAGCCAACTCTCAGAATCATTCAGGAGTAGCCTAATCTGAATGTCCTAGCCAAATTGTCTCCATCACATCAAGGAAACAAGAGCCGCCTCTAGATGGAGACAGACGTCTAGGAATATGCTGATGTCTTTCTTGTGCACACGGTGGCTAAACTAAACATTCTGTTATTCAACCCAAAAGATGAGGGGGAAAAAACGACGTCCTGTTATTCCAGTTATCTTCCTGTAATTCTTCCTATTATTATTGCTCTTCTCTGTGATTAGTTGTATTTGTTTGCTGTGCTTTTTACTCTGCACCCCTTCAATCCCTTGCCCATTTTCCCCTCTAAGCCACATCAGCCCATTGCCCCCGCGCTTCTATTGTTAGAATGCATGGGTTCATGAGAGTTCCCGCCCTCCCCCACTCACTGTGTATGTCATGTTGATGTAGTGTATGTGGCCAGGACGGCAGCCTCCTGACCTTGGACCATGGGGCTGAAACGGGAGACTGTGACATATTCTGCATTCAAAGTTTCAAAGTCAAAGGAGTCCACATCAGAGGGGTTGGGGGGACCGGGGGAGGCTGTGCTGTGCTGGGTATAGTCAGGGTGGGGGGGGGGGGGGGTTTGTGTTGGAGGGCAACCTGCCCAGCACTGACGAGGATGATATATCCCTGTGCCTTTGAAGTGGAAACTTTACACTAATGCATGTGTGTTCATTTGTGTGCTATGTGTAATAGGACAGGCGGGGGTCAAGGGAGACCTACCAAAACATAATTTCACAGTTGCATCACTAACAGAATGGTGATAAAGTATTTAACGTCTATCAATAAGTGACTTCGGATATGATTTTGAGTCATTGTCAACTGTTATCTCAGAATCCCTGCAATAAGGGCACTTAGCAGTAGGCCCTACGCAAGCTTTGGCATTCTCCCTTATTTTCCCCCCTACACCACAGCTATTTCAATCTGGAGATTCAATTAAGTTGCTGTGACCTGCCGGGACTGTGGAGAGAGTAGCATGTGCTAAACCAATAACCACCGTAATGTTTGCTGTTCATCTTGCAACAAGATACGGCACGTTGGCCCACTGCGGTGTGATAAAACCCAACCGCACCGCATGTGACGTCCTTAGCCTCAACACCAGGTTAGCACAACGTAGCTCGCTGGATATTGACTGGGTGCCAGGTGACCTCTGGCACATGCCCTGTACCCAAAAGGCCGTGTTGCGCGGCAGTATGAAGATGCAGTCGCCAGTGCGCTCATTACTCATGGGGAAATTGGACCCAGATGAAAATGTTAATCGTTCTCTAGATTAAATATTTGCCGTCGAACGAGAAACATTGGCTCAGCAGAATATGGCGGCGGTAGGTTCTGTCCATAGCGCCCCTTTCTTGCCTGGAGGAAAAGCAAACTGCTGCGAAAGAAGCAAGACTGGCTGTTAGTTTAAGCTTTTTTGTCCCCTCCCCCTCGTGACATCTTAATCCTTTCTGTGTGTTCGCAGGTAAACATAATTTCATTGAGCCTGGGTTAACTTTGACGTGTGTTTATTGAATACTGTGTGTGGGCCCTCGGCTTGGATGTTTTTAAAGCCACCAGCGAGTGTATGTATGTGGTGTGTGTGTGTGTGTGTGTGTGTGTGTGTGTGTGTGGGGGGGGGGG
>JAGFZM010000625.1:131268-157275 GCA_017657215.1 Limnothrissa miodon
ATATATATATATATATATATATATATATATATATATATATATATATAGTGGATATTCTTGATGACTTTCTCTCTGTCTGTCTGGCTGGCTCAGGGAGAATTAACTCTCCCTAAGTGTTCTGAATCCAGAAGCTTCTGTGGCTGAGCCAAAGGTCCAGGGCTGGAACAAGGTTCGGCAGCCCGGGGCATCTCCGCTGAGAGACCGCAGCAGCGCGGAGAGGTGAAACCCAACGCCGCATGTTCTCCGGGCGAGCACGCCTTTCCCCCGCACGTGCCCTGCACCCGAGTAAGCGAGAACTCCCCGGGAACTCGCCCCCCTGCCCACCACACACCCTCCAAACTCCCCACCCTCCCAAAACCACGACGCCACAGGCTCTCTACTTGATCCCCTTGCGTTGACGGATTCATCACAAGTGCCCCCACCCCTGACCAAAAATCTTTTAGCACCCTTTGCTTGCACAGATGTAGGAAAAGGAAGACCAGGGCCAATTATCAGTGTATTTACCTTTTTTTCCATCTCTGATTCTGGCTCACACATCTGAGAGTGAAAAGGAAAACAAGTGAACCCCCTCCCCCCCTTAATTCTTGCCCAATGTCCATGTAAAAGACCAAAATGGCTCTAAGTGTGTGTTCCTTTTGTGGTGTAGATGTAGTTAGGCCTGAACATTCAATGGGTGGACGTTAAGGAAAAAAAAAAAATCAAGATAATAACGCTGCCTTAAAAACAGCCGAGCCTTGATGGGGTGTTGAGAAATTTCTGGAAACAAGTGGAATGTCGGCATCAGCACAGCCAGTAATCGCAGACGTGCTTTCAAGGCCAATACCCGCAATCTGCCTAGACTTGGAAGGCCCGGGCTAATAACAACCAACCCGTGTAAACACTCAGAAAGGCTGAGTCTACTGGTCAAACGCTCCCAGCCTCAAAGCTACCTCTGATCTAATCGTTTTTTTCAGATAGAGACCCAGAAAGGCGGACTTCTTGTCAAACCCGGAGAGCCGAGGAACAACAACATTGCAGAACAAAAACGGGGAGGGAAACAGGAGAACCAACTCAAGCTGCCAGGCCACTTAAGTGTTTGTTTGATATCTGCAGGATGAAGTGTGTGTATGTGTGTGTGTGTGTGTGTGTGTGTCTGTGCCTATGTATGTGTGTGCATGTTTGTATTGAAATACCTCACATATTGGCAACCTAAAATAGTATGTATATTTTTTATTTGATTTTGGTGTGTGTGTGTGTGTGTGTGTGTTTGTGTGTGTGTGTTTGATAGCTTAGGGATGTCGGGCTATTTATTTAAACTGGATTGCCTGTTTCTGTCAGGCTCTTGCACAATGTGACCCTCCTCCAGCCCTGAGAAACCCAGTGCGAGGCAATGATCCTTACAGAAAAGTCCGAGAGCTCGCCAAAGCCTCCCTCTGCCAGACAAAGACTTCATTATGGGTCCGAGCAGATCGCGACCACCCGGCATCGACCACCTTAGTGTGTTCATGTGTATGTGCGTGCACGCATCTGTCCATGTCTGTGATCCTTAACACTCATCATGCCGGAAGGACGCCTCTCTCCTCTCTACATCCTCCACATTTTTTTCTCACTCCGTCTCCAAAAACTCCAAATCCCACGCTCCTTCACTGTGACAGATCTGGGCTCCCATTGGTCCACTGAAAGGCATTGGCTGCCGCACAGCAAACAGCCCTGACAACTGTAAATAATTAAAAGGAGTCAGAGACTCCCCAGGCGCTTTGTGGGTCAGTGGCTCTATCAGGTCTAATCTGTTAACACCTTTGGCCGCGGGCAACGTGCAGCCGCGACATTGGTTTTCATGGGAAAAGTGGAAAATATGGAGAAAATCAACAGACTGCGATTTGGGTTTCCCCTTTTTTTCCCTTTTTTTCCAAACCTGAGAACTTGGGGGGGGTAAGGGGGGGGGGGGGGGGGGGCAAAGCCACGGAAATCCATACACACTCACGCACGACGGACAGAGAAAGAGAGAGAGAGAGTCACTGTGGGAGAAGAAGAAAAGAAAACTTTTCATGCACAGACGTCTGTGGTTCCCTTAATGGTTTGAGCGGATTGGAAATTTGGCGTTGATGCAAAGATATCATCATAACTCCTTGCCCGTACATGGATTTGTTCTTGCAGGGCAACTTGTTCAGTTCACTATCCAGCCCTTACCTTAGAAGTAAAGACATTAAGAATGAAACGATCATGGAAACCAATAGCCAGTGCCCATCAACACGTCCCTTCTTTATTGATCTATTGTTTTCTTTAACTACTTTTCATCAGTATTTTTCTTTTAATATTTTTTCCTATCATATTTTCCTACCTTGAATTGAAATATGAGGAAAAAAACTGTAAGCTGAATTGTTTGGAAACAAACCCATATTTGGAGCTTCCTGCCCAAGTACCAATATTGGCATGCTGTGTTCATCACCTCTACAGCAAGTGTTGAGTCCAAAGACTAGATAATACAGCCCCATTTAGAGTGCCACCTAGTTACAACCCTAATGTGCACCACCTAGTCCTAAACCCTAATGTGTACCCCCTAAAGTAGTTCTAACTCATGAGTACCACCTAGTTCAAACTCTCTGTTCCACTTAGTTCCTACTCAAGAGTACCACCTAGTTCTAACTTTAATGCCTCAACTAGTTTGAACCCTAACATGTACTGCCTAGTTTCTGTCAATTAGTCAGTCTGTCAGTTAGTCAGATTTTGGTCATCACTTGCTGTCTGTGGCAAAGTTGATGTGATCATGCCACTTGAAGTCAAGTGAATTTAAGCAGTTCAACATTCATTGAAATTTTCAAATCCATATGACCTCAGTGTCACACAGGACACTCAGTAAATGCGAGAGTGCTATGCGTGGGTGCTTTTGCCAGCATGTAACACTCCCAAGCGGGCGGTGAGATGGATTGACACTAGGGATGGGACGATACACTTAAACTCACGATACGATGCACCTCGATATGCCAGGGTCACGATACAATACGTCACGATATGATATCAAAAAAAATAAAAATAATAAAACTATATTACTTAAGCACTATCGATACTTAAGCATTATGTGATAATGCTTTTATACAACAGTTCCATTGCCAACAAAAAAAAAGATACCAGGAAGGATAATTTATTATTTGCCATTGTTTTTTTTTTTGTTTTTTTTGCCCAGTTCCTCCTCTATGCGAAGTACGCCTAACCCAGAACGCGTGTGGTTGCTATGCAACAAATAGTTACTCTTAATTTGCAGAATGAGGCTGCTTCACTGTATTGCTTTGTGTCGGCTCTTCTCAATGCGGTCCAGCTCGTCAGGGTTTAACGGGGTGCATCTACAGTATGTGCTTGCCTCTCCTCAGTGGCGTAGCGTAGATGCGCAAGGCTGCCACTGGGCGGGTGCAAGCCTGGCACTGGGTCCCCCCTCCCCTCCCCTCCAACCTACGCCATCGACCCATCCTTGTGCGAGAACCATAAATCCACTTCCCATAGGGCCTACCTCTACAGCCCAAGGCCCAAAAACAAAAAAGGATACACAATCACTATTACAACCATGCAGAGAGACAACCACAGTGAGCAAACAGACGTTTACATGATGGCACAGCGGCCATTTAACCACAACCTGATAAGCCAATCAGTTGCCGTAATAAGCAAAAAAAAACCTTGCACTCACCCATCAGAAGTGAACTTTGCGTGCCTTCTGCTCAGCAAACTCGTTGACTATTGTGGTGATAGCATGGTGGTGTGGTGGTGGTAGGATTAGCATCCAAGTCTGAGAGCTGGATGATGTTAATCACTGAATCTGAACTCGACGTAACACTTAAAAATACCTCTAATTTTGCTAATTTCGAATTCCTTACATCCAATTCTTTCTGCTTACGTTTTTGAGCGCCACTTTTGGGCTTCTTGTAGGCCTACATTTATGCTGACTTTCCACAACTTTAGTAAGAGTAGCAGGCCGTTACCGTTTACATTTACATGTAGAAGATCAGAAATTACATAAAAATGTTATAATTGGACAGACATATTTCCCAGCAGGCCATGTTACAACATCTTGTAAGTTGACGATAAAATAATCAATAATGTTATTAGTTGTTATTAATTAATTTTGATTCTAACATCTAAATGTCATTAGAAAAATCAAATTGACAAGAAAAGTAGGAGAAGTAGTAGAAGTTGTTGCAACATGCGCTGTGACTGGACGTGACGACGCACCGCACAGTTCCGCATATATTTTTTTTCATTTAGTTTTACCCTGCTTGATCATCAGATGGTGCTGCCAGCCTGCCACCATGTCTGCCCGATATAAATACACACACATATAATACACTAAATTATTTATATACTACACAAATCATGCAGCAGTGCCATCTGTCTTTATTTCGCGATCCATTTTTTTCGACCTCAATGCGTTTCATCACGTTTTGTATCGCGATATTTCATCAAACGATATTTCATTCCATCCCTACATGACACACAAGGAGAAAGCAGTCGCCTTGTCCTCAGAATGCGTGTGCTTGGCCAGGTGTGTGTGCGCAGCCAAGCTAAATGTGTTCTTTGGGTTTGCCAAAGGCCCTGTGGAACATTCCTGTGGCTTTGGTGACCTTTCAAGAGGAGCACGCTCTCCGGCTTTTTCTCAGATGACCAAAAGCCTGCAATCAGGCTCCTTATCTGGTGTTTCTGGATGGCGCAGAGCTGAGCTGGGGAATCAATAAGGGCGGATATCTCTTTCTCTCTGTTTCTGTCTGTCTATCTGTCTCTCTCCTTCCATCTCTCCTTGCCTGTCTGCCTCTTTTCCTCTGTCATGCATTTCACTCTATCTCTGTCTCTCCAGGTCTCATCTCCACCCCAACACCCCCCTCTCCCTCTCCCTCCCCTCCTCTCCTCTCATCTCCCTTCTCTCTGAGGCTTCTTACGTTTCATAGTGGGAGCCACACCAGGGACACACACAGCCAAATTTCACAAAAGCAGAGCCAAAAATAATTAAACCCTGGACAAGCCCTCTGGAATCAAAGTGCCCCGCTGTAATTAGGAGTATTTATACATGGCCTCATTTGATAGGAGACCGGCCAGTAATGCTACACTTGTAGCACATGGCCATTGTAAAAAATGAATGCACACATGCTTATCAAAACAGTGCTTACATTTTTGTATTTAACAGTCATAGCCCAGAATATAGACAAAGGGATTTTGACGATTGCCATTGTATCATGAAAGGGAAAACATTGAATACATTATGTACATACGTATATCATACACATATGTACACATATGCATGTAATTATGGGTTTGTAATCAGATTTAATCATCATCAAATTGCTCTGAAAACAAAATTAAAACAGTCATATAAATCATTTATGATACATTTCATGGATTTGAAACAAAAACGCTGTTTATAAAACTTAATTGTAGAGCTGGGTTGAGCGTTGTCAAGGATTGTTTTGGTAACATTGCTTCTTCAGTCTCACACACACACACACGAACACACATATGTATAACATTTTTAAGTTGAATAAGACCTATATTGCACTAATTAACTAAAGAAAGCAACTTATCTTTGAGGGCCAGTGAAAAAGGAGTCCTAGTTGTCTAACTGATAGCCCTGCCTCCCCTCTGGTGTTTGTGTGCCTGCAGGCTATGAGGGGAGAGAAGAGAGGGACACACTTAACAAGAAGAGCCCTTTGACCCCAAGCAAAGGAGGATGGGAGAGAGGAGGGGGACAGAGGTTAGGACACATGCTGAGTGTGGCAAAAATAAACATCCTTCGTGAGGAGAAGAGAGGGAGAACTCCCCCGCTTCTCTCTCTCTTACACTCCCTTCCTCCCCCTGTGATGTTTTTGTAGCAGAGAAGCCTGACAAGACAAGCAAAACCCACAATGCAAGATCAAGGAAGATGACTGTGATTCGGGGGAATAGCAGAGGTTGATGGTCGCTGGGTGATTTGGTGACAGAGAGAACATGAAAACCCACACACTATTTCCTAGGTTTACATGTCAAATCTTCATGAGAGTAATTAATGGTGAGGTCACCAGAAATTACAGGCATGTTGGCCCTAAAAAGGATGACGTTACCTTTATACTGTTTCACAATTGTTTTTTAAGCATTAATTAGGTGTGCCTCTCTCTCTCTCTCTCTCTCTCTCTCTGTGTGTGTGTGTGGGTGTGTGTACGCACATGCATGCATCCGTGTGTGTGTGTGTGTGTGTGTGAAAAATAGAGAAATAGCATAATGTAATTATGTACACCATTAGTGTGTTTGATGAGGAGGATGCCACTGCTGTCGCTGATGTCATATGCCATTACATGAGTCTTACTGTGTGATAGTTGTTGTAGGGACCATTATGTGCTTTTGGGTCCCATGTCAACAGTGCCCATTTAAAATCTGATCTGTGGCTCTGCAAGAAAATCAGAGCTTGCCAACAGAAAACTCTGGACAGGAGGAAAGAAAATGGAAACATAAAAATCTGTGCAAAATTGAAACGGTAAAATAACGGCAAGAAATGTCAGAAAGTAAATTAAAACAATGGTAATGAGTGTAAATGTTGTGGGCCTTCTGACAGTTCTATGCAAGCCATTATGTCTCCTTTATAGTTAATTCGCACTGTCTGACCGACTCGCTGCAAGTGGCTGACAAACAGACGTCTAAATGGTTTTGCGTGCAGAACACACGGCCCTCTCTCTCACACTGAAATAGAATTTCAAAAGGCATTGGCAAGAGAGGGGCTTTTTTAAAAGAAGCAAATTGACTATGGAGGCACATGAGATTGTCTCTGTTTCTCACAAGTTTGCGTTGCGCCGAGGGTGAAATGTAATTTCCAAAGTCAACAGTAATGATGTTAAAGGGCTCCTCCGTCGTGAGCAGAATCAAGCGCCTTGGAAAATTAGCCCTCTTCACAAGAAAGACCTGCATAGGGGAGTGCTCGTACATGCACACACACACACACACGGACACACACAAATAAGGGCTGAAACTGACGCTCGCCCTTTTAAAACAACGGCTGGTTTGTGTGTTGATTTTCCGTGGGGAAACGAAAACAGAACTTGTTGTTTTACATTGCGGCCGGTTTGTGTGCGTTTTGTTTTTGTTTTTCTCTTGTTAGTGGTGGCCTGAGGAATGCTCCTGGCTGGTTTCTCTCTTGCTTGCTTGAGCTGGATCTGGGTGAAAAGTCTGCTTTTTGGACTCCGCTGAGGTCAGAGCTTACAATAAGAGCTTTCAGTTGCTTGGATGAGCCTCCTTAACTCACTCTCTCTGGACATCATTTCCTCGGCAACGGGGGAAGAATAATAACAATAATTCCTCTTGACAAATTCAATATTACATCCGGCAGTGGAAGGTGTGTCTCAAAAAGTGTATGTGGCTCTCTGTATATGTGTGTGCGTGTGTGTGTGTGTTTGTGTGTAAAAGAGAGGACAAGTGAGAGTGCATTCTTTCCTCCCAAATTATTAGGGAATCAGAAAAGGTGCCGCATTCCTCCTTCTCCAGTTTCTCTCTCTCTTCTCTGTTCCTGTGTTCCTGTCATGCAGGTTAAGACCCAGGCTGTGCTGCCAGTGGCTGCTGCAGAGGTGAAGGGCCCATGCTGGCCTGCCTGCCCAGAGCGTGCTGCTGTGACAGGGCCTCACTCGTTGCCTGCACCCCACCATGAAACCTACAGGCTCTGGAGTCACACCGAGACACAGGAAATGAAGGAGTCACGTCTGCAGCTTGATGGGGTGTGAAGATACACACACACATGCACACACAAGGACTCGTACACATGGACGTTCTCATGTGCACCCACATACACACTGACTGACACATACAGATGAAAAAGGCTATTCTCACACACATCATATACAGACATTGTCGACAGACACACTCTCTCCCAGACATGCACATCTGGTTCTGGTTTAGGATAGAGAATTGAGACATCTCAGTATGAACTCCAACATCAGGCTAAATTCATGTACACCCACAAGTTCCTCATGCAAAACTTTGGCTGTTGGGCTTTTATTTTTTGCATAATGCCTTCTTATCTGCTGTAGACTGTGTACATAATAACTTCCTTTCCCGAATGTGTGGTAAGAGTGTATATCGATAATTATAAGATATATATATTTCTTTACATGGACTAGACATACAAAGGAATCGAAATTACGTTATATGTCATAGATAGATAGATAGAGAGATTTTTTTTATTGATGTGCTATTCCTTTATTTAGACTGTACTGTAACTTGTAGTACATTGTAGTACACTGAGCTTTGTTGAACAGAACAAGATAAATATTTATATGTTTTTATATAATATTTACTAGATGCATAGCGTTGATGCATACGTAACATGTGTATTGTGGGGTGTTTCAGCAGTGGGGCTTTGAGAGGAATCAAAAAGACCAATTTGCAATCAAGCCGCTTAGGCTGATCACTGCAGAACATGATCATGCTGCAGAACCGGAGCAAAAGCATTCTCTGTGGGGGCTTAGAACAGCCATACACACAAACACATCAGACCAATGAGAAGCAGACAGGGCTTCATAAGATCATCACAAATGTTTACTTTAAGGCAGCGTGTCTCGTTTCCACGAAAATTGTGGAGAATACTTTAATGATATGCTTACCATGCTTTGTGGGCGTCTCTCTTTCACACAGACATACACACTCACACACACACACACACACACATACTGGTTGCAGTTAAAAAACATGAGCAGAAAGAGAGAGGCACTAGGCGAATGTTCCTCTGATGAAAGTGATATAGTTGAGGGACCACCAAATTAAGCTGCCCCCTTTTTTACCCATGTACTGTTTTTCTTTCTCAATGAGCTATTTCAATTCTTTTCCATCCAAAAAAACCCACCCAATATGCCCCATTAAAAAAATATTTGACTGATAAGTTTTAAACGAGCCAATTAAAGCAATAGGGAATGGATATAGACAAAGATTATTATTTTTTGACCCCCACTCCAACCCGTTCTCTTTTCAGCCTCATGCCACCACTTGAAAGCAAGTTTGTTTTTTCCTCTGGGAGAGATATATGAACCAAAACAGTCTAAAAATGCCAGAGAAACAACAAGAAGAAGGGTCTTTTCTGTTTGATCGGTGCGACGGAGGCATCAGACTCCCTTTGCAAAAGACAGGCCTCACTGTTTTTCGAGCAAAAGGGTGGAGGGAAGAAAGAAGCGTTTCCCTTCCAGACAAACAGCGGGGCACTGAAATCAATCTTTCCGCAATCAGGAGGATTAAGAAGGAGGAGAGCGGGAAGGAGGAAAAGGAGGGGGGGAGAATCACCTTCAGAAAAAAAGCGATCCTTTAGCTAAACATGAAAAATTAGCAAAAATAACAAGAGACAGATGAATGAACGCATTAGAAGAGGGAGAAAAAAGAGGAAAAAGAAAATGCTGGATGTGAACACATGCCTCTCTAGAATGAGATCTCATCAGTCATGGCACGAGTCTCCCCAGTAGAGTAAACAGACATTTAAGAGTGAACGGAGGGATTGGGTGTGTAGATGTGTTAGTGTATGTGAGTATGTGTGTGTAAGTGTATGTATGTGAGTATGTGTGTGAGTGTGTGGGTATGTGTCTGTGTGTGAGTGTGTGTGCATGTGTGTGTGAGTGTGTTTGTGTGTGAGTGTGTGTGAGTGATTCTAACACCCCTCTATGTGCCATGCTGTGTTAAAAGGCCTTCAGATAAAGAGCCCCGCACGACGGATCGGGATGGGTTTGGGTTCAAGGGAGGACAAGGCTACGCGTCTGTGCTCAAGTGGGGAAACTGGTGCTGTTTAGCACCCTGCTACTGGAAAGTGAGTGTGTGTGTCTGTGTCTGTCTGTATGTGTGTGTGACAGTGCAAATCAGTGTGAGAGTGTGAGACAATATTTGTGTCTTTCTGTATACTTCTGTGGGTCTATTCACGCAAGTATGTGTGAGTGCATTTTGGAGTGCATGCGTGTGTGTGTGTGTGTGTGTGTGTGTGTGTACATGTGCGTGTAGGCATGCAACCTAACAAACTCCAGAAGCCCAGCCAAAGCCCTCACCTCTGGCACCCTTCAGTCATCTGTCTCTTCGGACGGACAGTCCAGCTCAGCTGAGCTAACATGTGCTCTGAGCTATGGCCTGTGATTCACCTCTCAAACACAAAAGAGGAGAGAGAGTGATAGGGAGAGGGAGAGAGAGAGGGAGGGAGGGGGTGGAAGATCGAGAGAAAAAGGTGCAGGGTAATGGAAAGACTATCAGGATTAACCGCAGAATTTTGATCTTGAATCAGAGTTTTTTTTCAGTGTGGCCTTGAACTGTATTACTTCGCTCTCCATCATTGGGGGGCATAGACAGAAAGGCGTCTCACACACGCTTACACACACACACATACACTCACAAACACACAAATGAGAAGACCATTCTCTCTTACTCACATGTGTGTATGCGCTGAGGCCCTGTTCTTTCTCTCTCTCTCCTCTCCCTCTTTTGTCTGCATACTGGAATGTTCAAGAGAGGCGAATTCCTCTTGGAATTTTGTTATTCTCATCATGGAGGGATCGAGCGGGTCACAGGGACCGCATCAATACGCATTCCTCCCTCGCCTTTGACGCGGAACCTACCTGGGAAACACACAAATTTTGGGCCACTCGCGACCCCCCTGACCTCTATCCCATACTAAGCCACAGATCTTTAGCTCTCCGGTCAACCCCGCTGACATTAGTCAGGGAGAGAGAAGAAGACTCCTTTCCCATATGTTGGAAATGTTCTCCATTACGCTAGAAATCGAACATATTTATATTTTAAGGAGAAATTCATCGATCCATAGGCCTAGTATCACTGGGTGCTGTCTGTAGGTCAAACAACCAGAGCAATTGATGCAACATAGATCAAATAACCAGGCGGCAGCTAGCGTACACTGAACTAGTGCATAGCGAAATTAGCGTAACTTGATATGGCCCGTTCAGTCAGCTGCGTGTTCGCTCTACGGTGTATATTGTGTTAAACATACGCGATGTACGGTGTATTAAATGTCTGTGTTCTCGTTCCCGCCGACAGCACTTAGTGATCTGGAACAACAGCCTTACTGATTGATTCACGTCGGATTTCTTCTTTTAAACGAAGTCGAACATGCGTGTTACACTAATACTCTCTTTTCATACGGTGCCTGCTTAGAATTCACAAAGTCAGCTTTCGCTTTGAAGTCGTCAGGCTTCTTTTTTCAGCCGCTCTGAATGTTGTCTTTAAAGTGTGTCTATTTAGTCTGGATGTGCTAGTGTGATGGCCAGAGACAACTGAGTCATTATTTATGGTTGGGAGCGGTCACACTTCATGCCTCTGCAAGGGAAATAGTATGAGGCTGGTAGCACATCTACTGATCTCCAAACAGCAGATGTTTAGGCTCTTTCCTCCTCTCTCTCACTACTCTCTGTCTCTGCTTGCTTTCTTTCTTTACTCCAAGTAGTTCTTTGTGTGTGTCTCTCTCTCTCTCTCTCTTTCTGTGTGTGCGTGAGCGTGCATGTGTACACAGTGTGTTTGTTTGGGCTATAGCCCCTTGGATTCCACCTAACGAAACTTCTAACAAAAGCCCCTGATGTAATGCATAAGTCACCCATGTGTTTGTATGTGTGTGTGTGTGTGTGTGCTGGTGTCCACATATGGCTAACAGCTTCAGAACTCAGTGTGCCTGCACCTGAGTGTGATTAATGTGGGATATGTGTCACCCATGTGGACCTTCCGACGAGTCACACATCGAGATATGAAGGGTTCACTCTTGATCTGCATGTGATAGAGATTGTTATTTTGTAGTCCGTGACACAGGCATAAGACACCACTTCATAGCTTGTCCACATGTGTGGCTTGTCCTGATTGTTTGTTTCTGTGTGTGTGTGTGTGTGTGTGTGTGTGTGTGTTACAGCTGAGCCACACCTGTGTATTCCCTCCTAATCTATGTTTAGCAGCTGTTTCTCTCCTAATCACACCCAAGACACACACACACACACACGCACACACACCCAAATGTATAAAGAGAAAATTCCCCTCAAAATCAAAGTCACTAGGCTCTGCCATGGTGCGTCACCCTTCAGATTGCAATCTGGCACCCTCTGCTCCCCTCCTGCGCCCGCTCCGCTCCACCCAACCCCTGTCCCGTCCGTTCCTTGCGGGCCCTGACGCAACGTCACGGCAGAAAATAACATCGCCCTCTTCCTGCCTCAGCCATGCAGCCGCAAACGGGACTTTCTTACGGAAAAAAAAGTATTAGTCCTTACAAGGCCCCTGTGCCCGGAGCACCCTTTCTGAACTGGCCAGCCTTGTCCCCAAGGACGAAAGAGGCAGAAAGAAAGGAAAAAAAAGTACACACACACACCAAAAAAACGACAGAATAGAAAAGTCACCTGACAGCTATATATATCTATCTGCACAGGAGCTAAATCTGTCTCTTCTTGAAAGGGAGCCTGCCTCAGGGTGGAGGGCAGGAAGAGGAAGTAGAGGAGATATGGAGAGAAAGAGGAGACGGGAAGAGAGAGAGAGAGAGAGAGAGAGAGAGAGATGAAGTGTAGGAGGTAGGGAGAGAAAGTAAGAGGAGACGGTAAGAGAGAGAGAGAAGTGGAGGAGAGTGGTTTGCTTACACTCTATTCTTACACTGCCTTCATTCCAGAGTGTATTCGCCTGCCTGGCCGAGGAGAGTATGGTGCTAAAAGTGGCCACTGGTGAGAGAGAAGGATAAAGGAGAAAGAAAGAGAGAGAGAGAAAGAAAGAAAGAAAGAAGGGAGACAGAAAGGGGGAAGGAAGAAAGAAGATGGTGAAAAAAAGAGAGAAGAAGGGGAAGGGATGGAGAGGGGAGGAAAGGGAATGAGAGAAATAAAGGTAGATTGAGAGAGGTAGAGACAGAGAGAGAGGAGACTGGGGCGGGTGAAGGAGAGTGGGTAAGACGATAGCCAGAGTTTACATTACAGCATGGTCAATCTGTGCCATGGGGCATGCAAACTCCTCCTCTCTCGCACCCAGTCATCATAAGCTGTATGGACACACACACACACACACACACATGCAGCTGGGCAATCATGGTCGTAAACTACCTAAAGTAGTTTACACACTCACACAGACATAACACAGACACTTTATTGGCATACTATGTCTCTCTCTATTTCTCCTCAGAACTCACACAGACAAAAAGAATAGCCTCACACACACACACACACAGGCCAGGTGAGAAGAGCTAAAGTCTGTTGACTAAAAACAACAAGATTAGAACATTAGAAGCCCTGAAACCAAACCTTCTGACTTTAGAGAGGCTGGTAACGTGTTTGTGTGTGTGTGTGTGTGTGTGTTTGAATGTGTAAGGAACGGGTGGGTGCTAATCCCTAGTATCGCTTTCACTTCATCCTGATGAGTCCCTTTGCTCTCATTAATCCTGTTTCACACCTATAGCCCAGCCCACTGTCTCAATTACACACACACACACATACACACAAACACACACACAAGTGTTTCCCATAGGCCCACATTCATGATACTATGATAGCCAGCCCCAGTATAATTTGCCCCTCTATAGTCTAAATATAGAATATAAATATTTCTGCATACGGATCACAATATATCAGTCTGTTTATTTTGCTTGCATTGCTTTTAATTGCTTCAGTACAGCTAATTCCAGCTCTGTTTTGGTGTAGAAAAAAGATATGTTCTGTAATAGTGCGCCAAACCTTTTTGCAGCCTTAAGTAAAATGTCATTTGGGGTCCAACTTAGCACACACATAATAATCAATGAGTAATGAAAGAAACTGCAAAGCAAACAAGCCATGAATTTGTAAAGCTATTTTGCTACCTAAGATCCTATGATGTGCAAAGTTATTACATAGTGCAGACTTTTAAGATGTGTATATATAAGTTATTAAGTCTCTTTTATTGCCAATTTTTCTACATATAATGGACATACAGAGGAATCGAAATTACGTTTCTAGCTATCCCACAGTGATGCGCACGGTCAGGAGAGCCATGTCCTTGATGGCCTGTCACCTTCAATAGTTTGTGTATGTAGCCCGCAAAATCAACAGCATTTCTACATTTTAATAGCCTGACTATGAGGCTAAGCGCTTTTGTGTTAGCCTTTGCTATGAAATGCTATAAATTCACATTGCTAGCTGCAATTACCTGATTGTAGCATTACCCATGGGTCACACATGGCCTCTTTAACACAATGTATCAATGTTTCAATAATCCACCTGTGTATTGTATCAGTGTGTTGTAAATCTACTGATGTCTAGTCTAAGACCCCGTTTACACATATACGTTTTCTCTTAAAAACACACATTTTCCCCTTCGTTTGCGCCTTTCATTTACACACTAACAGAGATGTCGCCTCTGAAAACGATTCTTTCTAAACACTCCGGCAAAAGTGAAGATTTTGGAAAACTCAGTATTCACGTTTGGGTGTAAACTGCGAAAAAACAGATAAAACTGAGTTTTAGGCAGTCTACCTGCGGATTGCTGTCTGGTGGGAGGGCTTTGAAAATGAGGTGGTTGGAGAGGTTTGAAAATGAGGAATGGCATGAGACTTCTGATTGGCTTGTATGGCTTTCTCCTTCTTCCTACACTGCGCCCCATAGGCCTAGCGTAGGTATGACGGCTCTCAACAGCATATTTATGCAGCTTAATGTAAACGGAAACTTTTTGAAAACGATGGTGTATGCACGGAATTATTTTGGAAAACGGAGGGAAGAAAATATTCGTTTATCAAAATACCCAGGTATGTGTAAACGTAGCCTAAGTCGCCGTGCTTCCATACCTCTGTCCTGCTGTTTATCTTCCCTTGCTTTCTTCTGCATCGGACCCAACAGTGTGCTGCTTATAGTTGTATCAATAGCTTCCAACTTAATTTCATTAATGTGAATAAGAATCTGTTCCCCAATGCAAATATCTATTTTTTTAATTTTGCAAAAAAAAAATAATAATTTGGAACAGTGGATTTACTGGGAATAAGTAATGTGATTAAAGTCAGTGGAGTTGAATTCCATTATATTTATCCTTAGATGTTGTCCAGCTGTATTATTTCCACAGCTGGTCAAGTGTGTTAGTTGGCTAGTCTATATATGTCTATTTGTTGCATGACACAGGAAACACACCCAGATGTGCATATTCTTGGGCTGTTTTTTTTTTTTTTTTTTTTTTTTTTTTTACATTCTCCTAATGTGTTTACATGAGCATACATGAGCAATGAGTACAACTCTGACAGGTAGTAGAAATTCACACTTGGTCCTTTGAACCGGACCAAGATTCCTTTGGTCGTATGGTTTGGTTTCTTTTGATAATGGGAACACAGTCGTACTGAAATGTGATCAGGGGTACGATTTGCAAGAATGCTGAGACAAGTTTCTAAGAAAACAATCTAAGGAAGAATCTTTGTCATAAGCTGTTGCTTATGACACAATTGGACCAGGGTTCACAGACAAACTTCTAATGTGAATGGAGACCAATTGTGTTCGTAATAAAAAAAAACAATATGAAAACGTTTCCTGCCAAAGGTGCAGCATCTTGCTGAAAGAGGGAGATTTATAATGCCCTCCGATCTTTGTAGGCTCTGCTATGGTTCCATCCCATGGTCAGCTAAATCATGGAGAATCCTTAAATGTGTTTTTCATGTGATTTACAGCAGGTGTGTAGGAGTGTGTTTGCTGTGTTTGGATGGAGGGTCCAGTGTGTGTGTTTGTGTGTGTGTGTGTGTGTGTTTGTTGAGGGTAACAAGGGACACAAGGCCAAAAGAGGAGCGTAAATAATGGTCTGCTTCCTTCTCCACTCTTAGCTCAGACTCCAACAGATCTGCCTTTAAATCTAATGCCTTTCACAAAGATAACTTTCTACCATGGAAATAGACCAAACACACACAGAGAGAGAGAGAGAGAGAGAGAGAGAGCATTTGACCCATAAGACTCTGAGGTTAAGCTTGTGGAATGAAGGTTTGACAAGGCTGGTTGCAGATCCAAATATAAATTTGGTGAATGTGAAATACACGTATGTTTTCTAGACATTGCAACACGCACACACACGCACACACACATATAGTTTACATGGAGCTAGCGTTAAAAGCTGACCACTGTCATCAACCATCCTGTTGCATTTGTATCTCTCTCCTACATCCCCCACCCCAAAGCACACACACACACACTCACTCTCTCTATCTTCTCTTGCCCCCACACAGGGGAGTGGCAGGCTTGTCACACACCCACCGTGTCTGTCATACATCAAGAGCTCTCTGTTCCAAACATCTGTGCCTGCTCCCCATTATTCTAATAATTCCTTCAATCGCTCTCTCTCTGTCTGTCTCTCTGTCTGTCTGTCTCCCTCTCTCTTGTTCCTTCGCTTTCTTCCTCAAACACATTACATCGACACAGACAAAATCACCCATCCATCCATAAATACGTAGCAATGTTTTCACAATGTCACAAAAGTATTAAGGAATACGGTATTAAGGTTAATGTTAGTGCATTCACTAGTTAAGGTACTAGTTAAGGTTAGTGAATGTTTTTTCTATGTGCTGAATGTTTGTGTGTGTGTGTGTGTGTGTGTATACATGCTTTCAATGTACTGTATGTGTTTGTTCGCATTGACAAACTTAAGCAATATATGTGTGTGTGTGTGAGTGTGTTCACAGGACAGTATGTGCCAGCTGTATCCAATGATAAGGAACACACTGTTTGAGCCCTTCAAGGTCAGCAGAGCCCTGGAATAGACACACACACGCACTCACACACACACACCTATAAACTCTAATTTGTTTACCACGTTGCTCACACAGGCTCGTCTGTGAGGTGTTGCCTGATTCGGGTGTGCCGTGTCATCAGACGGAATTGAATTCCTCAAACTGAATTAAGCCGGATCTCAAACACACATCTCAAACTGTTTTAAGCCGGATCGCAAACACCCGTCTCCTCACACTTAGCCCTCACCACCACACTCAGCCCTCACATAGCACAGGTCCCTTTGAATTCACACTCTCCATCCCAAATCACATTAACCACCAGTAGAAGTGCACAATTAGATATGGGAGTGTGTGTGTGTGTGTGTGTGTGTGTGTGTGTGTGTGACAGGCGGAGTCACTATATAGTTTTGCCCAGCTGCCAAGCCCTAAACAAAATGACCCATAAATCTTTATTAAATAATGAGGGGTCTTATCCTGCAGTCAGCTCTCATTTGGGGACTCGTCTCGGGATTTACTGCAGGGGCCGCCGCCACCGCCCCGTGGAACAGGATTGAAAATCGAGCCGTCAATCACGGAGACAGGATTTGGCAACGTCCATTCCGATTCTCTGCATCCAACTTCAGCCGGGGATGCGGGAGCATCAAACAGAGGGAGAGTGATGGCAGGAAGAAAAAAAGGTTGGGCTGGGCTGGGAAGCAAAAAAAAAAAGTGGGTCACCAGAGTGGACGCAAGAAGAGATGTTAAACTGGACTAAACATACCGTTGAGTTATACCATGAGATATACCATGAGAGGTCGTTCCAGCTAAGTGATACGTGACATGTTTTAGTATAAATGTTATAAATGTTTTAGTAGAGACGCTTGAAAAGATGTGGTAGCATTAATGGAGTCAAAATGCTACAGAGGTTTGATTCTTCAAAGGAGGCAGGTGCAGTAGTGAAGAGAGGGCCTGGTGACATGTTTGTTCTGTATTTCAACGGCTAAGTGCTCGTTAACCTTGGACGAGTCAAACCAGCAGCGAATGAATAAAACAACAGATTATGACAACTCCATTAGGCATTTCCACAAATCAATTCTACTTTAAGTCTCACTCTCTTTTTGCTCTTTTTCTTTTTTCTCCCTCTCCCATCTCTCTTTTTCCATCTCTCTTACTCGGAGATGTGGGAGCCAGATGCCCCCTTCAACACCGCGCTGCATGTCTCAGAACTGTCGTCATGGCAACGTTTTTTTTTTTTCTCGGAAGCTTGTCAGGGCCATTCAGCGGTGCACTTGAAGACGAACTTTGGGGTGAGGCGGAATAATTAGCACCTCCCAACTAGGCAAGACTAATAGAGTCATGAAAACGAGAGAGAGAGAGAGAAAGGGGTGAACAAAACACTGCATCAGCGCTCGTTAATCATCTCTATCTCTTTTTCCAGTCAGGCAGAACCAAAGAAGAGTGTCTCCCCCTCGGCAGCTTCTGCTGAGGAACACTTCATTGTCACCTTCCTCCTGACTGCTCATAAATATCACTCGGGGCTCGGGCCGAGGCCATGGCTGCCTACAAGGCGACACATTGCAGCTGGTAGCTATGGGGCTGGCCTATAAGCCTCCCTCACTCTCTCTCCCTCTCTCTCCCTCCTTCTTTGCAGCACTTTCAGGAGCCAGAGACCTCAAGGGAAGTCAGGAGAAGAGAGAGAAGATCTGTCATGCGAAGATAAATGGCTGTTTATTCCTTTTCATAAAGGAGTCTGTCAAAATAAGAATGTGAAGTGTACAGTGTGCAGAGATACTTAATGAAATTAGATAGTGACAGGGGTATGAGGAAGAAAGTGTCTCTGTGTGTGTGTGTGTATGAGAGAGAGAGAGTGAAGGGATTCATTCAGTAATTTGATTTATTCATGCACAGTTCCAATGAAATTGGTCACACAGATGCAAACACACACACACACAAAGAAAGAGACAGAGAAAAACAGAGGTAGAGAAAGAAGAAGAGAGCAAGGAGTGAAAAGAGGAGAGGGAAAGCAGAGGCAGAAAATTGAAGGAGTGCAGAGAGAGAGAGAGAGAGAGATCCTGAGGTGAAGATCTGGCAGCGTGGACGAGAGGGGGTTCAGTCACTGTCAGCTTGGAGTGACAGAGAAAGAGAGCGAGACAGACACCAGACATCCCATTTTTCTGCCAGCTTTGGTTGTATTTATTAGATTATATTTTATTTTATTTTATATATATATTTTAGGCAGAGACAGAGAAAAGTGACAAGGCGCAAGACGGACAGATTTACCCACAGGCCGTTTAAAAAGAAAGAGGAAAGTGAGAGAGTTGGAGAGAAGTAGAACGTGAGTGCTAGCAAAAGAGGGAAAGAGAGAAAAGTAAAGAAAAAAATGTTCTATGACATTCTTGGCAGTTGAAACAGGACGTACATGACCTGAGAAGTTCGACCGGAGCCCAGAGACATGAGAGCAGAACGCCTATTGCCAGAAAGAAAAAAACACAGAATGAGGTGTAAGCCTGTGACTGTGTGCATGTGTGACTGTGTGTGCATGTGTGTGACTGTGTGTGCATGTGTATGACTGTGTGCATGTGTGTGACTGTGTGTGGATGTGTGTGACTGTGTGCATGTTTGTGACTGTGTGTGCATGTGTGTGACTGTGTGCATGTTTGTGACTGTGTGCATGTTTGTGATGTGTGTGCATATGTGTGTGCATGTGTGTGACTGTGTGCATGTTTGTGACGTGTGCATATGTGTGTGCATGGGTGTGACTATGTGTGCATGTGTCTGTGTGTGTGCGTGTGTGTGTGTGTGGTGCATCTGCATAGGGTTTGAGGCAGTTGGTTGGGCAGTGAGGGTTGTATGAGGCAGTTGGTTGGGCAGTGAGGAGGTGTGTGTGTGGGTGTAGCGGGTTTGACTGTGCATGTGCATAACTCTGCATGTCTCTGTGAGTATCAGTCTTAGTACCTTATAGAACCTTATATATACCTTAGAACCTTATTAGTGCCTGTTCGGATTAGTGTGATCATTTGGATGTGTATGGCTTCTCAGGTGATGTGTGTGTGAATAGTTGTAGAAGGTTTGGCCTAAATGTGTGTGTCGGCCTGTACTTGCCTGTGCGCATGTGTATGCATCACATGTGTGTGTGTACTGTATTTCTGTGTTTGTATATGTGTTTGGGTGTGTGTGTGTATACATGTAACTGATTACACTTCTCCGGGGGATTGTGTAACATATCCCATTCCTAGGTGCAATGCACTCCATATTCCCAGTATGGCCTTGGAATGCAGTTGCTCTAGAAGCTGCTGGAGCTGTTGTTTGCTTTGGGGAGATCCCCAAAATTAGATGATATGGCCACACAGCTGCAGACCTTAACAGCCACCTCTGCTTCGATCAGCTTGGGGCGCTCTGCCTATATCCCACCTGCAGGATATAGCTGTTGATTATTTTCACGATAAGCCATTTGTCGAGTATATCTCTTATTTTCTTTCTTTCTCTCTCTTCCTCCTCCTCCCATTGTAAATAAAGAGGAGCATGAAGAGCTGAGACTTCCAATGATTTATACTTTAAAGTCACACCGTGGACCCGGGGAGTTGATGGAATGCCCCGCTCACCGACAGAAAATATATCGATGGCGTAGACTTACTTGTTTGATTTAGGAGGCTGGGTAAAAAAAAAAAATCTAGCCCTCTGATTCTCCATTTTGATATCTTTGCACGCTGGTCTGAACCTCATGCCTAGAGTTGCTTTCATCGCTGGCCAAGTTTTCATTATGATCTCTGTGTTTACGTATAAATCACGCCTGCCCACCTCCTGCACTGCATGCTAGCATGATGAACCGAGAGAGAGAGAGAGAGAGAGAGAGAGAGAGAGATGTGGTCAGATAAAGGACAGCTCGGTTTAATAGCTGTTGGCTTGACTATAATGAATGGCTGTTACTCTCATTTCCAAAAGCACGCGTTTAAGTGTGAGGACTTCCACCTGGGGGTGCATGTTAGTGCCTTGCAGACACGCTGCTGTAAAAGAATGCATGTCCTGCACATGCAAAGTTAAGTGCACTCATATTATGAACATGTCTTTTTTAGCATATGGGCTGTGTGACTCTGTTTTTGATTGCATGTCTCTATGTGTGTGAATGTGTGTATGTGTATGTGTGTGTGTGTGTGGGGGGGGGGGGGGGGTTGTCAACCGACTCATACAACAGTATTTTGAAAGTTAGCTCCAAGGAGCGATCAAGCATCCTTTAGCTAAGTTCATTAGCTAAAATGAACTGAAGCACTATCCCCTAGCACTATGCTCCTTAAGGTTTCTGCTATGTAGCTTGATTGTTATCCTCGTTTTGTAAGTCGCTTTGGATAAAAGTGTCTGCTAAATGCATAAATGTAAATGTAAATGTAAGATGGGGCTGAAATAACCAATCACAAACCGCTTGTTGTTCATGTTGTGTCCCAAATTAGCTTTGCAAATAGAATCCATCTGCCACCTCAAGCTTCAACCTTCTCAGTCTTCAACCTCTCTCTATGGAGATTTTTTTTTCACCTGTTACACCTTCTCACCTGTGTGTTCTTCTGAGTGTCCTTTAAAAGCCCAACACCCCAAGGTGTTGCCTCTAGGAAAACCATCGCCCCCTTTGGAGGGTATAGGGTTTGACAAAAGGCGGTGTAGTGTTTAACTACTGGGCACTTTCCTAATAACTAGCTGATTATGAGTTCTCTGCAGCCACAAAGCTCTGATGTGTACATTTTCATGGAAGTATAGCAACAAAACAATCAGGAAATCCTTGCCATTTGGCTAACTTTATCTATGGCAGGTAGCAAGAAGCCAAAACACAATCACACACTTCCTCTATCTACAGAGTTTTGGCGTTTTGATGGAGATGGTGTGCAATGTAATATAGGTGTTCTGTTCCTTAGATATGGGTCTAGGACTCGGACAACCATAAATGAAACTTAAGAGAGATGGAACTGACTTGAAGACCTAGCAACGGGCGGCACCACAGTACCTTCACCACCACCCTTCTCCCCACCTCTCCTCTCCTCTCTTCTCCTCACATCTCCACCCTTTCCCCCTCTCCTCCCCATCTGATGTTTGAATATAGTGTTTGCCTCTCCACAGGTTGTTGATAGGAGGCAGATGTGTGTGTTCACTCATTCGCCAGACGTGAAACAGCGACTTATTTCTCTCCATTTGTTTTTAATAGAGTCTGAAGCCCCTCTCAAAAGAAAGAAAGAAAGAAAAAAAAACGAAGAGAAAAAAGGGAAGTTGCGGGGCCTCCGGGCTCTGCCTCTATTATGAGGTGTAAATCTCCGAGACTGTTTCAGCCCCTGATAGCAGGAACACATAAAGCTCTCTGACTCACTTCACAACAATGTGTCCTCTTCCATTAAATGCGTCCAGGCGTTCTATTGGACTGCAGCTAAGAGGTTCTTCACCCCCACACCCCAACCCCCATCCTTCAGGATCTCAGATGGAACACATGATCCAAGTGCATGTTGTTGTTATGCACATTTTTAAAAGCTAAGAGATGTTTTAGGTTCAGATTGCTGGGCTGCAGGTTTTTTTGTGTGTTTGCGTGTGTCTGCACGCGCATTATGTTTCGTGTATGAAATGCTCTTGGAAGTAGGTTATGTGTTTTTTTTGGCATTCATTCTTCTACCAGACAAAGACAACACACAAAGGCCACCAGGCAACTTTTTTTCTTCTTCTTTAGACAGTTAACCATTGACAAAGTCAGTTCCTGTAGTTGCAGTTGTTAGTCACACTGAGACGCACAAACAATACTGCCAAACAACCTGCCTTATATTCCTTTACTTGCATCCAAATTGGGAGAACCTTAGGTTACTTCTTAAAAAAGAATGGAGCTTTGTTTGAGTTTGAGCAATGATTCAAGATCAGATTTTCATGGACATTCAGATGTCAATTTTTCCTAATCTGACTCTTGGTGGTTCATCTTCCTTCTCCATCTTCCGAGGCAATCAGCAGCACAACCCTGTGAATGACTGCTGAGCAGAAGTTTCATTTAAACCTTTTCAGTAGCTGTCATCATGTGTTTGGGTGTCTGTCTTTCTTAGTCATCCTAATTGATGTCTTTTGACTGTGACCTGCTCCACAAGTTGTGTGATGATTAGAGTTGCAGTCATCAGTCGCAGTCATTTGTGAAGAGATTTCGGGAGATCTTCAGTCGCCCACCCCGCAATTTGAGATTCATTCATAATCAATGTGTGGAATTGAACATGTCTCTTGTAGCCTTGTCCTCCTCCTCCTCTTCTTCTGCTTCATCATCATCCCCTTTTTCACCACCTCCACCTCCTCCTTCTCCTCTCCTCCTCCTCTCCACTCCACTGTGGAAGGCAGCGATGGGCATTCCAGGTGGTCTTCCTGCGGAGCTTTTTTCCAGAGGCCGAACAAAGAGCAGTGTCGCGGCACCCTGTGCTCGTCTGCCAAAACCAACCAATAACAGGAAGACGCCTGCGGATGAGAAGCCTCTCCCGGTGCACGGTGTGTGAGGAAAGGCTCCCGCCCCCTCAGCGGAAGAGGAAGTCCTCGGACAGCGGGGCACGCCGTTTGATTGTCAGCGGCTTTGTCTACGCGTTAAAGTGTGTAAGTGAAGGCAGGGGCATGCGGCTCCTGGAGACACAGCTGCAGGCAGACTGTGGGCCCGAGCAACAAAAGGCACAGTCAGATAAATTAGCATTAGCTGTTAATGGGAGACTGTGGCCGTGTATGCAGCCACATGTCTTTCTCTCTCTCTCTCTCTCTCTCTCTCTCTCTCTCTCTCACTCACACACACACACACATACACCTTTTTTTCTCACACCTACTCTCTTCACACACACTTATCTATGCACATACACCCTCCCATTTACATGGACACTTGTACACTTTCTCATCTACACACACATACACTGAGAATCTCAGTTTGTTAATATTCATGTTTGTATACATGTATGGTTATCTTTGTCTGTGTGTGAGCGGATTTTGTATGCCTGAGTGTGTCTGTGCATATCTATGACTTGGATGTATGAACACTGGGGAGTTGGGGTGTGAAAATGTGTGTGTGTCTGTGTGTCTGTGTGTGTGTTGCACTGGTGACACACACAGATGAGTTTTTAAGGGGCTAGGAGCCAGCGGGAGGCTTTTAACACAGCACTCCTTTGTGTGCAGCCATTTCACACCTGTACTCACACTGTATATAAGCATGTAATTTACGCCTGTGTGGAAACAGGAGAAACGGGGTATCACTTTCTTTGGGGGGAAATAGCATATGCATCTGTGTGTGTGTATGTGTGTGTAAGAGTGTGTGTGTAAGCGCTGAGAAGTGCTTTTGTGTGTGTATGCGCATGCTTGTGTGTGTGTGTGTGTGTGCGTGTGTGTGTAAGCAGTGAGGAGTGCTTTTGTGTGTGTGTGTGTGTGTGTGTGTATTCTGCATGAGATGGAGCAAGGACAGGTGAGACCCTTGCCATGCCACCGCTGCTGTCTTTAGTGACAGGTGCAGGTGCTGCATATTTGTATGGAGCCTTTGTCCTTCAATTGAGATGTGTGTGTGTGTGTGGGCGCGCATTCATGTTGGCTACAGACGCGTAAGGGATACATAAGCATGCATGTCTATGTCAGTCTCTACAAATATTTTTCTGTTATATAAATTGAAGTGTCAAGTTGTACTAAATAGATGAGGAAGGCAAAGTAAAGATGAAACACAACAGATTTAAGGCTGACTCTCAGAGTAAATTGTCTGCAGGACTTAACAGGGCGCCCCCACCATCTCGGTAGGCACCATACGTGTAATGGTACCTCAATGTCTCCTGTGTGAACAGATGTTTGTGTCGTTCAGTGCCGTATTTGTTCAACTTCACTAAACGATCCTCCTAGTTACTCACAGATGTTTCCTCACATTAGGAGCTTTTGATGGAAGAGGCCTCAGAAACTTTAAATGCCGTACAGATTTTCCTCACAGAGGAAAATTCCAATTGTGTGAAGGCTAATTTCACTTCAGAACGTTGAGTTCATATTTAGCTCTGTGGCGACTGTAAGTGACTTATGGCTAATGGATTTAAAGGGTTAGTAAAACAGGCACAAAGATATACCAACGTAATCTAACCTAATCTGTTTAAGCATTTACTCTGAACATCATTTATTTTGCTGCAATACTTCAATAAATAACACCCTTCAGCATTTCTAATAAACACCTGAAGGATTTATCATCATCTACGCTGTTTGCATGTCTGCCCGGCCAAAGCCCCAACCCTCACCCCCGGTTTAACTTAAGGATGATAGATAATGCTTGAAATCTTTGCAGGTTGGGTTGTGTGTGGGTGTGTTTCTCTGTGTATGCCTATCATTGTGTGAGTTTGTGCGAGTCTCTCTCTCTCTCTGTGTGTGTGTGTGTGTGTGTGTTGTGTGTGAGTGTGTGTATGTGTGTGTTGTGTGTGTATGTGTGTTGTGTGTGTATGTGTGTGTATGTGTGTTGTGTGTGTATGTGTGTTAGTGTGTGTATGTGTGTGTTGTGTGTGTATGTGTGTGTGTCCTCCATGTGCAGTCAGTCTTCCTTCAGCCCCCTCCTGTAAGGCTGGTGGCAGGCCAGCACCGGACAGAGACATCAGAGGCTGCCGGCCACTGCTGTGGATGTGTGAGACAGACACACAAACACAAAGACAAACAAACACAGCACACCACAGGCCCCATGTTAACTGGCTGTACACAGCACACACACGTGCACAGGTCTTGGGATGTTTACACTAAAAAAACACACACACACACACAGAGAGAGAGAGAGAGAGAAAGAGAGAGAGAGAATACATCAACTGGGATCGTAATAGAAAATAAAAGCAGACAAAGGATTGGAGACTTGTTACACCTCCTCCTCTCTGACGGATTTGCCTAGACTATACTTTACATTACATCATGTACTACCAACTTGGCTTGGAGTACTTGACATCTGTGTTGTGTGTGTGTGTGTGCGCTCAGAACAGAGGGGATTTCTTCAACTATAAATCACCTGCCAGGTGGAAGCTAGAACTGAAGATCTCAAGGAATTTGACTAATGAGATCTTAAAATAACACACTCTGAAATAGAGGCCGGGGGAAAGGCAGAGAGCCTTGCTGTCAGGGCCTTAAAACGAAAAAAAGCAATCAATCCTAGATAAAGATTTTTATTTCAACAAATCAGACTCTTTTGTCATGACTGACACACTCAGATTAGTATTTGCGCGTGCACACACACACACACACACACACACGTACACGTTGTGACTGTGACTAAGCCTCCCTAAACTGACCTCATATTGGAAATGACAAGCTTTCAGATCATTTTAAGAACAGGATGCAGTAGCATACCTCATTTGACATAATGGAAAAGAAGACAAGCTGTTATTGTTGATACAATTTAAACACACACAGACACACACACA
>JAGFZM010000626.1:28041-44710 GCA_017657215.1 Limnothrissa miodon
ATAGTTCCAGTCTCTCCTCCATGCCACGCTTTGTCTCATTCAGCACGTTTTGTGACAAGCAGAGAAGAGACAGTACACACTCATGCCCTCTGGGCACTAGGTCTGATTGCACCCTGGAATGGCAACTTGCTTAATTACTGACTACCTATTGTGCATCATATGAAAAAAAACACTATGTTCACGCAATGTGTTTTTTTTTTGTTTTGTTTTTTTTGTTTTTTTTGTTCTAATCTTTCTTTCTGTCATGTTCTTTAGTTATGTTCAGACAATAAATTGTGGGCTTGATAAAGTTATAAAGGGAAGATTCATATATATATATATATATATATATACATATACATACATCATTGGCTTTTATTATATATTATTTATGTGTAGCACTGTTTTCTTTAGAGAGAGGAAAGTGTTTCACAGGAGTCGATACTCAGGCACACCGCTGGTGCACAGCGAACGGTACTTTCAAACAGTACCATATCAAAGCCTTAAACCTCTTAGAATCTGTTTAAAATAACAGTTGGAGTTGGTCGGGTCAGTGACAGACAGCTGGGGCTGGATGAGCTACCGATGAAACGCATATAAGCTATTTTAAAAAGCTACCTTTTAAGCCTGGTTCTTAGATTCTAAGATTAACATACATAGATCAAAACACCTCTGCAAGCATTGGATATACCAACAACCAATCAGACCAGTGATTTCAGAGAAAGTAGGCATCACAATTGGAAAGAAAACAACAAGTTTAGTCCACCTGTGTGGTGTTGGGGGTAAAAAGTCTTTTTTTCCATTAGTTCCCTTTCAGGTGAATGGGGAAAAGTAGACATACAGTAGGTCACCAAGCCAGACTTATATCAGTAGAAGAGCAGATGTGGGAGAACCAGGCTACCATATTTTATGACTTGTAGTCATTTATTTAAAAAAAAAAACTGCATCCCTCTAAAAATGAATGTTAGTGTGTGCTAAATTGTCTAATTTTTTGTTTCATTCTGCTTTCTCCGTTGTAAAGGATCGAGGAGTGAAGGAGGATGAATTGCAGAGCATTTTAAATTACCTGTTGACGATGCATGAGGTATGTACTTTATGTGAAATCAGGCACGGCACAGCCCAGCTGCCTGTTTCTTTTTGGTGCGCTGCACTTTGCAGTCTTACTGCAAGTATTGATGTCTCCACCTCATTAGATCCGCCATGGGAACTGCGTAGATCTGCTTCTGTCAAGTGCACTTGCAAAGCGCATTTCAGAAATTGATTTACACATTTGTCCTCTCCTCTTTGTTTCACTTTGTCTTTTGTTCTCTTCCTTTTGTATCTCTCTCTGCGTCTCTCTCTCTCTCTCTCTCTCTCTCTCTCTCTCTCTCTCTCTCTCTCCACTCGTCCCTCTGGGTGCCTCTTCACTCTCTCCCTCTGCCGCAGGATGAGAACATCCATGACGTCTTGCAGCTCCTTGTGGCCCTGATGTCGGAGCATCCGGCCTCCATGATCCCTGCCTTCGACCAGAGGAATGGAATACGGTGAGCCACAGGGGACAAACAGCACATTACCAGACCGTCTCTCTTTCTCTCTCCCTTGCTGTGCCTGCCTGGCTGGCAGGCTTTTGCTTAGCCATCCTTTGCCTTACATAAGTGGGCATCGGCTTAGTCCTGTCATGCCCGCATCAATCACACTTTACATGGCCCAGAGCTCACCGCAGGGTATTTAAGTGTCACATCTAGTCTCTGTCACCTCTATTATATTAGAATCTCTTTGGTGGGTTTTCCTATATCTATCTGTCTATCTCTCTTTCTCTCTCTTTCTCTCTCTCTCTCTCACTCTGTCACTCTCTCTCTCTCACTGTCTTTCATTCTGTCTCATATCCTTTCTTTATTTCTTTCTCTCATTGTCGCTCTATCTCTATCCCACTGTTTTTTCACCCTGAAGTTTTTTAACACGCGCTGTTAAAAGAACAGTGAACTTTTTGGTTTTGTTTGGCGAAGGGAACTTTGAGTTTATTGAGTGTGTGTGTGTGTGTGTGTGTGTGTGTGTGTGTGTGGATGTGAGTGTGGGTTTGTATGTGCTTGTGTTACCGTTGTTTGTGTAGTGTCTGGGCATTGATAAAGTGCACACCTGACAAGTAGCTGAAGCCATCACCTTTTGTCCCTGCAGGGTTGTCTACAAACTACTGGCGTCGAAGAGTGAGAGTATTCGAGTACAAGCACTCAAAGTGCTGGGCTACTTTCTAAAGCACCTCGGCCACAAGTGAGTATACTCGCCGCTCAGAACTACTCTACTGTTAGCAGGCATGAACTTTATCTTGCCCGCTTTGGTTCATTTAATGATGTAACCTCATGAAATCTACTGCATAAAATACTGTCATTTCCCTACCTATTAACTCTTCACCTATGTGATTAATAAATGTGTGTGGTATTACAACGCTTATGTTGCTTGACAGACCATTATAGCTGTATCCATAATGTGGGGATAGCAATCCATCATGTGGTCTACTCTTATTTTCATTTGAAATCTGGGAGGGTGGCTTGCTGGTGACTTAAGCCTGAACTATCAGAAACTGTGTCAACAATGGCATGATATGAATTACGTTCAATTGCGAGCCCTGAAAATGGGCAACAAAATGTGTGAAATTTTAATTTAGCTGTTGTAGCAGACCCTATTGAGTTTTCCAATTTGTATGTGGGGCTCTGTGGGGTGTGAGTCTTATAGGTCCGGTGTCAGAAATCACAGGTTCCACTCTGGGTATTGACAAATAGCCTTTAAAGCCATGGCTAAACATAGTTAGCTTGATAGACCAAAGAACTGTAATAAACAATGTACTGTAGCTTGGCAAATGAAGATGAGATGACCCAACTGTCAATGCAAAGACTTTATGTTTCACATGCAGAAAAGGCTGTCTGGTCTTCTGCTTGTTCGTTAACCAATCACTGCCCTCACACCGATCAAAACGACAGTGAGCTCCTGGACATGTTCTCCGTGGCAGTTGTGTTGTGTTTTTTTGTTGTCATTTGGGGTTTTGTTGCTGTTGTTTGTTTAGTTTAGTTTTCCCCTCTGTTGGTCTTGTCTGGCCATCACTAGAGTCACTGTTTGGCTGTGATGAGACTAGTGACAGGCCCTCTGTGCGATTCTCTTATTTGCGCGCGCACGTATGAGTGTGGGTAGGAGAGAGGGAATGCTGTATGCTATTAATGGTAATGTAGTCCCTCGAGGGTCACTGTGTCAGCTGAGATCACGTCAAGCCGACGCCACTTCATGTATCTATTCGTTGCGTTGCGCCACGCCGCGCCATACGCTGGGGAAAGCCCGTAGCCTGCAACACAGTGCACACAGCTCCCCCCCGTTCCTGAAACAGAGACAACAAGTGAACAGCTATTAGCCCCACAGCAGTGCTGGGTTTCTCTTTCATCTGCTTGCCTAGTGTGTGTGTGTGTGTGTGTGTGTGTGTGTGTGTAAGAGACAGAGGGAAGGGAGAGAGAATTATGTGTCAGTGTTTATGTGTGTGGGATGCGTTGAGAGAGAGAGAGAGAGAAAGAGAGAGAGACAGAGGAAGTGTGTGTGTGTGTGTGTGTGTTACTTCTGTCTGCCTAATTGTCCGACTCTCCATCTGGCACTCCATCCCCATGTAGCTCTGGCTCTGTCTGGCTTTTCACCTCTGTCTGTCCATCTATCTGTCTGTCTCCAACATGTGTGTTTATGTCTCATCTCGTTACTCTTGCCTGTGGGACTGCTGAGATTGTCCACATGTCCATGCTGCTGTCTCTCTGTCTCGGTCTTTCAATCTGTCTGTCTGTCTTTCTGTCTCTTGCTGTTAAGTCGGCCAGACTCCCATGCAGATTGCTGGAGGTCAGAAACACTTGTTGATTGATTAGATTTATTTATTTATTTATGGTTTGTTAGTTGTTGTTTGTGTGTTTGTTTGATAGTCTGTCTGTGGCTCACTGTAAGGTTTTGATTATTTGTGTGTGTGTGTGTGTGTGTGTCATCCCTCTCAGGAGGAAGGTGGAGATCATGCACACACACAGCCTCTTCACGCTGCTGGGGGAACGCCTGATGATGCACACCAACACGGTTACCGTCACCACCTACAACACCCTCTATGAGGTAAGACACACACATACTAAGATGGCTAACCAGAGATCTGAGGACATCTGTGCGAAGATGTCCCTACACTTCCACTCTAGCTAGTGTTTGTGTATATGAGCTCAAAACGCATAAAAACATATCTGTCTGTAGGGATCTAGCATATTGTGTTATCGTAGAACTTGAAATGACCATAGAGCAACTCTAAAAGCACATGTTATTAATCTGCATTAACAAGACTATTTTCCATACTACAAATGCAGACAATGGCAGATTTAGAGGCAGGTGTTTGTTTGTCTGAGGGTTATTCCAAGGACATGGCATTTCTTCATCGCTCGAACATTCCTCACTTTGCGAGTTGTGTAGGACTTTTAGTAGTGCATTGTTCAACTAGGGTCATTACATCCAAAGACAAACCACTATTGGTTCCGTCCAAAGACCATCAGAACAGGAAGGGATAAGCACGCTCAGGCATGCTTAGAACTGGGATGTCGGATTGAGTGAGATTATTTTTGCTTTGCAGATCCTCACCGAGCAGGTTTGCACGCAGGTGGTCCACAAGCCCCATCCGGAGCCGGACTCAACCGTCAAGATTCAAAACCCAAGTAAGATCCATCTCCCAACAGCCAACACTGGTTCTGGCCTCCACAAACTATATGAAATTGGCTTTGTAGATGTGTATAAATATGGACGAAATCAAACAAGGCTGGACATATGAGGCTTGTGTTGATAAAGATTTTCTCTCTCTCTTTCTCTCTCTCTTTCTCTCCCTCTTTCTCTCTCTCTCTCTCTCTCTCCCCCTCTCTCTTCTCTCTCTCTCTCTGTGTGTGTGTGTGTGTGTGTGTGTGCGCGTGCATGTAGTGATCCTGAAGGTGGTGGCCACACTCCTGAAGAACTCCACCCCAAGCGCAGACCTGATGGAGGTGCGCCGTCTCTTCCTGTCTGATATGATCAAGCTGTTCAGCAACAGCAGGGAGAACAGACGGTGAGTCACTCACTCTCACACAAACACACACATACACTCACTCACACACACACACACACACACACACTCAGAACAACTCCAAAAAAGCACACCTTTTTAATGTCTACAAATAATCCACACAACCTTTAGACACTCCCATCTTCCTTACACAAGTTTAAGTGCAGATCTGTGCCTGTGTGCTTCAACCTGAAAATCCTGACAAGTCCCCCACCTCTCTCACTGACGCCGTTCTACGTGTTATGAAATAATTCACGGAGATGTCAGGTAGCGGGGAGAACATTAGCGATTCGTGCCTGATTACGAGCCGCCGGTTGGAACTCCACCATCCATCCACCCACTTCCCCACTCCACCTTGATGCTCCCTTTTGTGTCTGTCAAAGGCTTGAAGAGCTCCGAGTGGCTGGTGTTTTCTCATTAGTGGTGAGCTCTAAAGCGCTCACCGCCCTCTCCTCCCTTAAACAGCTTCACAGCCACCCCCCAACACACACACACACACACACGCAAACACACAAGCTGCCATTCAGTGCCACTCAACATTCCTTGTCAGCCCGATATGAAGTGCCAGGCCCTGACAGCGGGCATAATTTACATTGGTGTTGGCAGAGGTGAGCACAAAAGGGCACGTTGGCAGCCTGCTCACCGCTTCCATTTTTGCTGTTTGCTGCTGTCACTAGCGCAGAGGAGGGACCATACATAAGTGCACCCAAATTGATGTTAATTCTGCTCGTCCATATATATATATATATATATATATACATATATATATGCTGCTCAAAGCAGAATTTTTGCAATTATTTCACCAGCGTCCAAGTCGTCTGGACGCTAAGTGACGTTCCAGTAGCTGGAACAAAGCAAAATCCCCCCCCAGCCTTCCATCATATTATTGAGATCTCAGCCTTGAGATCTAACGCTCGGCACTCCGCCCAAACCCAAAGCCAACTTATACATCAGCCGTATGAAAACATGGTTATTGTATTTTCAGTCAACATAGCTTTTTATTGACACTCATCCCTGTCCTTTGTCCAAATGTCCTGCATGTAAAGAAAATAGATACTGTAGACAGACAAATAGAGAGATAGACGGTGGATGAATGGATGGATGGATGATTTGTCAGACGTTCTGTTCTAGAATGTTCTAGAATGTGTGTTGTGTGTGTTGTCCAGGTGTCTGCTGCAGTGTTCCGTGTGGCAGGACTGGATGTTCTCCCTGGGCTACATCAATCCCAAGAACCCTGAGGAGCAGAAGATCACGGAGATGGTCTACAACATCTTCCGCATCCTGCTCTACCACGCCATTAAGTACGAGTGGGGCGGCTGGCGCGTGTGGGTGGACACCCTCTCCATCGCTCACTCCAAGGTACGCCAAGGCCTTTCTGACTTTTTTGTGTCTTCCAGATTTGATCTCTTTGTTTTTGCTGCTTTTTATTTTATACTTTATAATCAAGCTCAGTGTGGCCCAGTGCCATTGTAAGGCTAGCAGGACCAGTTAACCCTCATCAGCACTCAGCTGGTGTCAGGATGTGTCCTCTGATGCCTCGTGAGCACTCACTCACTCACGCTTTCCCACCAATTAGCACGACAAGTCAGTGGGGGCCCCGCGCGATAAAGGACAAGCTATTAGCTAACCCTGCCGGTGATATAACAACCTTACGAAACTTCAGGGATAAAAATGCAGATCGCAACCTGTATGCCACCCACACCGTGTGCAGACGGCCCATTTAAATGGCTACCTGTGACACGCCATTTAAAGGCCCATTTGCTCTCTCTTTCTCTGCATAGGAACAATAGGCTATGGAGCCTCACTTTAGTTAGGTGTTTATCCCATTATGTAGGACACTTTTTAATGATAGAAAGTTTTTCCCAAACTATCCTAATGGACGGTTTCATTGTCATTTCAATCATGGCTACACGGTTTACAAAACAATATATTTTGTTTGATGACTGCCAAACCTGTTAGTATAAAAGATAGTTTAAAAAAATAATAAAAACATAATGGCCTCTCTGACATGGCCTCTCTGCTAATGTTTGTCTGTAAAACTCAGACGCGCTCGAAGTATTTTTGTCTTCGGGGTACCAGCAGGTAAAATTAATGACGAGGGGACAAGTGACGTGTTTCGTAGTTGACTTGCCATTTCAAGAGTTTCAGACATTATGTCTGACTTTGCTAATGCCTGTCTGGTATTGCGCTCGTTAACTCTGGCAGTTTTGGTACCCAGTAGGGTGTATAGTGGTGATAAGGGTTCCAAACTGCATGTTTTGTATTTGGAGTTGATGAGGGATACATTTTTTTTTTGTTGATTTTTTTTGTGTTTTGGCATTGTGTTGCTTCAAGTGTGTCTGTCTGCCTGCCCTAGGTAACATACGAGGCCCACAAGGAGTACCTGGCTAAGATGTACGAGGAGTACCAGCGGCAGGAGGAGGAGAACATCAAGAAGGGTAAGAAGGGCTCCGTGAGCACCATCTCGGGCCTGTCGGCGCAGCCAGCTGCCGCCGTCAACGGCACCATGGAGATCCGTGAACTGGACGACACGTCGCAGACGCAAACCCCCGAGAGCGAGGCCGACTACAGCGAGAGCGCCGACGCCTCGCGTAACCTGCTGGCTGAGTGCAAGGGGCCCGAGGGCCCGGCGGGAGGCGAGGCGGTGGCAGCAGCAGCGGCGGCGGTGGTCGTAGGGGCCGGAGAGGGCCCCGCCGGGGTCAGGGTGGAGGTGCACGACCTGCTGGTGGACATCAAGGCGGAAAAGGTGGAGGCCACGGAGGTGAAGCTGGACGACCTGGACCTCTCCCCGGAGGTGCTGGGGGTCGGAGGTGGCCTGAGCGGGAGTGGCAACGGCGGGGTTGGGGTGGGGGTTGCGGTGGAGAACGGACCCCTGGTGGAGGTCGACTCCCTGCTGGACACCACCTACTGCGCCAGCATACACAAGCTCAACGGCAGCCTGGCGCCCAAGGAGCACGAGCTGGGCGGCATCCACGCCGCCAACAGCAGCAACAGCCTAGACGACGGTGCCAACCTGGGGCCGCTCATCACGCTGGCCGACGAGAAGGACATGCCCAGCGTGCCCAGCAACAATGGCTTCCTCTTCCCCAAGGGCGACGAGAAGCTGCTGCCCTCGCTGGCATCGCCGACGCCAACCTCCGCGGCCGAGCCCCTGGTGCTGCCACCGGTAGTGGGCGCCGACCTCCAGGCTTCCAGCGCCAGCGACGACCTGAGCCTGCTGGCGCATATGACCACCTGCGGCTCGGATCTGGGCCAGGCGACAGCAGCGTCGACGGCGGCAGCAACAGCCCCCGCAGGAGCGAGCGGCGGACTGCCAGAGGACGGTCAGTTCAAGCTCCAGAACTCGCTGGTGGACATCAGCACGCTGGCGGAGGCCGAGGCCCAGGTCTCGGCGCGGGCACTGGAGTGCAGCGAGGGGGCGGAGGGTGACCCAGCAGCGGCAGCAGCCAAGGCGGCCGGAGACGCCGCCAGCACCACCTCGGACACAGAGCGATCCGACGATGGCAAGGACAAGGAGATGAAGAAGATCCAGACCACGGCTACCACTCAGGTGATGCCCCACTGTCATCCACTCCAGTTTCTCGCAAAAGGCACATACAGTTTATTCATATGTGCAAGACCAAATGCAGAACCTAGCCGCATTATTATTTAGTGGTTTTAACTGGGGCCAGTGTCCTGTGATATGCATGGAGAATATATGACTTGAACCTTGCAAAGGATATTCTATCCATGCATATCACAGGACACTCGCCCCAGTTAAAACCACTAATATCTTAATCGATACAATCTGCTGTTACTACTAACTTTTCTGAGGTCAAAGGCTGTAGAGTCAAGTTCTGGCTTTTCTGGTGTTGTTTATTCCGGATGTTTCCATCTGCGGCGCAGGCCATGCATGGGCGCTCGGCCAGCCAGATGGAGCGGGACCTGCGGGTGGACCTGGGCTTCCGCGGGATGCCCATGACGGAGGAGCAACGGAGGCAGTTCAGCCCCGGGCCGCGCACCACCATGTTCCGCATCCCCGAGTTCAAGTGGTCGCCCATGCACCAGAGGCTCCTCACCGACCTGCTCTTCGCCCTGGAGACGGACGTGCACGCCTGGAGGAGGTAGGCGTCCAGCAGGGGGCTCAAGGCCTGGCCCTCTGCACTCATCAGGCCATTTTTTATATCAAATTACCTCTTTAAACTCATAAAAGATTCAATTAAAAATAAAAAAGAAAATTCATTTAGGCCAGCCATGGGTCACATCCGTCTGAATGTCCTGCTGAAATCATACGATATGATTAAACCGCTTTTGATAATGACCCTGCTCAAATGAGCTCTTATCTTATGTTTAATTCCGTTGCTTTTTAGCACTAACAAAAGAGTCCTTTGGTGTTGATGAACAGATGAAATGGGACACGAATATTCCCGATTTGTCTGCCTGTGTAACGTGACCACTGCAGTCTGTAAGACTGTAAACGCTCAGTTGATAGTCCGTAGTCTGGAGACATTTCATGATTATAAACACATTTCACATTTTGTTCTTTTACCAGCACATTAGACAATTAGTTAGCAAAAAACAATTTTTAATTATTCATTGGAGGATCATTTCTCATTTAAGTCGGGGGACAGATTCTGCCTCTCATTTCATGTCATGTGGGCCAAAGCTTGAAAGTAATTATAGCTATATGGGGAAACTAGAAAATAGTTACAATGTAATTGCAACAAAGTCATTTTTTTTGTTTGAGAAGTGTTGAGTGAGTCAGAACACTTACACACAAGGATTGAGCTGGTCATGATCAGGCAAGCACAGATTGAAATGTGTATTTTTAAGGAAAAATATGTTATGTGGCTTATATAATAAAACTGAGTGTGAAAATGGTTTATTATTTTAGGCTGCTGTGAAATAGCTGTGTCCTCAATTCATGAATTGTGCCTATGTAAAACTCTGGGGTTCTGCCAACGCTGACTCCTGACTCTGTCTCTCTGCTTTGCAGCCATTCCACCAAGTCGGTCATGGATTTCGTGAACAGCAATGAGAACATCATTTTTGTACACAACACCATCCACCTGATCTCTCAGATGGTGGATAACATCATCATCGCCTGCGGGGGCATCCTGCCTCTGCTCTCTGCGGCCACCTCGCCCTCCGTAAGTGGCTCGTCAGCGCCCTCTGCTGGCCTGAAGGGCAGTCTCAGCCCAGGCTGTGGGGAAAGCAAGGATGTTCTAGTACAGTGTTCTAACAGCAGTAGCTGCAGCTTTTCTCTGTGTTTTTATTCACTATATACAAATAATAAAAACAACTCTAAGCTTCTCTGAATTTGATTCATTTTTAAATAGAGATATTAAATAAATATTAGTGAAAGAAGTGGCAATAATATAAATAATTATGTATAGTCTGAAGAAGAGAATATATGCCATACTGGCATACATTAACCCTACAACTAATCAGGCGCCATAACTTTTGTTTTTGTGCTCTGAAATAATTGGGTCAATTGATATCTTTCAGCCCAAATCAATGGATGCCACTGGGTGTAGTGGACTATCTTCATTCATCAAGACTGATTGACTCATTGAGCACTTAACATAATGATCCACCCCAGTTCTCTGCCAATGACACCCAGCACCCTTAAGTGGCATTGCATTGACCAGTGGCTTATGTTTTGTGGCATTTTCTCTGACTCTTCAGTTGGACTTACTCACTACTAAACCAGTGCAGCCCAGAGAGGAGACAGAGCTAACGTGTAGCTATCTGCTTGTTTGATTTTAATACCCTTTTGTTTTTGTTCTGTTCCCTTGTTCGTTCTTCTCTGTTGGCTGTCTTCTCTCGTCCTCGTTTGTCTGTTTTTGTCTTGTGCATGTACAGAGTTCTAAGGTTAGTGCGAACGCTGTAAGTTCCACTTTCTTTACCTTTTTTACCAGATTTTTTATCAATATCTTGTTTGCCTTGTGTTTTTACCCGACTAATAATTTCTGACTAACCTTGACTGACTAACCTTGTCATTTCCAGTATTGTGAATTTATATGAACCGATCTCAAACTGTTAATATTATAACACAGTATACCAAATGAACAGTATATCAAATAAATGGCAATGTGTTTTTAGGTCTTGCCTCTGTATACTGGGAAATATTGTAGAATGTACCGGAAGATTCATCCTGCCAATGTCAGGAATCTGTCAATTGATCACGATGTTAGGAAAATCAATTAGAAATTAGAAGTCAGAGACGTGGTTATCCACATTACCTGTGAGAAAATGGCCTCTCTTCTTTGTGCCTGCAAACATGGTGTCTCGGTACATCCAGACCTTGTCCAGCATCTTTCTCAAAGCAACACTCTGTTCCCTGTTGGTCTCTGAGGCAAAGCTAGTGCTGGCACTCTCCTTTATGCTTCCTCTACCCTTTATTGACAGTCAGGCTCCTCAAAGGGGTCAAAGGATGGTGAGGTGGCCCCACTGCCAGGGGGCACCGGTGCCAGGGGAGAGGTGGGTAGCTAGCGCCCACGGGTCTGTCTTTATTGGGGGGGAAGGTTGTGGGCATGTGGGGGGTCACTAATCACTGCCCACACTTGTGCTTAAATTGTTCACCATCTTGCTCACTGGCACACTAAAGTCACCCAGCCTCACACCCACCCCTCTGGATGTTCAGTGGTTACACCAATAATGTACACAGCAAGTCAGTATTTTTGGGATTGCAGTTAATTTAACCTTTAACTATGGCACGCCACACTCCCACTCTCCACCATCTTGTGCACACGTGCCTTCACAATGTGAGTGCACAAACATAAGTCTAGACACAGACACACTGTTTAAATTCGTGGTATGGAGTTATCTCTGCGTGTGTTTGTGTAGATGTTAAAGAAACACGTCAGTTTGCCAAGGTTGTTAGTTAATGGGCTCCCAAAAAGCATGAAGGGTTTCATGGTTCATAGTAATTCTTTAAAAGTTTAAATCCACCATTTTTGTGAGAAGTAGTTTTACAATGGGTAAAATAATGGTGTGTCTATGTGTTTGAGAGCCTTAATGTTTTTTCTCTGCCTGGTTTTGGTTGGTGTGTGTGTATGTGTGTGCGTGTGGGTGGGCAGACGGAGCTGGAAAACGTGGAGGCCACACAGGGCATGTCATCAGAGACAGCTGTCACCTTCTTGACCCGGCTGATGGCTATGGTGGACGTGCTGGTCTTCGCCAGCTCCCTCAATTTCAGCGAGATCGAGGCCGAGAAGAACATGTCCTCCGGCGGACTGATGAGACAATGCCTCAGGCTGGGTGTGTGCTCGGCGTGTGAGTGTGTGTGTGTGTGTGTGTGTGTTTGTGTGTGTGTGTAGACTGCAAGGAGGAGGTATTAATGAATATACATGTATGCTAAACTGAGCTCTCAGTTGTGTTTTGAAAATGAGGGTATCAACTGTGAAACTGTGAATACAGTAACGTCAGACTGAATCTATCTAGTGCTTTACAGTGGTCTCTGACCTAAATTCCTGAAACCACTCCATGTTTCTCAACGCCTGTCCCTGTATTGCCAGTGTGCTGTGTAGCTGTGAGGAACTGCCTGGACTGCAGACAGAGGCAGAGGGACCGCGGCAGCAAGACCTCTCTCCCCATCAGCAAGACCCAGGAGAACCTGCAGAGTGCAGCCTCTGCCAGCAAGGTCAGACAGACGTGCATCAATGCTGTATCAAAGCTGAAAATCACACTAAAGCCTAATATTACACCCTCAGGCCACCAGGCTTGCCTTCGATAAATGTGTTTGTGCCATTTGTGTAGTGTTATAATTTTTTTTCTTTCATAGTGCTGGATCCCATTAAACCACACTCTTTTCCCCTTTATTGTAAACCTCTCTGTGACCTGAGAACGCAGGAAACTGTCACGATAGCCAATTGTGCTGGAATAAGATCTGTGGCGCTGATGTGTGGGTGTGGGTGCTGGTGTCGCCATGTCTTTCTGCTTAAGAGTGCCATAGCGTCTGTCCCCAATAACCTCTCTCCCATTAAGGATCCCGACCGCCTGCTGCAGGACGTGGATATCAACCGCTTGCGAGCTGTCGTCTTCCGAGATGTGGTGGGTGGCAGTTATTTTTATTGACTGATTTATTTGTGTGTGTTTGTGGGTGTGTGTGGGTGTGTTTGTGCATTTGTTTGTTTGAGGGAGAGAAGGAGGTGGGATGGAAGAATCTGATGGATTTAAAACTAAAGTAGGCTACTCTTGAAAGAATTAAGCATTTTACACAAGAGTTGAGCACCAATGTGTGTGTGTGTGTGTGAGGAAAAGACATTCTGTGCATTAGCCATAATTCTTACCATCACCTGAATCTCAAGGTCAGATTTAAATCATTAGCTTTGCTCTTGTGTGTGTGCGTGTGTGTGTGTGTGTGTGTGTGTATCCAGGATGACAGTAAGCAGGCTCAGTTCCTGGCCCTAGCCGTGGTCTACTTCATCTCAGTGCTGATGGTATCCAAGTACCGGGACATCCTGGAGCCACAGCGGGAGATTGGCAGGTCCAGCAGCCTATCAGGGAGGAGCATCCGGCAAGAGATCAATTCACCCACCAGCACAGGTGAGCCACCAGCTGTTCTGCTTGTCCTGGGGGAAAAAAACAAAAAAACTGCAGTGCAGCATCTCTGTCCTCACAGAACAGAATAAGAGAAATTAAAAAAAAAAAAGTTTAATAATACTTTACCTTATTGTCATCATTGACACCTAGACTTTGTTATTTCTGAGACATCTTCACTCGAATATTATCACTGTACTTTTTTTTAATATATAACTGTGCTGTTGCTATGGATACTGAAATGCCCTTGACTCCAGAGGTTGATTCATCACACACACACACACACACACACACACACACTCGAGCCCGCACACACACACACACACACACACACACACACACACACACACACCTTCAATCTTCCCCTTTGCAGGCCTGAAGTGGATTTACTCTAGCTCACTCTATTTGCAATGAGCTAGTCCCAGTGGAATGACACCCACACACACACCACACACACATATATTTATGTGTGTGTGTGTCTGTGTGTATGTGTATATATAGTGGGAAAAAGCTGTTCCCCAGATAGCAGTTAACTAATTCTGAAATACAGATGTGGACGTCAACGGTGCCAGCATCAAACCCAAACTCCACAAAAGAGCTGGGAGCCCTGAGGGGGCGGGGATTAGTTTAGCTAACGCTAACACTAGCACTCATACAGCAATGCTTCATCATGATGCAGCACTGCAGCTTCTCTTGCCACCGCTGCAGGATAGCAAGTAGTTGGGAGGGGGGTGCATGCAGAGTGTACAATGAATCAAAATGGAGATGCAGCATAGTCAGGAAGAATGAATGAAAAAAGTCGAGACTGACAAAGAGAGGGGTTTAGAGGACGACAATCAGGAGAAATTCTGCATGATTGGCCCTTTGATCCGGCAACACAGATGAATCCACAGCAGGTGGCCCAGCTCATGAGTCAAACATGAATAATGGAACACGAGCAAGAATGTCGAGAATATTGAGAGGAGCGGGAAGAGCAAGGATCTAGAAGCTTCTGAAATACTGAGGAGTCTGAGTTAAGTGCCATCCCTGTGGTCGCTATTTACCACGACAACGTGGTATGAGAAGACAATGCTGACATAGATTAGGAGTGTGGTGTGTGTGTGTGTGTGTGGCAATTATGTGTAATCAAAAATCACTTCATCTGGGGACGTATTACCTTCACTCTTAGAACACCCAATGAGCTGAAAGTTTTAGTACCGATTAAGGTTCCTTTAAGCTACATTTGGACAGCGATGCAATAAACCAATGTTTACCAATGTGTGTCAGTATTAACTGAAGCCCTGTTCTTCAGACGGTGGTCTGAGGGAGCGCCACACTCCCCTGGAGGAGCTCCCCATGGAGGCCTCCCTCCCCCACACCGACTCCGGCATTGGTGACGAGCACGTCTCGGGCGCCCTCAACGGCACAGACCTGGGCGGGGACGCGGGCATCGGCGGCATGGTGGGCGGCATGGCCGGCGGCAGCAGCGGCATCGGGGGGCCGGACGCCATGAGCGAGCTGCTGGGCACACTCTCCTCAGAGGTGCACAAGTCTCGCGAGAGCCTGCTGGAGTCGCCGCCGTCCATGGGCTCCCAGCCGGCCGGCATCAGCGGGGGCGTGGAGGTGCTCAAGCCGGCCTCGTCCATCTCCAGCATCAGCCAGGCCAACAAGGGCATCAACGTCAAGGAGATCCTCAAGAGCCTGGTGGCTGCGCCCGTGGAGGGGGCCGAGGCCGGCCCTGAGCCCCAGGCCTACCACCCCGACCCCGCCCTTAAGAGCCAAGCCCAGGCCATGCTGCCCATGCAGTTTCACTCCTTCGACAGGTGAGTGAGTCCTCACAGCACTCACACCCTGAGTCTACAATTAGTAATATAATCATAACTACAAAATATATTTAAAAAAAGTGGGACAACTTAATTAAATATTAGATTAAATTCAGATCAATTTAGAGGACTATTTATCTACATGTATTTGCATGTCATTTTTATTTCTAGAAGCAGAAGATTGGAAGTCCATCAGATTTTAATAGACATTAGTAAAAAATACTTCAGTCATACCACTATCAAATTTCATTGTTTACCTTATTAGTAAACCATATTTCAAAGTCATATCACAATAAACTGTAGTCACTATGACTTCATCACTCTAATGAAAAGCAGAAACAGTAACTTGGAAGTCTACTGGATTGGCATACAGGAGCAATACTTAGTCCAAGCCCTTAGAATCACTCTCAATTTTGTCGCCCGTGTCCTCCATACTTACCTACCACCTTCCCCTGCATGCTCCCCCCTATAGGAGTGTGGTGGTACCGGTGAAGAAGCCTCCTCCCGGTAGCCTGGCGGTGAACACCGTGGGCACACCCACCACCAGTGGCACTGCCACACCCGGCAGCACCCCCAACATCTTCGCCGCCGCCTCCACGGCCACGCCTAAAAGCATGATCAACACCACGGGTGAGCACACGCAGTTCAGAGATATACCACTGCAAGTGTTTAAAACATTGTTTTAATCTGTTTTATTGTAGTCATAACAGCAGTTATTGTTAACAGCAATAAGGTTCTTTCTTTTTATTCTTTTTTTTTTTCTTTCGATTCTTTCAGTATACTGTATACTGGGAGACACACACACACACAAACCTCTAGGAGGCGCCCTTTCACTGTTCCATCATGCCTTGCTGGGTGTTGCTCATGACGCAGCAGATTCTGTCTAGCAGGAAGTGAAGTCCACCCCGACTCCCACTTACAGCCGTGATGCTAACACAGACTGAGATGCTAACATAGACAGTGATGCTAACACAGGCTGAGATGCTGTGAATGCTGCAGTCACAGCACTGCTCCCCACCTCTGAGGGCACTGCAGGCAGTGTGTGTGCGTGTATACACACAGACACACACACACACACACACACACACACAAACACACCTATGCTAAACACATTTGCATTCTTTTGAAATCATGGGCAAAATTCCCTGTGTTTTTTTTTGTTGTTTTTTTTAAAAAAGGAAAAATAAGGGAGTCAAAGTCATTACCCTGCATATCTGTCACCACAGCAAGGCTGTTCTGATTAATTTGGCCAAATTTGGAATGTGTGAAAGCTTAATTACCTGTAATTACCCTGTCTTGGCTC
>JAGFZM010000626.1:46132-58323 GCA_017657215.1 Limnothrissa miodon
ACACACACAGTGCACTAAAAGCGAATGGTGGAAAGCCTTAGTAGTAGTTGTCATGGGAGCCCCTTTCCTCTAAGCACATTAGTCTGTCACTACTGATGGATAGATGGGAACTGATTCACTACCCACACAGGCTAGCACAATGCCTGGCCAAAACCAATTCAATACCTACTGCACCTTATACATTTCAGAGGAAATGCTGTATGATTGATTTCTTTTAAAAAGCTTTTTATAATTCTTTTAGGTAAAAAAAAAAAGTTATGGAATGTGAAGAAACAACCATGAGAATGTATAAAGTTCTTCTCTACACATAGCAGCTTTAATCCTTTAGTAGAGACTCACTTACTTACTTACACCTACCACCCAACTTTGGGCATAAGCCGGAAACAAGCACAAACAAACTTCAGCAGAGAAGTAGAATAAAAAATTGAAAGTCTCCCTTAGTCAGCGCACGCATGCATGCTGACATATATTAGGATAAGGACTTATAATATGTGGTAACTGTGTGTGGGCACCATTGCAAACCATTACTGTATAGTACTTTCACATCGTCATTGTTTTGAGTTGGGCCTATACTGAGCACCTGGGGTAAATCTAAATTGGGTGACTTGAAAAATTTTAGAGATTAAGGAAATGCATGGACTTACATAAAATGCAATGCATGTATGATGTGACTACAGTAATTGCCAAAACTGTTCTGTCTGTTTCAGAATCACATGCTATTGTGTTGTTTGTCTTCATGTAAGTGTCTAATAGATGCCACAGCACCAGATAAATACTGTAGCCAGACTAGCTCTAGTACCACTGCTAAATATTTTCCTACATAACTATTCTGATATCTCACTCGGCTTAAATATGTCTTGACATGACCTAAAAGCGATGCCACGACCCAACGGTTGTGAATGGCTGACTGTACAGTATGACTAAAAGTTTTAGAATATCTGTCTACCAGGAAGCTAATGTACTGTATGCCTGTTTCCGACTGCACAAAGTAAAACAAGAATCTGATGTTCGAGGCTCCCAGGGAACAGTGCCAGTCTGTGTGCCAAAGTGAATAACTTCCCCTCCCATTTATTTTCACCTCTGCTGTTCCATTGGCAACCACTTGCACTCACGTATGCTCTTGATGGCAAAGCTCATAAACTAAGCTTGGGGAAAAGTAGAGAACACTAAATTCTGCACACAAAAATGGAGAGAGAGGCGGACACGTCAAGACAGAGAGATGCACACTTGAATGATTTTGCTTGAGGGGTTAGAGAGGGGGGAGGGGAACCAGAGTGCTCCATGACCCCTGTAACAGCATCTTTACTCTTTGCCTGCCACTTACTAACACGGACTCCCTCCCCGACCTCGCGGCTTGACCACTCCTCACCACGTGTCTGTTGTGTACAGTCCAACCACTGCCGACCGCCACTAACTCTCTTCCCCTCTTCTCCCCTGTCTGGCGCCCATACATCTGTCTATCTGCCATCACTCTTTGTTTTTTTTTTTTTGCGTTTTTTCCTGTTTGTCTGTTTATCTGTTTGTCTGTCTTTCTGTCTCTGCTTTTGGTCACCATTCTCTCTTTCTCCTTCTCTCCTCTCATCTCTTTCTCTTCCACCACCCATGTGCCTGTCCCCCCTCCCCCCTACAGCATCACCACCAAGCTGGAGCGGGCGCTGGAGAAGGTGGCGCCGCTGCTGCGCGAGATCTTCGTGGACTTTGCACCCTTCCTGTCCCGCACCCTCTTGGGCAGCCATGGGCAGGAGTTGCTCATAGAAGGTACAGGTGCTGTATTGTGCTTCCTTTTTTTCTCCTCCTCGTCCGACCTGTCCTGCCTCGCCGGTGTCTTTTGTGCTGGAGTCCTCACCTCGCCCCCCCCCCCCACCCCCCCCCCCCCCCCCGCCCCGTGCCACGCCACGCCACGCTACGTCACTGTCTGCCAAGTGTCCTGACATGAGCGCGTTTGGCTGTGTATGCGTGTGTGTGTATGTGTGTGTGTGTCTGTGTGCGCCTGTGTGTATGCGTGCCAGCCACTGCCCAACTGCACAAAGGTATTGTATCAGTGTCATCCAGTGGGAAGTGGGTGGAGCTGCAGTGCATGCTGGGACAGTAGTTTTTCGGCAGCCAATGTCAAGGGAGATGGCAGTCTCAGAGTGCCTGTGCTGTTGCAGATGTGTGTTACAGTAAGATAGATATTAAAACTATGGTGTGTAGGGAATCAATGCTACAGTGTATCAATACAGAACTGATGGAATCATTGCCACTGCTTCTATGTGTCTGTCTGTCAGTTCGTTGTTTCGTGTCAGACACTGGAGGCCTCTGACTGTAATTTTTCAAATTCCACCTCTTTCTCACTTTCGCTTCCTCCTCTCTTCCTACCTCTTTCGTCCTCTCTCTTTCTATTCCTTTCTCGTTCTCTTCCTTTCTCTCTTTCTCTTGTTGGGGCCTCTGTCAGAGGGCTGCAGGGCCTGAGCTGTTGTACTGGTCCATCTTCTGTGCTGCTTACATTAGTCCTGTGATTCAGTGTCTTGTCTGACCCTACTATATGTTTCTATGTGAGTGTGTGTTATGTGTACGAGTGTGTGTGTGTATGAGTGTCTGTTAGTGTGTGTGTGTGTGTGGATAAGTTGTGTGTGAGTGTGTGTGTGAGAGAGAGAGAGAGAGAGAGAGAGAAAGAGAGAGGTGTTCACTCCTTGTTCACTCCTTGCCCTGTCTGTGCTGTTGTGTAGGTCTGGTGTGTATGAAGTCCAGCACGTCTGTAGTGGAGCTGGTGATGCTGCTCTGCTCCCAGGTAAGCTCACGTCAACACAGAGCACACACCACAGTCATCCCCTTACGTCATGCACTTGTGTCCACGGCACTGTGTGGCTCAAGCAGGGAAACTGCAGGTTCAAAGGCTAGCTTCCAGTGAGCATACATATCTAGAGGACACTCACTAGATTGCTAGCCTAAAAGATGAGAGTAATTGACAAAAAGTAATGCGCAAAGGCTGAAATGTAACAAACTAAAAGATCCCTTGGAAATATTCTTATACCTTATGAACACTGAAACATCTCAAAACATCTATACTAATAGTATGTAGGGAAATTGTTTAAAGTAATTCTCGTTCAAAGTGACATTCATGTTTTAATAAACAACATAAGAATAACTGAATCTATCAATAGATAATGTTGAAAACAGTCCCGGAATACCAAGTCTAATCAATGCAACGGACAAAAAAAGATCAGTTTGCTGGGTGCAAAAACAAATCAATGAATGGGAGGAAGTGCTAATAGCAGAAGAGAGCTGTGGGATGCTGAGGCCCCGCTGACATGTGCACCGTAGTCTACTTCCCTCACTCAGCTGGAAGTGAAATTCTCAAACACACACAGGCAGTTCTCTGACCGCCCAGACAAATTGTCCTCTGAAATCAAGGACACCATGTCTGAGTTTTTGTATAATATAAGCAAGGTTTCTGCAGGGTCTTAAAAGGTCTAACATTAAAAATATGAATTTGAGGCCTTAAAAGAAGTTGAAAAAATACATTACGTTTAAATTAGTCTAAATTGGGAATTATTTCTGCATATCCACCATTACACATTGCATGGATCAAACCACTTGCTTTAAGTATATCTTCTATGACTTTTTTCATGCAAAGTTAGTAGTTCAATAGCATGATTTAAAAGTATATCTTATGGACCTATCCAATCCAATAATTCAAATTCTGCGAATCTATGCAAATATTTTACTGAAAAGGGCATTATTGTGGTCATAGAAAGGTGTTCAAGTTGAAGAAACGTACAAAAACCCTATACCGTATAAAACCTGGTTGATGTTAGCACAGTAGTAGGCTGTGTAATGTAAACACCTCTCCTAGCCCTTTTCAGCCCAGTAGAAAGGATGAGGATACATTGACTGTGCTGGCCATTATGTCTAGAAGCACACACACACACCCCTAACTATGATGGCAAAGCATCTTTCTTAAGTGTGTTCCTCTACTTGTCTGAGTAAGGTTGTTTTGGATGAGACAAGAAATCTAGCTTCTCGCAACTGAATCACCTTCACGCCCATTTTTCAGTGTGTCCCTTTTGGACAAAGGGCTTGATGTATAATTCATTTGAACCATAAACGTGAGGATTCACAGAGATTTAAAATCATCACATGCTGATGTGAAAAGCCATTAAAAAATATAATTACCTGTTTCCACTTGTGTTTGATCCGTGCTTATCCATTTTGCTTTCATCATCATCTCATAAATTTCCCACACGGGACCAAAAGAGTATAATTCATTGGAGCCATCCACATCAGAGACTCTTTGTTTGCAGAGGCATTGTTCAAAAGACTTGGTCTGGTTGGCCATTTTCTTTCTGTTCTTGCATTTCACCCTTTTCCCCAGTGGGCCTGTAATTGTCCAGTGATGGTCCAGTCCTCCTTACATCCATAACCTTTTCACTCTTTGACTCTCTCTTCTGTCACTTTTGCTCTCTCCTCTCCTCACATCTTTTGGCTTTGTTCATTTTAGTGTGGTGATGAAAAGACCAAGGATAGCCAGCAAAGCTTTCTTTTTCTCTTGTTCTCTGTGTCTCTCTCTTTCTCTGTCTCTGCTGAATACCCTGTGCTTTTTGCGGGACCGCTTCATCTCTGTATTTTGTCTTCATCTGCTTCTTCTTCCTCCACTCACCTCCTCCCATCAGCCGGGGGTAGTGTTACAGCTCCTCCAGGCCGGCCCACCATTAGCGGCTCCAGGGATGAAACTTTAGCCCAAATATTGATTCAGTCAGGAAGGCCGAGGGTAACCAGAGCTCCCAGCCCGTGTCCTCCAGCAGCACTAAGTAGAAGGACAGCCTTGTTCTCCATTAGGGCTAATGCAGCAGCCAGGATCTGAGGGAGGCAATGGGATAAATAAGTTATGATTGTGAATGAGTCAACAACTATGCCAGAAAAGGCTTACTGTACTGGAGTGTGAGGTGTAATAACTGAATAGCTCTGTACATCCATACTCAAATCCTGTGTTATCTGCATTCATATCTGTTAAGTACCAAATTACTGATTTGTTTTAAATATCCATATTTTATTGATTTGTTTTTTTTTTCATGTTTTCTTCTTAATTGACTATTAAAATCTAAGTTCTGTACCCAACATGAAATGTATGATGGACCACATAGGCAGAGGGCAGAGTCACCACTGCCCCAGTGGCATTACCATAATGTAGGGATGGTATTGTTTCCTTATCTGTAAGCTTTTTTTTGTGCTGTTGTGTCCATACTAGAGCATCCTGTAATGTGAGTGTATTTGCTTCTTCCAGGAGTGGCAGAATTCAATCCAGAAGAATGCAGGCCTGGCATTCATTGAGCTTATCAACGAAGGAAGGTAACCAAGCTTAAACATAAAGCTGTTTAATTCACCACATCTCTACAACTAAATATCTGAGAAAATGTCACAATTGTGAAATGTGTGTCTTTGAGCATATTTATTCGGGACTCAAATAAAGAAATAAAAATGTCACCCCCTGCCAGGCTGCTGTGTCATGCCATGAAGGACCACATTGTGCGCGTGGCCAACGAGGCAGAGTTCATCCTGAATCGGCAGAGAGCCGAGGACGTCCACAAGCACGCAGAGTTTGAGGTGAGCAACCTACAGTACAGCATCACAGTACACTGTAGCAGACAATAGCCACTATCCAGCACACTGGCGGCTAAAGTACTGTACACATTAGGTGCCCTGTCCCCTTGTTCTCCATACGGTCTTGTCATCCCCTGTCTCTGCGTCCCTGTCCCGTAGTCCAACTGCGCCCAGTACGCTGCAGACAGGCGGGAGGAGGAGAAGATGTGCGATCACCTGATCAGCGCCGCCAAGCACAGGGACCATGTGACGGCCAACCAGCTCAAGCAAAAGATCCTGAACATTCTCACCAACAAGCACGGGGCCTGGGGCACCATGTCTCAGAGGTGAGCACGGTAGAAAAATCAAATTAAAGCTAACGTGAGAACAGCAAAAAAATATGATCCATATGGTAAAGTGGTCTTCATTCTGTCCCCAGATATCCACTGTTGGTTTCGTAATTGGTTTTGTAAGAATAGAATATTTTGTCAGTGTGAATCGTATACTCATAAGCTAACTCCCTACGCCCTGCCCTCACCCCTAAGCCCTGGGCTGAGACAGTCTGTGGTCTAATCTTTGGACATGTGTCCTGACAGCCAACTTCACGATTTCTGGCGTCTGGACTACTGGGAGGACGACCTGCGGAGGAGGCGGAGATTCGTACGCAACGCCTTCGGCTCCAGCCACTCGGACGTCCCACTCAAGACCTTGGCAGAATACGGTCAGTCCTGTGAAGCCACTGGCCACTAAAGTTGGTTGTATGATAAGCTTAAAAAGGACAAAGGAAACTACTGAAGGACTGTTATTGTGATTGTAAAGGTTTCCAACTTCAAACTCATTTTAAGGTCACATGATTTTGTTACAAGCTTTATCAATCCTGGTGGTTTCAATTTAGATGAATGGCAGATATGGTTGCATCATTACTGTCTCTGTGTGTGTGTGTGTGTCCTTGTGTGGGTGCATGTGTAGGCACAGAGGAGGAAGGCACAAAGTCTAAGAAGGCATTCCGCAGCCAGTCGGTGGTGGCGCAAAACCCTGAGACCGAGCTCATGCTGGAGGGAGACGACGATGCAGTGAGCCTGCTGCAGGAGAAGGAGATTGACAACCTTGCAGGTAACCCAGCAACACACACTGCTGCTCTCACAGTCAAAACAGTGGCTACTGTGAATGAAAATAGCAGCTTCAACCTGTAAAGTGTACTGTTAGTCTCCCACATTGTCACTGGCTTGAGACTCCCATAATGTTCCAAACTTTCCCTTATTAGGATGTTCTAGCCTCAAGTCTTTTTAAAACCATTTAGTTAACATCTCAGTAGGAGACATGCTGTAGAATGGAAGACCATTTTGATTTTGGCTTTGTTGAGTTAGAGGTGGTTGGTGTCTATGGTTACAGAGCTGTCAGTATAGGTGAAAACTTAATAGCAGAGATTGTAATTAATAGCAGAGAATGTAATTCATCCATTCTATGTCAGTTTTAGATGAAAGCTATTTTTCTTTTTGATAATTCATAGTATTACATTTTCATGCCCTTAGTAACGAGCATCATGTGTGCCAACATATTTTCTGTCGTGTTGTTTTGAAATTATGTCATGTTTTTCTCATACTGTACAGTGTCTTTGGACAACATGAAAAATGCTTTAAATACAATATATTATTATCAGTACAATTATTACTATTAGAATTTTTGCTAAAATTGTTATTATCATTTTGGCAGAATTAAGCAGAAAACAAGTGTCGGATACTTCAATACTGAATGTTTCTTAAGTAGTTATTTGTATGCATTCTGTGTTAGTCACCCATGGTTTTCACAATGCTGTTAATTTCATTTTTAGCAAGTTTTCGCCCAAGATTATTTACTTCAAGAGGCAAGTTGACCTGGAAAAAACACTAATAAACAGGATAACCTTATGGTCAATGATCCATGTGTATAAAATCATCAGTCAATTTAGCATCCCTATTTTAGTTTATGTTGATTTATCATAACATTTTAACCTAACAGTCCTCAATCTCAGTTTCTTTTAATCAACGGTTTAATTAAATAAAACTAATACATTTCTTATGCTTAACAGTTGGTATTGTACAGCATTTAACTCCAACAACTGTTGTGCTTTGACTGCCAAACTATGAAACTATGGTGTGTATTGTATGAAGTTGGCTGATGGGACCTGGCTGCGTTTGCAGGTCCTGTAGTGCTGAGCACACCTGCCCAGCTAGTGGCTCCGGTGGTGGTGGCCCGAGGAACCCTCTCCATCACCACCACTGAGATCTACTTTGAGGTGGATGAGGATGACCCCGCATTCAAAAAGATTGATGCCAAAGTACGTGTAAGTGATTGAACATGCTGTATTGTGTGTGTGTGTGTGTGTGTGTGTGTGTGTGATTGTGTACTATGTGTTCTTTGTAACAGTTCATCCTCACATGTACTAAAGTGCAAAAACTCATTAACATAATATAAAAATATATGAAATAATATTTAAAAAGAAGTTTCAAACCTTCAGAGCATCACAATATGCCATGAGGGTCTTGATTTTAGCAAAGGTTTTTTTTTTCTTAGCGTCACTCTACAAACAAAATTAATAAGCCTTACCTTAAATCCTTTCCAAGCTTCAGGGAGTAGTCACTTTGGAAAACAATTGGAAAAACCTGGTAATGGTAAACACATTGCTCAACAGAGATTAGCTGGTTTACGGTCTCTTAAGAAATAAATGTCTGTTTCTGGCAGTAGAGAATAGCTTGAAAATAACTGGTTCCAGAGATAAAACAGCCTTCAGAAGATTTGTTTGCATCCTCCGGTTGGTCTTTACGCAGCCTTCTTCAACGCAGGCTTCTTTTCTCAGCCAGTTTTTGGCTTGAAACATGAAATTCTTTTTCTTTATTACCTTCAGTGAATTCACCAAAGACAAATGGCTGCATACATCACATTCCTCTTGTGTTTCATTGAATCCTTTCCAGTCCAACTGGTGCTCTGTTTGTGCGTGCATGTGTGTGCCTGTGTGTGTGTGTGTGTGTGTGTGTGTGTGTGTGTGTGTGTCTGTGTGTGCGTGTCGTGTCGCCCTAACCCACAAATGCCAAACTGATCAGCTGAAAGGGTGAATACACTGGGCTAAAGACATTCAGTCGTGTCTCCTACTCCTGCCTGTTTGCCCTAAAGCCTTTGGATGCAGGCTCTCTGTATCTCTGGGAGACTGAGAGATCTAGGGATCTCTAGTATATTTGTAGACTAATGCTCTTAGATGTTCTGTTTTGGCCTAGATTGTCAGCTGCAGTAAGGCCCCAATAGCCCCATGCATGCTCATCCATACATCATGTATCAGTGGAGAGAAACTGTGGTGTTGTGTTTGCCAGGTCCTGGCCTACTCGGAGGGTCTGCACGGGAAGTGGATGTTCAGTGAGATCCGGGCTGTGTTCTCCAGACGTTACCTTCTCCAGAACACCGCCCTGGAGGTCTTCATGGCTAACAGAAGTAGGATTGTTGCTCTCAAATTTCTTCCTTTCTTTCTTTCTTTCATTTATTTTATTTTTTTATAGATCATTTGCATTGAATAGAAGTGCACAAGAGATTGTACAGTATATTGATAAAAACTATTTAACAACAATTCGTCAAACAAAACAAATAGGTTGTATTTTTGTGACAACTCTTATCGTAATACAATTCTGAGTTAACAATAGAGTGAAACTACATGCTGTTTTTATGTCAAACCGGTAGTTTGATAGTTTGTCATGAAATGTCTAAACCACATTGCAGTGAGCTAAGCTGCCAGGGAGACTTTGACATTATTTGCCTAAGCTTCATGAGACTCAGTGGTGTGCTAAATGTCTTTCCCAGCTTCCGTCATGTTCAACTTCCCTGATCAGGCCACCGTGAAAAAGGTGGTGTACAGCTTGCCACGTGTGGGTGTGGGCACCAGCTATGGCTTGCCTCAGGCCAGGTAAGGCTCTAGGAAAGAATGGTACATTCACTGGGAGTGAGTTAAGATGGTTGAGACTGGTATTATGTCTGACATCAGTGAGTAAAAGTGGTGTAATGTCTGCGTATACATGTATGCCATGCCCCTGGAATTGTACTAAACAATTCTGCAGAGCGTAACAAAACCTCAGCCATTGCTCAGTGTTTATGTTGTTATCACTTGCCATCACTGTGTGTGTGTGTGTGTGTGTGTGTGTGTGTGGTCCACCTCTGACCATTGTCTGGCCCCTCCAGACGTATCTCCCTGGCAACCCCACGGCAGCTCTTCAAGTCTTCCAACATGACGCAGAGATGGCAGAGACGGGAGATCTCCAACTTTGAGTACCTCATGTTCCTCAACACCATTGCAGGTGAGCCACTGCCAGGCTTCTGTGCAGTCACATAACTGTTTCTTAAAGTCGAGAACACTTCCTCGCTAGAACTCTCGCCTTGAACGTTGTACACTGTGGAGACGAGGCTTCATACCTTAGTAGCATTCAAATTGCATAAAATAGAACAGGCGCTCTGGCGAGAGCTCTAGAATTTTTGGTTTAAATCTCTCCCACCCGTTAAGAAAAGTGGAGGATTGTGGCTATACAATGTAACAATGCCGAGGATCCATGAGTGCAGCCTACGAAAGTATCAGTACTTGATAGAATTTTGAAACATCCTTGACATTGGAACAGTACTTGGCGAGGTCCAATGACGTGGAATCCTCGAAAAAGCAGCCGTTTAGATTGCTTCCTCGACTTTGAGAAATGGTGACACACTGCATCGCTCATACCAGAAGACTAAAAGCCTCCTTAGCGAGGGGGGAATGTGAAGCATAGCAGATTATATCGTTGGATTCTATGTAATGTCTGGACGCTAAACAATGTCAACTTACCTTACAAAAAACGAATAACAAGGGTCTTGGACTTTAAAAAAAAAAGTGTCGTGAATGCTGATGATGTGAGTCATGTTTCTGATGTGCTCATGACACTCTTATGCCAAACCCATGAAGTTAATGGTCACCAATATTTTTTGTAGGGGTGGGCAATATAGACAATATATACCGTATGCAATATGAATTTGGCCAATGATGGAGATTTTGGGTCATATTGGCATCCCGTGATACGCTCATTGCGTCTCCACAACCATGTGAAAAAATGTTGACCTGTAGCTTCACCTTATCACCTTTTAGCACCTTTTCATTCTTACAACGAAACTGTGTAAGAGCCTATAAATTGAACAGCTACTGCCTGACACAAATGCAGCTTACCAGTTTACTTCTGTGTGAATTTGAGAGTCCACTATAAACACCTCCGAACGATGACTAAACAACTGTTGTACATAATGACTTTATGCTATGGTAACCATTAAACCCACTATGTGTACGTTTTATTTTTTTCGTATGAGAATTTCTCCCATCTATCGGCGAAGTGATATACTGCACACGTTTGAATAAAATGTATTAGCCCTTCCCTTCCCACGGTCCTCATTTCCCATGGTCCCCATTTTGAAAATGGCGGCGCAAAATGGATATTCTCATTTGGTACCCACCCACATCTATATATAAATGGAAATTACCAAGTTTACGGGAACACTACAATTTATTAATGGAGGTAATTACCATCGTTTTACATTATATTTTTTTAGAAAAAATGTGTTTTTAATAAAGGCGAAGATAAATAGAAGATAAATCCTACACATAGTGGCTTTAAGAAACTGTTATGCTGTAAGTTACATACCAAAGTATACCGTGATATATATCATCTACCGTCTATGGTTCAAAATATATCGCAATATAAATTTTAGACTATATCGCCCACCCCTAATTTTTAAAAAACTTAAATTTAAAAAACGCTGGAGGATTACCACCAACATCCACCAAAAACAATACAATAAATAAAAATAATAAATAAATACTAAACTAAATGAATCATTAGACTAATGGACTGCAAGTGAAAATGACAGTGCTAACTGTGCTGTGTTTCTGTTGCTGTCTGTTTTGTCTGATTCAGGGCGAACGTACAATGACTTGAATCAGTACCCTGTGTTCCCATGGGTCCTCACCAACTATGAGTCGGAAGAGCTGGATCTCACCCTCCCAGGAAACTTCAGGGATCTCTCAAAGGTGAGTCCCTGTCAGGCCTAGACACAAAGCCCTAGGACATATTATCAGTTTGTTCCTCAGGCTTGTAGGAGGGGGGCTTTGGGACAAAAAAAGGAAGAAGCCGATCATGTGATGAGTTGTGAAAGGTGTGGAAACTCTGTGGTCGGTCTTAAGGCCAGACACAGAACATATGACATATGACATTATGTTATTTTATTATCAATGTGCGGCAAGAAGGTGTGGATGGAGGCTTCTTGGCTAAAAAATGGAGAAGCTAATTTGGTTAAGCAAGGTTGGTGTGAAAACAATGTCTGTGGTCATGTGATGCTTCACTTCCCCCCTTTCGCCTGGCCATTTCAGCCAATCGGGGCCCTGAATCCAAAGCGTGCTGCGTTCTACGCGGAACACTATGAGAACTGGGAAGAGGACGGTACTCCCCCTCACCACTACAACCTCCTCTACTCCACCTCGGCCGCCACCCTCTCCTGGCTCGTCAGGATAGTGAGTACTGCACCGCCCACAGCAAAATGCACACAGCCACCATCAGAGTGTGCCAAAGCTCACCTGTCTGTGTGTGTGTGTGTGTGTGTGT
>JAGFZM010000626.1:58333-72203 GCA_017657215.1 Limnothrissa miodon
TGTGTGTGTGTGTGTGTGTGTGTTTCTGCCAACAGGAGCCCTTCACCACCTTCTTTCTCAGCGGCAATGACAACAAGTTCGACCACCCTGACCGCACCTTCTCAGGCATTGCACGCTCCTGGAGGAACTGTCAGAGAGACACCTCTGACGTGAAGGTGAGATTAGGCCTGTACATACAGTGCACATAAAACCTATGCTGTATACTGTACAGTGTGTGAAACGCTAAATGTGTTTTCATGCACAGTATCAGTAATAGTGTGCAAACATGGCTATTTCAGACAGGCCTTCCTGTGTAGGGCAGGCAGCACATGCTTGATGGGCATTTCTGGGCAATGAATCTGAAGTAGGGTGATGTGAAAGGGGTTAATGGAGTCCTTGACGCTTGACCCCTGGCAAGATCTACCCTGCTGCAGCAGAGCCTCTGTCCATGCTAATGCACTGATTAATGCACCGCCCCACCTTTTGGCATGGGTCTCTATGTTGGAGAAATGCCCTTTTCTGTTGACCCTCATTTTCACTGGTTTAGCAAATCATGTTTAATCATGCACATCCATGGGCATCGGGTGCAGTATCACACATATTTTAACGAATCATTAAACAGTAAAATTCCACTCAACGGAGAGATCTCATTTACATACATTTTAATCTATAAATTTACATTCATTTTATTTCTGCTATTATGTTTTTGAGTCTTTGCGGCCCTGTCCTCAGACTCAGAATTTTAATTCCACCGGACACTGGGCACTCAGTGCAGGCTTGATACTGGTTGCTGCCATTGACTTAGCACAAGCTTAACACAGTCTACCCCCCTACTGTGGTTACTTTGTCCTCACAGGAGCTGATCCCTGAGTTCTACTACCTCCCAGAGATGTTTGTCAACAGCAACGACTACAGCCTGGGTGTGAGGGATGACCGGGTGCTGGTGTGTGACGTGGACCTGCCCACCTGGGCCAAGAAACCAGAGGACTTTGTCCGAATCAACAGGATGGTGAGGAACTTCTCCCATGCTGCCCAGCCGAGTAGGCGCATTCAAGGTTTTAGTGATACTTGCAGGCCTATATACCTGTTAGAATCATGCTATTGATTCTGCTACTGCATCAAGATCTACTTTGCGTGTGTTAAAAATTGTTGTTAAAAATGGTTTTGAATATAGTTTTTTTCAGTTGGGGGTTACAGGGACAATTTTACTGCGTGTGTGACGACCCAGCATCCGAATGCATGTGACAATAGCATATCCTTGTATTACATGTGCTTGATGGTTAGATGCATACAAGTTTCTGTTGAAAATCTTCTCTGTGGGTGTAAGTTAGATGATCATATCGATACCTGCTGCGCATCCGCTACCCTCTTACAGCCTCTGTTCCCCCAACCCCTTTCTCAGGCTCTCGAGAGCGAGTTTGTGTCCTGTCAGCTGCACCAGTGGATCGACCTCATCTTCGGCTACAAACAGCGCGGGCCGGAGGCCGTGCGCGCGCTCAACGTGTTCCACTACCTGTCCTACGAGGGCTCGGTGAACACGGACGCCATCACTGACCCACAGCACAGAGAGGTTGGTTACATACTGTGCAGGAAGGCCCATAACGCAGGATCAGTCCTCCCAAGAAATACATAATTTAAACAACAATATCATTCTTTTTAAATGTTAAGCAAAATTTTAATTTAAATACAAGTCCAAACTTAAATCTAGTCCTCTACAAAAGGACTACCAGAAATGTATTTTACCAGTGTTTATATCTGCGTTTAATGGATTCCCTACGTTGTTGTGTGTGTTGATGTGTGATATCTCTCCTCTTCCATTACCTCCCTCTCTCCCTCTCTCCTTCTGTCGGCCCTGTCTTCCCTTTCTCCTCCATGTGTTTGTTCAGGCCATGGAGGCCCAGATCCAGTCGTTTGGACAGGTCCCGTCTCAGCTGCTCATCGAGCCCCACCCACCGCGCAGTTCGGCCATGCATCTGGTGAGCCCCGCAGCATGCTCACCTCCATTAGCCCATCTACAGTATGACACACACACACACACACTCACACACACACACTTTGTTTGCTCTGCATTTAGTGTTTGCAGTTGACATTGTTCAGTACCAATTTGTACACAGGTTGTGAAATATGCATCACAACTCTTCCCTGTTGCGGTATGTCTATGGTGCAGTGATTATGCTGATGTTTTTAGTTAGGCCTACTCTTGGAAGGACATTAATGTGACACAGAGGCACACACACTCACACATACACACACACACACACACACACCTACCTATGCCCTTGCCAAGAAGCAAGCGTCTCCCTATGTTTAATGAGACTGCTGAGTGTACAGCATCCTAATGGGCTCTCTGACTCACAGCCAAGTGCTGTCAGTCAGCCAGTCTCTAAGTGAGGTGTGTGCGTGTGTGCGTGTGTGCGTGTGTGTGTGTGTGTGTGTGTGTGTGTGTGTGTGCGCCTAAAAAGCTTCAAATTAATTCGACCCAGGCAGGTCACTTTGTTTCTAATGTCACCTCCACCTAGGGTCACCAACCCCAATTCCAACCAGCATCCACCCCCCCCCCCCCTCCCACCCCCTGAACCCCCCTCCCACCCCCCTCTCCCACCCTACCCCACAGAAGCCCCAATGCCTGCAGTCTTCCTCTGTGTGTTTACCTCGTAGTTCCACACTAATATACCTTTCTCCATCCTGTCTTCCTCTCCTGGTCTCTCCATCCTCATCCCTTTCTCCTTTCTCCTTTTCCCCCCTTCCCTCTCTTGTCCTTGTGTCTCATCCCTCATTTTCTTCCTCCCCTCTCCCTCTCTGTCCCCATGTCTTTTCCCTCCTCCTCCTCCTCCTCCTCCTCCTCCTTCTCCTCCTTCTCCTACTCCTCTCTTCTTCCCATTCACCCTCGCCTCCTTTTCCTCCTTCCTACATCTTGGGTCTCTCTCTCTCTCTCTCTCTCTCTCTCTCTCTCTCTCTCTCTCTCTCCCTCTCTCTCTCTCTCTCTCTCTCTCTCTCTCTCTCTCTCTCTCTCTCTCGCTCTGTCTCTCTCTCTTCCCCTCCTTCTCTCTTTCTCTGTCTCTTTGTCCCTCCTTTCTCTGTTTCTCTCTCTCTCTCTCTCTCTCTCTCTCTACCCCATCCTCCTCTCTTGTCTTTTCTCTCTTCTGCTCATCAGTGTTTCCTTCCCCAGAGTCCGCTGATGTTCAAGGATCAGATGCAGCAGGACGTCATCATGGTGCTCAAGTTCCCGTCCAACTCGCCGGTGACTCACGTGGCCGCCAACACGCTGCCGCACCTCAGCATCCCCGCTGCTGTCACCGTCACCTGCAGCCGCCTCTTCGCCGTCAACCGCTGGCACAACACAGTCGGTGAGCTGCCACAGCGCCACACGCGTTAGTTAAGGCACCATTGGACGCCATTTTAAAAGTTGCAACGGATGCTAAGAGCAATGGAAGAAAGCAGCAGGATGGCAGGAGTGTGGGGGGGGTGGAGGGGGTATACAGTAGGGTTCATGAATGCTTTGCAGCTCTGTTCAGAGTCGAGAGCAGTTCCCTGGAAAACTAATTTTTTTTCATACATAACACCAACAAAACGATAATTGCTAAGCTTCTCTGATAGTGCTTTACTGTTCTGACTTTGTGTGTGTGTGTGTGTATGTGTGTGTGTGTGTGTATGTGTGTGTGTGTGTCCTAAAGGCCTGAGAGGAGCTCCGGGATACTCTTTAGAACAGGCTCACCATCTACCCATCGAGATGGACCCCCTGATTGGTGAGTAAAGAATATCCCACACAAACATGGGGCAAAAGAAAATCTGGGGACAAAGAGAAAAGAAAACCAAAACCTAAGGATAGAAATAATCAGAATGACGAAAGACATTGATTAAAGACAATGACTAAAACATTGTTCAACAAAACTTTTTATATGTGCGATATTGTTGTCTTTTCTGTAGCCAACAACTCTGGGATTAACAAGAGGCAGATCACAGACCTGGTGGACCAGAGTATCCAGATCAACACGCACTGCTTCGTGGTGACGGCAGATAACCGCTACATCCTCGTGTGCGGCTTCTGGGACAAGAGCTTCCGGGTTTACTCTACAGAAACGGGTATGGGCTATTGCAGTCACATTATCCAAATACGATAGCCTTGGAGCATTCCAGTACCACATTTTATAACATTGCTGTAAAGATATAATTCATTCATGACTATTTAAGGGACTGTTGCCTTAACCTACTTTTATTATGGAAATTAAATCAAGCATTAGTTGAGTGAGTAAATATTTAATTAACAAAAACACTACATTAACTTTAAGCTCTCTTTTTACCTGGTGTGTATGTGTGTGTGTGTGTGTGTGTGTGTGTTTGCTATCTAAACTTCTTCCTCCTCTGGTCGCCAGGCAAGCTCACCCAGATAGTGTTTGGCCACTGGGACGTGGTCACGTGTCTGGCCCGCTCCGAGTCCTACATCGGCGGGGACTGTTACATCGTCTCAGGCTCCAGGGATGCGACCCTGCTGCTCTGGTACTGGAGCGGACGGCACCATATCATTGGAGACAACCCCAATAACAGTGAGTCACCTTGTCACCCTGCGTTTGGTTAGAAAGGATCAGTTGCTTACAGAGAAATGATGAGCTTGATAGTGTCCACATGTCTGATGGTTGTTTCTGTGACTGTTTGTAGGTGACTACCCCGCTCCCCGCGCTGTCCTCACCGGGCATGATCATGAGGTGGTGTGTGTGTCTGTCTGTGCCGAGCTGGGGCTCGTCATCAGCGGAGCTAAAGGTGCGTTTGACAACCTCATCCCAGTGGCCTATCAGATTATTCATTTGAAAACTCCAATATTATGCCTATTATAGTGTATAAATGGAGGAAGTCGAGCAAATCGGATTTGTGTGTGTGTGTGTGTGTGTTGGGAACAGAGGGTCCATGTCTGGTGCATACTATCACCGGAGACCTGCTTCGGGCCCTGGAGGGCCCTGAGAACTGCCTGCGGCCACGTCTGATCTCAGTGTCCAGCGAGGGCCACTGCATCATCTACTACGAGCGTGGCCAGTTCTGCAACTTCAGCATCAATGGCAAGCTGCTGGCCCAGATGGATGTCAATGACTCCACCAGGGTAAGACCTTTGAGGGGGGGGTGCAGATTTTGTGTCAGAAAAAAGTGTGTGTGTGTGTGTGTGTGTGTGTGTGTGTGTGCATACCTTATTTGCTACAATCATGTAGATCCAAAAAGCGGTTTTTTTTTTCCTCGGGGTATCAGTGTATCCTACCAAACCAATAGAATGTTGCCTTGGCCCAAGTCATACTTTCAGCTTATAATGAAATCATTGTCGATGCGATAAGTTGCATTCGTGCAGAAAGAGTAGAGGTCTTACTGCAGGTGCAGGTATATTTCTTCTGGGATGACTGGGCCATAGTTGGATAAACAGGCTTTAGTTCATTACAGTATCGTCTGTACTGTTCAATTTCAAGTCAAAAAGTGTCACTCTGTGCAAACTACCAAGCCTACAGTACATCCTACACCCATGGTTGGTGAAGTTTGTCAACATGTTCAGACCTTCTTATATGGTGTGCATTAGCTTTAGTGTGTGTGTGTGTGTGTGTGTGTGTGTGTGTGTGTGTGTGTGTGTGCGCATGTACCTGTGTGTGTTCGCTAAATTGCTTAGAGTTTCCACTTGTGAGAACAAGAATTTGAGCATGCTGATCCTTGTGACCAAGTGAACTCTGTGTGTGTGTGTGTGTGTGTGTGCCATTTTTACATTTACATTTACATTTATGCATTTAGCAGACGCTTTTATCCAAAGCGACTTACAAAACGAGGATAACAATCAAGCTACATAGAAGAAACCTTAAGGAGCATAGTGCTAGGGGATAGTGCTTCAGTTCATTTTAGTGCTCGGATAGAAGATGTTCTCTGAATAGCTGGGTCTCTGCATCTGTGACATGTTCCCTTGCTGTGCTGCAGGCCATCCTCCTGAGCAGCGACGGCCAGAACCTGGTGACGGGAGGGGACAACGGCGTGGTGGAGGTGTGGCAGGCCTGTGACTTCAAGCAGCTCTACATCTATCCTGGCTGTGACGCTGGGATTAGGGCTATGGACCTGTCCCATGACCAGAGGTACACACACACACACACACACACATCACAGAGACTCCAAGACACTACAAAGTCCCACAGGTTCCTGCAATGGAATGATTAGTTTTTGAATGTATGCACCATTCCGTATGCTCGGTAGTTCTATATGCTAAGACTCAGCTAGCAGATGTGTCCATGATGATAGTAGTGTTGCTTTTGTGTGCCGCTGTTCTCTCAAACTTTTTATGACCCCTCAGGACTCTGATCACTGGCATGGCGTCTGGAAGTATCGTAGCGTTCAACATTGATTTCAACCGGTGGCACTACGAACACCAGAACAGGTACTGACATCCGAGAGGAAGAGATGGAGGAGGAGGAGCAGCAACGAGCAGAAGAAGCAGACTGAAGGAGGTTGGCCAATGGCACGGCTCTGGGCCTCGGTCTCAGCAGCCTGTGAGCCAATCAGCTCCTAGGAGGGACTGTGAGTGACACCTGTGAGCCCCACCACCCCCCTCTAAGCACTGACCAGTCGAAGGGATCGCTTGATCAAAAACAGCAATGAAAAAAAAGGCTAATACAAACAGTAACACTAAATATACACTCCTGAACCCAAAGGGTAATGGGGAGGCTCCCTTTCATATCAGGATTCCCTTGCGAGACATTCAGCTTTTTTTTGTTTTGTTTTGTTTTTCCCAAACTGTGTAAACAAAACACAAATGACGGGAATCACACACAGCAAGTCCAGGAGCGTGGGGTCAGGGGTCAGGGGTCAGAACCTCTCTCCGCCTCAGTGTCTGAGGAGGCTCCTAAAACCCACATGACAAATCACAACTAAACAATCCTTCCCTTATCGTTTGCCATGTTGTAGCTTTTCATTTATTTTTTTCTTAATTTTTTTCTTGTGTTGGTTTGGGTCGTCGGATGAATGAGAGGTGCGGATGAACAAGCCCAAAAAAAGACGAAACAAAACTTTATCGAACGACCCGATCAGCTGTAACTCTACTGCAGTGTGTTGTCGCGAGGAAGCCACGGGACCTCGGTCTCTGCCCCTTGCCCCACGAAGGACAGATTACACATCACCTTTAATTTATTAACTTGCTGTATGTACATTAATGTGTAATAAATAATGGCCATTATGTAATGATGAGAGCTGCCAAAAAAAGAGAAGAAAGGAGAGAAGGGGAGAGCATTACCCAAAATCTACACTCACTTTTCTTCTTTGTATATTTGGTAACTCTATTGTCATATATGTATATATTGTGTTGGTTAGGGCAGCAAGGCATGCAAGGTGGACTTTGGGGGGGGGTGGGGTGCTAAAGGTTACCCTCTATCTCTCTCTCTCATACACACACACTTACGCATACATACACGCATAAATACACACCTACATCATACAAGGATATTTGTTGATTATTTAAGAGAAACGAATCAATGTAAGATTTTGTTTTTATTTGTTTCTATGTGTTGCCACCTCACACCAATGACACATCTATTATTTATTAGTGTTATGATTTATGCTTCTCTGCCTTGTCTCTAAAGGGGTTGGCGGTCAAGGACGGCGCCACGCATCAATGTTTGTATTTAAGATGATATTGAAAACTGTGTAATGATTGATTTCAACAGTCACACTACTGTAAGCAATATCATGACTTTGTAGCTTTGGAGATGTACCCTGGGGTTGAAAAGAACCTGTATAAAGATGGGTCAAACAAGACAATGGACTAGAGGTACATGTATCTGGGTAACACAGACACACACGGACACACACTCACATTTAGAACAGTTTGACATCCAAAAAAAATCAAGAAAAAGAAATTAAGATATTTTTGGATTTACATTATGAAACCTAATGCTATTGTATCCATGTTTTATTGCAGAAATGTAAATTATGACATAAGTTAAAAAAAATAAGAAAAGAAAAGAAATAAATTATGCAAAGAACGTGTGAGGACTTGCCTTTTCATTCAACAATATGTTTGCTTATGATTTGAACTAAGCAACCAGACAAGTGATTTTGTCATTACTGTACATTTGATTTCATTTATATGTTTTTAAAATTATATTTTTATTCATTTGTTCTTTTTGTTTCTATACTGTTACAGACATCATTACCACAGTCCCATCCCTCTATCTATTGTTTTTTATCTGCTGCTTTTCTTTTTCCTAATTTGTTGTTTAGAGCACTGTTCTTAATCCTCTGATTACTTTTACTTTCCACCCGTTCAGTAAGAAAAAATTAGCTTTGAGGAGGAAGGTCCACGTTGTTGCATAATAGTGCAACTTGAAAAAGAAGCCAGTAATCGTTGGACGGTGTCTCTATCCAAACTGTTGAAACGCTGATTCATGCCAATATATAAAGATCAATAACTGTAAATTAAAATGGTTTCCTTTTTGTCGTATTTATAATAAAACAAACAAAAACAAAATCTGTAGAGTGAGTTTTGTTTTCCTTCATGTAATCATTACTAGATCTACATAAAGGGGCTGCATTGAACTCTACACAGTGCGAGTCATCTACTGAAAAGGTTTCTCTGCTCATGTACATCAAGCAAAGGGAGTGATCATCATCGTTAGCAGTCTGTCCCTTTGAAGAGTGATAATTGGCTCGGCCCCTGAGTAAGGATACAGAGCAGCACTTTAAGAGATAAGGTCGGAGGGTTTGGATAAGCAATGGGGAAATGCAGGTTTAGCACAGAACAGAGCTCATTAGGGAAACGGCTTTGGGAAAGAAGCTGTTCCCAAACATCAACAACAAACCTTAACATTTAACAAAATTGGAAAGACATAATAATACACTATTTAAGCTTTTAGTGAAATGGGCTCGTCACCTCAACCAGTCCCACTTCTAATGTGCACAATGAAGTACCACTAGAGGGCTCCCCAGTCACTAGTTATTACGAGACATCATACAACAGCAACAGGGCATTATATATTTTGACCTATACTTGATGTGTGAGAGCCAGATGAATGGCAGGGATGAAGCCATAATCCCTGGAGCAGTTGGGATGATGCACAAATTGCATGGGGACCAGTGTGCCAGGTAGCTTAGACTTGATGTGTTTCATAACTAGCCTTTCAAAGCACACAAAGCAGTCAAGGACATAAGACATCCATGCAGACCTTCATATAAATTCAATATGTTCTCAGAGTACTTTTTTGTTAAGCCTGCTTTCACTGTGATGGCAAGTTATCACGACATGATTGGTGTACTAGGAACAGTGTGCGGGCATGATTCTACCATGAGTCTTCCATCTCCAGCATGAAAGTAGGTCATGTCTGCAGGAAGCATGCAGTTGTTGCAGCAGTGTAGTCTCTGTGGTATCAGCACATTCCACAGCTGAAAGTTGGTATGTCACCGCACCCACAGAGCTCATCACACTCAATGATAGTCTCCACATACTGCAGACAGAGAAGACATCACTGACGCCCAGCATTTTGATCTTGACCTATGGGGCATCATACTAAGGCAAGCTGTGCCGTTCAAGTCTACCAACTTGGACACAACAGCTAGTTATTCTACGTATTGCAACATGCTCCTGCTCTTTAGTGACTCAGCTCAATCACATCGCCTTTCAGTAAACTTTCCTTGCTTGAGGACGTCTCAGAGGACTGGACAGAGGACACTGTGTGTGTGTGTGTGTGTAGTTTATTTTTTGCTGCAGTTAAAACCACCAAAGGCAAAAATAAAATGATGAGCATGCAGTGGTAAGTTATTTTGCATGGCTCACTGTGTGCTTACACCATACACAGCCAGGACTCCTCAAACACATTATGTGTGTGCACACACATGCATGCATACACACACATACACATTAACAAAAAAAGAGAGGCAGAAAGAAAAGAGAAAGATGGATAGAGTTTTAAGAGAGAGAATGAAAAGAGAAAGAGGTGTAGTTATTGGGTCCATTGTGTTGATCATTACTAAGTCACAAATCTAAAGACGGGTTCAAAATGAACAATTTATTATGAAATCTTAAATACACAAAACTTGCAAAGCAAGGGAAGCTATTATTACTGTATGTACAAACACGGGTAGTAAAAATGCACTTTCACAATCTTGTTTCTGACTGAGGTTAGACTGTGCTGGTTTTAGTTTATCACTTGCTAACACGTGCTTGTGCTCGACTGTGGTTCCACTCAAGCTGAATTTGTACCCTCATTGAGCTGGTGTTTATTTCTTCTTATCTTTTCTCACTGTTACAGACCTTGATTTAAGCACAACAATTATAGACAAGCCTGGTGAGGGTTTTATGCCCCTACAAGGCCGTGAGCTGAACAGCTGATAATACAGTACACAGAGTGTCAAGAGAAACAACCAGAAAAGTCCCAGAAAAGGGAAGCACAGCAAACTATCATGGCTACCGCCTTTTTGAATCATCCACTTTTCCTGTAAGTGTTTTTTGACCTATTTATATAGTTGAGTTAAAGGAGAAATCAGTCGTGATTTTAGTTTCTGTGCATCGTGTATCAAATTCTCTCATTTCTTCCTACCAAAAGCAGCAAAGAATCCTCAATCAACGGGGTTATGAATTGTTTCTATACAGGGTTATGAATTGTTTCTATCTATCTATCTATCTATCTATCTATTTCCGGTAGAGTGAAATGAATTTTTTAGTGTGTGTACCGTGACGTTTAGTGTCTCCCTGGATTTATTTTGAGGGGTGGCCATTTTTCTATGTACAGTTGACAGAAAACATACTGGATCTCCAGTCCATAGCACAAGCCCGTATAGAGTAGGGAACATGGTATAGAAAAAAGAAATAAGTCTATGACCCTCTAACAGTGGGTGACCTTACCTTTTTGTTTTTGTTGTCGAAAGTGTCTGTTGTTCTCAGAGGTTTTAGCCAAGGTGCAAATGAATGCACATAAATCTAAACGAAGGTTACAAGTTACTACCCAAAATGTGATTTTAAATTATCAATGAAAACTTTTATTGCAACATCAATGCTTCATTTCATCCAAATATAATTACAATACAATTTAAATAATCTTGAAACATCCTTTTGCTAATATTTAAAAAACATGGGAAATACATCTCAAATAATTATTTAGTTTTACAAACCAGAGCCCTATACACAAAATAAATTAATCAATTTGACGTAGAACTAATAATGTTAATGTCCTATACATACTTTCAATGAGAAAAATAATTTGAAATGGTAAAATGCTCATAATACTGTACATATCTAAATAAAACCTCACTTTAAATTAGAACGGATCCTGCAATGGAATAAGAGTGCATGCAATTCTGTTCTACTCAGCGTCATCATGCAAGGGGTTCATAACCGTCGTCGTAGCTCCCTGGAAAAGTGGATTGTCGGTCTGGAAAAGACAGTATCCCAAATCAGCAACGGATCAATCTATATAGAAACATTTGTCTTTTCCAGACTTTTCTCTGGAAATATAGTGAGGTAATGACCAAGTGAGATATGTTTGTGTGCATTATGTGAATTTGACTGAGTTAGTCCAGGTAGTGTGTGTGTGGGGGTGTGTGTGTGTGGGTGTGGGTGTGTGTGTGTGTGTTAGTGTGAAAGTAGCTGTAGCTGAGTATTAATAGGAACTGCAAAGAGGAAGCAGTTGAGTTAAAGGAGAAATCAGTTGTGATTTTAGTTTCTGTGCCTCTATCAGTTAGTGTTTACTATTCTCTTCGTATATCAAATTTCTCATTCTCATTTTTTCCCACCAAAAGCACTTTGAATCCTCAATAACGGGGTTATGAATTGTTTCTCCTTTACAGAACATGTACAGTATTGTCTGTCTTGATTGGTGTTTGTTAGTGGAGTGAATCTTACATTTTTCCAGACACTCATTTCTTGAGCGAGCAGGAAGCTGCGGTATTCCCGTAGATCATACAGCTCCACCAACAGCCTGTACACTATGATTATTATGATTCCAATCACCACAATCCCTGTTACTGAGCTCCCGATGATGACAGACGTCTTATCGATAGACTCTGCAAAGTGGGAAAGAGAAGAGTGTGAGTTATGTGTGTGTGTGTGTGAGTGTGTGTGTGTGTGTTTGTGTGTGTGTGCGGAAGAGGGTCTCTATATACAGTTTAAACACAGATTTTCCCTGTTATCAAATCTTGCTTATTGTTTGAGGTTTTAATTTATTTTAATGGTTGTTTTATTGTTTGTTCCCTTTCTCTGTAAGGTGGGTTTAAAAAAAAACCTTGGGTTTATTGAAAGTTACCAGGGCCTTCTCTGTTAGTAATAAAATGTACTGTTATTATTATTATTATTACTGTACTGTAACACCAACCAAATAAGACAAGTAAGGAATGTCTGTGTGTTAGTGTCAATATTTACTGGGCAGTTCTGCATAGTGTACGTGGATTTCTCCGTTTGTTACGCTGACAAAGAAGGTGAATCCCTCATGAGTGCAGTGATACTCCTGTTGTTCCTCCATCCTCACCGGGAACAGCCCAGCACAGGCCCTCTTGCACTCCTCCCCTCCTGGGTACTTGCCCAGTGCCGCACACAGTGTGCAGTTCCTACAAGTATGCAAACACACACAATATATTTACTGTATATACTCTACATACATACATCACAAACACACACAATATATTTACTGTATATACTGTACATACATACATCACAAACACACACAGAGGGCAGTACAAAGCCATAAACACAAACACAATCATACACACATACACACACACAGACAAGTACATGTATGCAGAACAAAGCCATAATCACAGAATCTCACACACACATACACACACACACATAGGCAAGTGCATGTACTGTATGCATGGACACACACAATACAATAGACATTTATTGCATTCACACAGAGACAATAGAAAGGCATAAAGCATTCTACGTACTGGTACTTTGGCCCACACGGTTCTATGACCCTGTTGCAGTACTGGCCCGACAGTCCCGTGTTGCAGACGCAGCGGTCGCATGGGCACTTGCCTTGTCCACTGCATATCTGTCCGTCCTCCACCCCACAGTCCCGTTGGTCCACCGGCGGACACTGACACGTTTCTCCACTGAATCCACCCTCGCAGACGCATTTGTCACAGTTACATGTCCCCCTATCTGTGAAATACCCGAAAGTAATGACACCATTATACAAATGGGAGCATACTTATAGGCACTAATTCATGATCCTAAGCTCACTAATCACTTGCTGTCGTTGATCACCTATTATACCACTAGATGGTGCTAAAGGCACTAGTACATTACTAAACAGTGCCCCTGACATCTTGCTCTTGCATTTATGTCACTACACGGTTAGGGAACAAAACTTAGTCTTTTTGTATTTGAAAACAAAGTTTTCTCTTTTTGCATTTCCAGTTTTGGTAAGAACGGAACCAAATATATATGACCAATATCCTGGATTGATTTTTGGGAAAACCTTTTACATATTGCTGCTTTTTTGCTCTGTCTCAAATCTCCCAGGTACTTACTGTTGCAGACGTCTTTGTTGACTTTGGGACAGTTCCTGTCGTCACATTCACAGAAGTCACCATGGTAATGACTTAGGCAGACACATTTCCCGCACTCACAGTGCCCGTGGCTCTCACAGACGTCTGAGGTGTTCGTCTGGCGACAGGGCGCATCCACGGCATTCGAGGAGTCAGCAACGTTGGTCATTTGACAATCGCACTTCAGGCCACGATAGTTCCCATCACAGCTGCACAGACAGAAGTAATGCACATCAATATGAGCTTGCAGCCGCAAGTAACAAATTTACAAACAAGTAACCAAGCCTCACTTTATTGCATAATAGAAGGCAAAGGCAAAGGACATAAAACATCTCTACAGACCTCTCTCTCTTTCTCTCTCTCTCTCTCTCTCTCTCTCTCTCTCTCTCTCTCTCTCTCT
>JAGFZM010000626.1:72213-83652 GCA_017657215.1 Limnothrissa miodon
TCTCTCTCTCTCTCTCTCTCTCTCTCTCTCTCTCTCTCTCTCTCTCTTTCTCTCAATGTTCACAAATCAAGTCAAGTCATTATCAAATTTCCCCAAATATTCTCCCCCAGTATTCTTGTGAGGGCTGCATTTACTGTGATGCCAAGTTTTAGTGGAACACAGGGCTGGCATGAGTCTACCCTGCTATCTCCAGCATCAAAGTAGGTCAGGTCTGCAGGAAGTGCAGCAATGCCGTGTCTATGGTACCTGCATATTCCGCAGTGAAAGGTTCCATTGCCACTGCATTCGGGTGATTTCTCCTTATGGGCCCCACAGAGCTCATAATCACAGTCACAGATTGTCTCCACGTAGACAGAGAGGACATCACTGATGCCCTGTACTTTGATCTTGACCGGAGCCTTCTCAGCTAGGCAAGCTGTGGCATTAATGCGTATGGTGAAGTCTACCTATAGATACAGATGATATACATTAAGCTGTTTTGTATGCAACAACAATATTACTGCGCTTTTTCACGTGTTGTTGCCTTCATGTTTCGTGTGTGTGTGTGTCTGTGTGTGTCTGTGTGTGTGTGTGTGTGTGTGTGTGTGTGTGTGTGTGCATCAGACCTGCTGGCCCAGTTTGACTCCGCTGCACTCCCCTCGGCTCCTCCAGTGGTCTCCCTCACAGAGTGACCGGTAGGAGATGGACATGCCTTCAGGAGCCTGCTCATGCTCCAACACTATTGAGGCTGACAGATTCTACACACACACACACACACACACACACACACAATTAATAAAAAAAAAACATTCAGCACCAGATGTACAAAGGGAGGACAAATACACTGTCTTCCTGTTTTGCACACTTGAAAAAGACCAGCTACGATCACAACAGTCTTTACCACCTTCTACAGGGGAACCATTATGAGAGTGTTGAAGTAGTGAGGTGAAGTTGAATTACTGTTACATATCAGTGCTCTTTTGAATGGGAACACACACTCTCTCTCACACACACACACACACACACACACTCACACCGTATGCTTCTGAGATGAGCTGCACCACATTGCTGGAGTCGTTTTTCAGCATTCCCACCACAGAGCGAGGGATCAGTGCACTCAGTGACTGAAAAAGAAAAGAGAGAGAAGATGGAGGGATTGAAAAACAGAATACAGAGGATAGCATGATGAAGGATGGAGAATGTCATGTGTTACTGTAAATCAGAGGGTGTTACTGTAGCTGACCTCATAGGCAGGATAGATCTCCTCGGTAACAGCGAAGATGAGTTGCATGTTGTTACTCTGAAGCACTGTGGAAAGATGACCTATGGAGGGGTAATCCTGCATGGGTACAAATGTACATGATTTATTTAAACTGATAAATATAACATATACCATTTAAACATATAACATATAACATTTAAACATATGACATATAACATTTAAACTGATAAATATAACATATATAACATACAAAGTTAAACATCAAACATTACAGTTAGAGAGCAGCAAAGAATGTATAGTGTCACTATCTCACCTGGAGTGTGCCCTCATAAGTAGATGTGCTATCCAGGTGGCACTTCCCATCATGGGGACGGTAGATTCCTGCCAGATGTCCATCTCCTGCCATGTGGAAGGTGTCATCAGATGTGTAGACTAGAATGCTTGTGACGTTCCTCCAGCCAATATCCTTCTTCAGAGACGGGAGAGAATTGGACAGGGGTTTAAGCCACAAGTGTTCTCAGATGCCCTGTTTTTTTTTTTTTATTAGGGTCATGTGATCTTTCAGCTCCGTACCCGGCAGACGACCGATTGCATGATGGCGTCCAGTCCAGCCTCAGGCGAGTCCAGGTTACCGGAGATCTTCTGCTTGCTCACCTCCTCCTTGAACTTGGCGGCCTTGTCAGTCAGAGGGAGAATGTTGCGGAAGCTGAAGGCTGGCTGACATTGATCTAGGCGGCTGGGGCAAGGGTTCGCTCGCCTGGAGCGTTTCTGGCTCACGTACGGCAGCGCCACCTTATCTACGAATGAGCCAAACCCTTGGAAACCACAAGGAAGTCCATGACAGAAACAGTAACAGTTATTAAACACACTGACACAGGGTTCATAGGTGTTTAAGGTGACACATCTTAAGGGGCTTTCACTGCACAAAGTAGCCTATGCTACTTTGAGAGTTTGAAGGTGTAAAGAGAAGTCAGTTTATGTTGAGTGTGCGTGCATGTTTTTTTTTTTTTGTAGCTACATTTAATGTCACTCCCACAGCAACTGTGGCTGACTGTGACTGTGATTAAGTAATGGATAAATGCCATCGAGGTCTCTCAGAAACCGCGGCGGGGGTAAAGAATGCCAGCAGGAATAGCGGCGGGGGTTAAGAATGCCACAATGCAGTTACCGCTAGGCCTAAAAATTCCCCTAAATCCACTAATCACCCAGCTGCCACATTTACTTTAATGTTATAATTTGTTATCTGTATTAAGCAGAGATCTCCAAAAATAGCTGGAGAAATAACTTTGGAGTTGTTTACAATTTGTGGGAAAGGTAGATCCACAAGGCTGCTTGATGCTGTTATTTACCACTGTAAAGAGCATTGATAGAGCGCGGATCTACATCGTGGATGAAGATGGCTTCTGACGTCTCAGACCGCCGCCATATTGAGTTTTTGCTTATATTTTCCGAGGCAAAAAAGCTTGCTGCCAATGGGAAAAGTGCAATGTTCTCCCCCCAAATCAATATGGCAGCGGCCTGTGACGTCAGAGGCCGTCTTCGTCCATAGGTGTCCTTCTCAGCCAATGAGAAAACATTATTTAATTTCTACAGGTGATAAGAACACTGTAGCCTATCAGACCATAGACAATGGAAGGTCCCACTGAAGTGGAGGGAGCATTCTACAACATTTGATTGAGCCGTGTAATAATGTTGCATAACTCCCTGTAAAGTGATACTCCTCTCCGCTATAATGACCACCTCAGAGATTGTTGAATGGCTCACTGCTCAACGCCCTCTAACATTATCATATTAACATAACATTTTTAATGCCTCGTGGTGTATCTCACCTATGTATCTATCCTTGGTGAACTTCTCTAGAGTGGTGAGAATGTCCTGTCCCAGGTTCTTGATTTTTTCTAGATCATCTTTCATTGAGAAGCTGAGGTCCATGAGGTAGTACAGGTCTATAGGGTACCCAACAGCACGCTTGACCGAAACATTAAACTCTTGAGGCTGACCTGCATATGGAACAGAGAGACGAGATGAGGAAAGATTAAATTATTTTATCTATATTATCAACAATATAATATCTACTACAGTATATTAATTCAAGTACATCTTGGATTGAATTCATATGCATGTTTGAGATTTTGCCTGATAATAATAACAACAATAATATCATGTTTTGTCACATCCATTTTCATATAATAATAAATTAGATAAAATGTGCATTTAATAGACTTTACTTTCATTGAGATTTTTTTGTATATTAGCCTAATTAAAAAATATATATCCATTAGCAAAGAGCCTAATCAGAATTGTATCCTATTTACTGCTGACACATTTGATAGGCATCCATTGGTTTAATTGGGATTGGAAATGTCTATTGCTTGAGGTCAGCCCTAGATCTTGAAATGTGAGTCTGGACATCCAGGATATCAGTAAGAAATCCACATGAGAAGTGTTAAAGGACTCAGACTTTACTCAGTCTCAGCTACATTTGAAAAATGTTCTCAGTCTCGATTTGGTTTTGACTCTCCACATACTGTAAGTGGTCTCTTCCCCATAACTAATACAAGCTATTGGTATGAGGTAAATGTTACACCAAGGAGCCATCTGCATCAGGCATATGAAAACAAAGGTGTCAGTGAAATTTACAGGGTTATTGTGGTTCTGACCTATTCGCAGTTTGAGGGAAATAGATTGTGGTGTCAGTTGAATCACTTCTTCAGCATTGCTGCCCAGCGGCCGGTTCTTCCTGACGTCCTTCTGCGGCTCTGGGTCAACTATTGCGTCACATTTCCTGCTCTTGAGTGACTCAGCCAAATCACATCTGCGTTCGTTTGACTCTCCTTGCTTGAGGAACTCCTGGAAGGCACAGTTGACAACAGTTGATCATGTGTTTGCAAAGCACAAAAGGTACAATAGATAGACCCAAGGGTGCGCCACACTTGGTTTAGATTGGATCATATAATCAGCATGTGTTTGTTTAAGACCTTGGTCCAGCATGGCTACAGTTTGAATGGCAGGTCTCACCTTTTGCTTACACCAGGCACAGCCGGGACTCCTCAAACACTCTGAACATGTAGGCTGTGGTTGGCAGGTCAGCTCAATGCCTTAAATGATGTATGTGCATGCACACACACACACACACACACACATAGACACACATAGGGTATCCTTAGTACTGTATATAAAAGGATGTTTTTATTTATTATTCTTAAACGTTATTGAAAAGTACTTGCATAGCCAAACAGTAGTATGCTACAGAGCCCTGGATTTATTAAGGTGCAATTATCCTTAACCAAGTGCATGGTTTGTATAAAATTCTGTTTTGTTTTGTTTTCTTCAAATCACACACTCTCACTATTTAGCAAAAAAAGTTAAAATGTGTGGAGTAGTAGAACATCAACACATTTTCTTATTGCCTAAAACTCTCCTGTGGCTCCTCCAAGGGTTTGTGGTATGTTGTAGATGTATTCTCCAGTGAGATACAGAAAGAGGACACATGTGAAGGAGAGTTCAAAGTAGTCATGGATGTACAGTACAGTACACTCACCCAGTGTCCCATTCACTCCCAAGCAATGAAGAACAAAAATCACCATCAACCATATCTGTTGCATTCTCTTTAAGAAAAAAGGAAAGGATAGTGTGAATGCAGAAAGAATGATAAAAAAAAAGGTAAGGTTAAACATACTGTATCATTTCTGCAGAAATATTGTTTTTTTTATTTAAAGACATGCTAAAAAACAATGGCTGACTATACTTTATGTATGCAGTGCATGCTTTTTTGCTCAGCTCAGAAATAAATACAACTTATTATTGACAAATAATCGTGATGAAAAAGGTTGATTTTGATTAGATTTAATTCCTCAGATAATTTTTGTACTGCTAAAAGTACTGCTGTGCTGAAAGTACTACTGCTGCTTTAAATGAGGTCAAACATAGAGGTACTGCTTTCACGTCAAGGTAGCTTCCTCAGTCCCTGATCCCAAGCACAACTTTCATAGCCATAACCCACTGACACCACAGCTGATGTCAGCATTTACATTCTATTTTGTACACTATATGGCTATTTATAGCTCTGCCACAAGAGCTGCCTAGACCAATGCAGTTGCAGTTTTAGGAAAGGCCCCACACATAGTGAGTGTCTCACACAAAAATAGTCTATGCTTAAAATGGTCCCAGTGACACTTTGCAGTGCTTTGTTCTTTTTGCAGAATTCACATGAGAATGATTTTTTAAAAAGTCTTCTATTATCCATTTTTCATATATACTCAGCAAATAGATAGTTTATCTCATGTTTTTATTTGTTTTATTTATTGGTTCTTAATACAACAGATACTGAAATACTGAAAAAAGTCAGTGACCGTCAATATTGACATTTTTCATTTCTGCATCATGGTTACAGAAAACCCCATGTGTATGCTACTCAAAAAAATGATTAACTTGCAGAGTAGCTTGAAATTGGGCAATTGAAGTTTAAAGGCAATTTTTTTTTCATTATTTTCAATCTGCAAATAGATCAAAAACTGCAATCAGACAAATTAGACAGACCCTATAATTATTAATAACAATTACAAATTAGAGCAAATTAGAGACTATTTGAAATAGCTTGAAATAAGATGGGTAATGGTATTTCCCCTTCATGGATTTGCATGGGGGGGTCCGTGTACTTTTTCGCTCATTCATTATTGGATTTTGGATGTAGGCTACATGGGAAATGAAAAAAGGCTTGTATTTATACAGGAAGTATATTATTTCTTAGACAGAAGCTAAAGCAATTATCTTTTTAGGAGTTGAAAATTAAAAACTAAATTGGGCATTTAATTGCATGGGTTTCTTTTGATAGCCTACTGCCAGTGACAACCGCATCACATGGGATGTTCAAGCATATTGAGCCATAATGTTGCGAAGGCATGGTTTGATAGTCACCCACATCACATCGCGTGTTTATTTAGACATAATATCGCGAAGGCATGCAACGCACAGATATTTCACAGCATCTAAGGAGGACACGTTATGCGTGTCCTATTAGGCCTAGGCTACGTGATGTTCACTAGCGAATGGACAGTTGGAAATCGCTGTTTCTTTAGCAGTTCAAATGAACGGCGTCCACGTTTGGCTTCTACATTCGGTACTCTTCAACTGCTAAAGAAACGGCTATTTCCAGATGAGCATCAGATACGCTTGGGTTGTGAATATCACGACTTCACAGCAGCCACGTCCTGCGCCAATATCTTGAAGGTGCTAAAAAATGCCGTGCCGTGTCATGCGGTTGACAGTGTCAACACAAACCCTCCTGTCCTCCCAAAAGATATAGCCTCCTAACCTCCAGGCAGGTCACAAGTCAAAAAATGACAATCAGCCTAATTCAAAACTGCAGTGTTTTTAGTTTTATTTAATTTTCAGTGAGTAAAAGACAAAAACACGCCTTTGGCTTGGCAACTGTAAAAATTCATATACACGTCTTTTTTCATTTTCCATGTGACATTCAAAATCCAATAATGAATGAACGGAAAAGTACACTGACCGCATGGTAACTGCACTTACTGATCTGCATTTACAGTAGGCCCTATATTGATGCATCTACAGTATATTGATGCAGTGTGTTGCGGTATATTGATGCTATTTATTAGCCTCACATCAAAATGGATGTATTTCAAGTTAAACATCCATTACTTTTAACAGTGTATGCATGCAGGCAGGTGAATCAGTTTAAGAATAGCTATGGGTTGCTCAGCCTACAAATATTGTTTGGCTATTTTGTACGCAACTAAATGGTCTCAGATATTTGGCACCCATTTTGCTGCTTGCTTGTGTTGGATGTCACTGAATGACACATACAAAATGTGAGCATTAGCTTGACTTTTAGGGAGACCTGGTCTTTGTAAGGGGACTTTATAATAGGCCCATGCTTGGACAAGCAACCTATAGACCTGAACAACTGAATTGGCAGGTGAAAGCACTCACACCATAAGTTTCCACAACAGCTACTACCACAGCTGGGTGTGATATCTTTAGGTTACAGAACTGTCTGTTTTCTCTGTCAGATTTGATTTTATCTTCTTGATGTCTTTGTCTCTGTTACTGACCTTCTGAGATCAATTTAAACGTATACATGAGAAAGATTAAATATTCAAATTCACAAGGCTCACTCCTGTCATGCTGCACAATGGTATAACGACTGTTGATGTGAATTTCTTAGGACTAAAAATGAAAACATTTTGCTGTTTATATGTTTATATATATATATATATATATATATATATATATATATATATATATATATATATGTTTAAACAACACCTCCCGAATAATGTTAAAAGTCTAAAAGGAATTTTGATTCTCTGCACGTTTTCAGGAAGGAAGTATGACTTGTGCCAGACATGGCGTGCAAAGTCTCAACCGCAGGCTGTCACACTGACTTGACTTGACACCGCCTGACTTTTGACTTTTTGACCATTTTGTTGTTAAATATGCTAAAATACTGACATATAACCAAATTATGTAGATATTCATTTACAAAAAAATATAAAAGAAATCTAAAAAAAAAAATGTTTCAATTAAACATCAGGTTATGTAGTCTACAGGTTTCAAACATTTTTTTAATGTTTTAACCATCCTCAGTAGACAGGTGTATTCATATGTATTAATAAATAACACTGTATCACTAATTGCTAGACAATAAAGAAGAGGATGAACAGATTACTGCTGAATAGACACTCACATGTTTTTATGAACATAATATGTACAATATATGTATACATTTTATCTGAATGAAACATATATTTTTAAATAGATTCACTTACGTTAATTTTTTTGATGACTGCTGTGGAGAATGATCGGACAGTCAGAGTATTGTATTACAGTCAGTATAGGAGTTATGGGAAGAGCAACAGCAGCAATAGTCGGCGACAGGGCACCTCCTCAACTTCTGGTTAATTTCTGAAAATAAGGGAAACTGTGGTGATAGACTTTGTGTTGGGGGCAGGGACTTAACATGTATTAACCCAGAAAGAAATTAACTATTTGCACCACAATAACAAATTTTGAATCACACTGACTGCTCCGGTCATCCCTCGGTGTAGTCGTTAACAAGTAGCCCAGTCTATGTCACAACATATACAGGAATAAATCAGATAGCGTAGGTAGAATGACAAACTTGGTAGACCCAAGGCTCAAATTTTGCCCTAAATCTCTTATGACCCTCTTATGTTTTTCCACTCAGTTCAAATTTGTGGTTCATTTGCACACTAGTGTGTAATTATTTAGAGGTTGTCCTCATGAGAACTATACAACTTTTCCCACATGTGTCTTTCATTGTCTTTTTTTATTGACTCATACATGCATCACACTTGCACACACACACACACACACACTTTTCTCTAAATTAATGCAGTAAAGGCAATATTTTGGGCATGAAAAACTGCACTCTTAAGCAGCTACAATCTTTTGCTCAGGTGGAAACCATTTAACTGCTTCCAAGCAGTTGAATACCATTACGTAAAACAACAGCAATGTCTACAAATATTTATATAATATTTTTCATGAATTCAGTAATCTGTATGAATAAAATGTAGCAGTTATTGCTATAATTCAAGGAATGAAGGAAGTGTATTGTCACATGTATAAAGTTACAGGTAAAGAATATCCTTTTTGGAGCAGTTTGTATGTGGCTGCGAGGGCACACTGTTGATTGCAAAGGATACTGGGTACTGTGTATTTGAGAAGGGACTAACTGGCTGATGGCTGTTCGATGTACGTATGTGGAGGGAAGAGGACACTAGTCAGGGGATGTGCTGTGTGTGTGTGTGTGTGTGTGGGGGGGGGGGGGTTGGAGTAATCTGTTTGTTGGAGTAGTCTTACTGGTAGTCAGCTGCAAGTACTGCAAGTCAGCTGTGTGTGTGTGTCACAGTAGCATAGATAGAGCATTCATGTTGTAAAAATAACTGTGGTTTTATTACTGCAGTACAATGCAGTATTTTTATGCAAGGGTAAACTTTTTAAAGTGGTACAATAACGCCCACTAGTGGACGTAAAGCTAGCAAAAAAACTAGGAAGTAGCACCACTAGCATAACTGCCACTAAACATTAGCTAATTAGGCCATTAATCCATATTAAGGTACTATGAGAATCGCTGCAACCAGTACAGTTTCCTGAGGTTTTAGGGTTCATAAACCACATTATTTCTGTTTATAAATACTAGCAAACCATGATAACATCTTGCTGTTGTTTAGTCTTTAATGGCGCATGTTTAGTGTTTTTTAGTTTTTAATTATGCATGCTTGTTTTCTTGTCTTGGAAAATCACTTTTTAAAGTTGTTGAAAATGGTGCAATACCACCCTCCCTCTAGTGGTAACATGGAGGACATCAGCCTGAGCATTAAATGAGGCTATTGATCAGTTTAATCTCCATTATTGTTTAATTTTCATTGTGTGTGTGTGTGTGTGTGTGTGTGTGTGCATTTCGTGCACTACTAATTCAATTGAATTACATTTTCTTGTTTTCTAGTTCAAGTTGTTTCAACATCAAGTTACATGTAAGCCTACACCTCCTACTAGCCTACAAACTAGTTACTGTACTGTACTGTATGTATATGTGTACTGTATATGTATGTATGTACGGTATGTATGTATGTATGTATGTAAGTATGTATGTATGTACATTGCTGTAGTAAATCTATATTCTGAATTCGATAGCTTTTCAGTAGAATTTTTTTTTTTTGGCCATGTAGTGTGGTAGCTCTCCGCAAAGCTACATTTTCAGAGCATCAGCTCACAGCAGCAAATCTTCTATCTTGGCCGTACATGGAAGATCCCTTCCTTGCAATATGTGATGCTTTTGATGTCTCAGTGGTACCATAATTTAAAACAAATAAATCATAAAAAATATAATAATCATTTAATTTTTTTATACCTATTGAGGGAGCTATTAGTTTATTCAATAATAGGCTACAATCTTAGAGGAAGGTTGGATCATTTATTATTATTATTATTATTATTATTATTATTATTATTATTATTATAAGTTACTTACAGTTACTTTTTGATAACTTAGCTTGCTTAATTTTGTCTTTGGTGTAGTGAAGCTTCATCTGATGAAGAGGAACTGGTAGCTTAGGTAACTACATTTTCTGAGTAGCTTGCCAAACATTGTGTAAGTATGTATTTATTTCTTTATTTGTTGTTATTATGTTATGTATCCGTTAGTTATTATGTGTGTTTTAAAGGTCTCCTTCCAAAAATAAACCATTTAATACTTGATTTTTTGTTGCATGCTCAACTTCAAAATGCTCTCCTACCCCTGCAGTCTGTATTCGCCTGTGATAGAAAGTAGCCGGGAAAAACGAGCGAATCGGAAAAGCTGTGCAAGCCTACGTCACATTCAACATTAGCTGTGCAGTTAGCCCGCCCTCAAGAAAATACTATTAGGCTGCCTGCAGACAGACCCACTAGAGGCAGCGTCACAGTGCTGTTAGCCAATCAGAGGCGATACGTTTGCATATCATTAATATTCATAAGAATCCTCTAGCACTATCCCTGCACTCGTTTTCACCTAACTAAAATAGCTTGAAACAAGACAACCACAGCAAATTTTTGTCGAAACCAACTCTCATGACATTATTTTAACAAGAGACCACCACAAAATTAATGAAAATACGATGGAATGAGACCTCAAAGCAAAAAAAAAGGGTGTGCTTATTGCAGAACGAAAGTTTAATTTACAGATTCTGAACAGTTGTTTAAAACACAAACTCGGGTAAGAACTGTTGGTAACACTATCCTGGTTATGCACCTGCAGGGGCGCCGAAAAGGGGGGGTAAAGGAGACGGATTCTAGGGGCCCATGATTGAGGGGGGCCCAGAAAGGCCCCTAATGATGATGAAATTATAATACAGAAGCTGTCAAGCTGTTCTTATTCAATAACAGTTGATCTCCCCTTAAGTGCACCAGCAGCTGCAGCAGCAGAAGCTGTCTGTCAGCCCCCAACTTCCCCTGCCCCTGAATCAGTCCCAGTGCCCCCACATGAGGAAAGTGAGTAGCTGTGTGTGTTGAAATAATAATAATAATAATAATAATAATAATAATAATACATTTTACTACAGTCTCAAAACAAAGGTGAATCTGTTTTATCTTTAATGGTTTAAAAGCATAAACCCTTTTAAAAAATTTAATAGAAGACGTGCAGTAAGAACAGAGAACATCTGTGGTGTGTGCAGCAGACTGGGGTGACTGCTCCCAGTCCAAGAGAA
>JAGFZM010000626.1:83752-129992 GCA_017657215.1 Limnothrissa miodon
TTTATGTAAAATGGTTCAGTCCGACTGGATCAGCTGCAGGTAGCGCACCGGCGGTTTGTCACACAGTGCCACAGCGGGCAATGAGGAGGAGATGGCAATATGCCTCAAAAATCCTGCAGCCAAAAAAAGAAAATCAATTAAGAGAGGAGGAGTTGAAGGGTCGATAATATGTCACCCAGTATTTCGAGGGAAAAAAAAGGCGGGTTTGTTAGTTGTGGTGGAAAGTTAGGCTATGGAATATTAACTGTGGCCCTGTCTGTGGCGGTCTATAAGCTAGCTCACTTTTCTCACCATGTTAGCTCAAGAAAACTCCGGATTTTTACATTTTACTGCTATATTAATTAAATTATCAGTCCAGTCAAACATTTATCAAGCTGTTCTTATTCAATAACAGTTGATCTCCCCTTAAGTGCACCAGCAGCTGCAGCAGCAGAAGCTGCCTGTCAGCCCCCAACTTCCCCTGCCCCTGAATCAGTCCCAGTGCCCCCACATGAGGAAAGTGAGCAGCTGTGTGTGTTGAAATAATAATAATAATAATAATAATAATAATAATAATAATAATAATAATACATTTTACTACAGTCTCAAAACAAAGGTGAATCTGTTTTATCTTTAATGGTTTAAAAGCATAAACCCTTTTAAAAAATTTAATAGAAGACGTGCAGTAAGAACAGAGAACATCTGTGGTGTGTGCAGCAGACTGGGGTGACTGCTCCCAGTCCAAGAGAAGTTTACATGTTGGTGACTATGTTATTACAAATAGTTATATTATAGGACATACTATATAATTAATGTATGTCATGTACACTCTGCAGAGCCAGGTCCAAGACCCTCTTCTGGTAACATTAAAATGCATAATTGTATGTAAAATAGCATCAAAAATTTTGCCGCCTTGTTGGGGGGCCCTGTAAAGATTCTTTTCATGGACAAGGACAAAAAGGATCAGCCACAAAAAGGCCACAGATGGACTCCAGTGGGAACAGCATAGAACGAACAATACCTGGACAATACTCAAAACTGCCTTTTGAATCAAGCCCTTACATAATCCAGCCAATTCAAACCAGGCGGTTGTAAACAAACGATCACTCCTTCATGCCTCTGTCCAGCTCCCCCCTCCATTACAGGATTCCACTAGCATCTTCAAGTTTCCAGTTCTGTTGTTTAAGTACAGATGCAGGCTTTCTCAAGCAGCCCAGAATTAATTAAATAACAAAAAAAGTCAGGCTGCTTTTTGGTTTGCTGCAGTTGCACGGTTTGCTGGGTTGCCCTTCTGAATAGACCAACAGCTAATGGGAGTTGGGAGCAACCACATTTTTGTACATGGCTACACAAACACACATAGACAGCCAAACTGACACAACCTTGCACTGGTGTTCTTTGCTGCTTCATACAGCGTTACATAAAAGGTTACTCAAAAGACTGGCCTGGTTTGCCCCCTCCGTCCCCACCACCCGCCATTTGCATTCAAGCCGCCCCTCCTGTTACACAACGCCTCTGCCTGGCACCGTATATAAAAGGGGCTGAATGGGCCCAGTTTGGAGGCAGCTGTTCTCTTGCTGGTGGGGCTGTTTCTCTGTGGCAGCAGCAGTAGCTCAAGCAGCAGCATGGCTCTCCTGCAGACTATCTCACTGTGCGGACTCTTCGCTCTCGCCCTCTCTGCGTCCCCCGAGTGCCAGGAGCTGGTCAAGCCCTTGGAGCTAGCCCATTCTTCTGTAGTGAGTCATTCTTATTATCTCTCTGCCTTATCTACTCATCTGTCAAATGTGTCTGTATGTTGGCTTAGAATTTTATGCAAATGCAATACAAACGACGGGATGCCAAATTTACACTTTGGTGTGTGTGTGTGTGTGTGTGTGATCTAAAAGCTTCATGGGAAGTGGCTAGTTGTTGCTGCTGTGGGGGAGGGCAACATGCAGTACCTGGAAGAGCTGAGCAGCTCCTGGTTTGAGATCTCCACCACAAAGGAAGAGGGGAAGGTTCATCTGCAGTGGGGAGACCGAGTGTACGTTTAATGCATTATCACTCATCAGGACCAATGTATGTATCTGTTGACTCTACATATTGATCAAGGCAGATGATATGATAGGCTGAGAAAGAGACCTCAGCAATGGCTATTGTAATATTTGGTGAAGTTTCAGTGAAGATAAATGGCATTTGGATGTTGACAATTTGTTCCTTTTTTAGAAAGGGGAAATGTCTTCTTGGCGGTTTGGATGCCACAGTCACAGGCAATAAAGCCAGCCTGACCTGTAAGTGCCCTTCCAGGTCTTACAATATAATCCCATTGAAATTAATGATATTATATTATAGTTGTGTAGAATGGCTAGAATCTTTTTAAATAATGAGAAATCTCTATAAAATAATGAGAAGAAAGAAAAGGCTATGAGAAGAAATGGATAATATTTGTGAGTCATGCGTCATGTAAAAACCTTCAATTCGTTCTTTGCTCACCAGTTGAGGGTGTGCTTCATGAAGGAGAGTACCTGCAGAGTTGCCCCGACTGTCTCCTGTTCATGGACAGCTCACGTCATAACAACATCCCGTACCGATACCTGTACCTTGCCAGTAAGATCCTTCATTTATGGCTAATTTCTGTCCTCCTACAAACAAACGTGATTTTCATCCCTGGTGACTTTTGATCATCTTTTCACCCATCTTCCAGAAAGGGAGGATGATCTAAAAGAATCTGAGAAGGAGACTCTGAAGAAACAGGCAGAGTGCCTGAATCTATCGCAAACAGTAATCACATATGGAACAGAAGGTTTGTGTCAATAGTGATAAATGAAAAATGAAACATGTCAGTAGTACTGGAAGACATCCTAACATCTATTCTTTCTTCTGCAGATCTTTGTCCCTATGAAAAGGTGACAACCAAACAGTGAATTCAGGACAACTTCAGTGAAAACACACACACACACACACACGTTTTCTGTTTTCACCCAGTAAGTCCAACTCTATAATGTAGCCATCGGCTCCTACTTTCCTCAGTGATGCTCAGCTGTCTTAATGTCTGTCAACTATATTAGGTTTGAAATTTTCCTCTGTACGTTTGAGCCCTGTACAAAATTGATGTGTTAAACAAAGTCTGATATGGCGTTGAGCATATCTTTGTATCAGAACAGTGTGATGTTATAGATATTGCCACTTGGCACAAGTCATGTCCTATAGGTCTTTGATGAAAGGACACCTTGACAGACTATAATCCATCTGGGAATTACACACATCGTGTAATATTCAGTTTTAGAGAACCATGCGATGTAACACCCTGCACATTATATATACTGTATATATATATATATATATATATAATAAAAGCACCCATGGAAAGACAATGTGTTTTTTTTTATTATTATTTTAATAAACCAGTTTTTTGACCAGTGGTGTTAAGTCAAACAGTGCCTTCTACACCATGCACTTGTTGGGGAACAGTCCAGTTTCATGGAGGCCAATCCTCACAATAGGCAAGAGGCTCTCCACCTGCTCTATGGCACTGAGATGCAATATAGGATGACTACATCAGCTTGATTCAGTAGCAGACTTATGGAAGAATGGACAACGTCGACCAAAGTCCTTTGTCTGTGTGACAGCAACAGTGTATAGGCGACGTCAGAGCCTCGTCGGCATTGTCTTGCTTCTGGAAGTTTCCGCAGCTCTCTGACTCGCTCTGAGGAGTGCCACAGGCCTGTGCTTTCACCCGGGCTCTGGGCCAGTCATCAGGGTGGCAGATGTGAGGGTGCACCACACGCGCTTGTCCCCCAACATACTGTAACATAACCCAATATGTGCCAATGAGCATCTTCCAACCCACACCACCCATTGGGAAACTGAGGGAAATGGTGATGCTATTGTGCTTGCTTGGGCTTAGGATGACTACATGAATACACTGATAAACATTTCGTTATTTTTTCTTTCTATGTGCTCTGATAAGAATAAATAAATAGATTGTGGATACTAAAATAATCAGAATAATACTATATACACACAGCATATAAAAATGCTTCCACCTCCATGGCACACATAGGTAGGTTAAATATTGCGTATGACAAGACTTTTATTCCTTCAAAAATGTCCCCTTCTATATATACGTTTTGTTAAAACAGCAGAAGAGATGCATGTCCATGGAACACAGAATTGACATCCAAGCCTCTGTTGTCTAATTGTAACTACTGTATGTCTAGTACTGAGCACTTTGTTGGTATGAGTGGAATTGTCACATATATTTTTGGTTAAATAACAGTTAAGGTCAAAAGTTTTTTATATATATATATATATATATATATTTTTTTTTTTTTTTAATGAAACAGTAAACGTTTGTGAATAAAGAATTATTTAGTTTGTAGTCTGATAATGAAGTAGCCTTTAGTAACTACTCATCACTCAACATGATACTGTACATGGTCAGATCCAGTACTGCTTGATGGAAACTTTGTATGGAGAGGTTCTAGAAAATTCCATAGATGTGTGGACGGTGTGATGGTAATTGTGATGAGTGGACTAAAATCAACCAAATCCATCAACCAAGCAATAGAAGAGTTATATAAAAAAATCTTCCGTAGACCCACACAAGCACGTTTCCCAATCACCACAATATCTCTCCCCCCGTCATGTCTCTGAGCGTGGTTTATGGAATGTAAGTTTTTCACACAGAAAACTTTCAAAGTCACTCATTCGTTCATCTCTTTCTTCAATGTCCCTCATCACCCGAATCCTCGTACACCCCTTCCCACCCATCCTCCGCACTGGGTCTTCCCACCACCACCCTCCCCTCCGCAGGGGCTCCGTCAGAGGGGGGAGACGGGAGAGCAGACTCCTGTCAGGTGATGGCTGAGGTGTAGTCTCCAGACTCTGGTGTGATGGCAGGGAGGGGGGGGTGACTGGGCCTGGGTGAGGGAAGGCCGAGGTGGGAGCGGTGGTGGCTACTGGACGGCTCTGTGGTCTGGTTGGTCTGGTGGCAGGTCCGGTCTGGAGTGGTGGACCCGTCCCCCTCCACTTACATCCTGGTGGCGTCTTCATCGGAGAAGCGGCCCCTCCTTATCAACAGTGGAGGTCTGGGGAAAGAAAGATATCAGACACACAGGGTCAATTGTGTATGCCAGCATGACACTCAAATGCAGTTAATACCCGTGTGTGTGTTTTTGTGTGTGTGTGTATGTGTGTGTGTGTGTGTGTGTGTGTGTGTGTGTGTGTGTGTGTGGAGGGGGGGGTTTGGGGCAGGTTGGCAAATATTTGATAGCTTTAGCAAAGCTTCAAAACACAACTATAATCCTGTATTTGTATTTGTCTCTGCACAACACACACACACACACGCACACACACACACACACACACACAAGCTGCACAAATTGCCAAAGAGTTTCTATAGCAACGTGTCGTACCTTATCCAGTACATGCCTGGGTGCTGGTAGAAGTCCAAAGAGCCTGACCTCTGGATAGCAAACTCCTGGTCAAGCTGAAGAATGAGAGAGCAAAAAGACAAAGTGTGTGTTATTTCTGAGCTAGAGAACATCTCTCAGGCATCTGATTGCAATAATACACACTGTTCACTGTTCACTATTATGCGGGCATCAAGTTAATCTGTGTCTATTGATGGCCATTCAGAGTCTATTTACAGGCTTATGAGGTTCTGAATAGGAGGGTCTGACACCAAAACAAGAGTTGGCCTCAATAAGTCCAAAGTAATTCATGGCGATCAGGTGGACGGACAAAAGGCAGCAGGCAAGAGTTGTGGAAACTTGGAACGCGCACACAACGTTTTTGTCAGGACAGCAAAATAGCACCCCATTTCTGCCTTGTAACTAGGCACGCACTGTTCTTGCAGTGAATAAAAGTTTTTCCTTTCCTTTTTTGGGGGGTTAGGGGGTATTTTTGGGGAAGAAATTGTACGATGCTAGCATTTGGGGCGAGCATTAATGAGACCACGGTTTTGAAAATAACTTGATCCTATCTGGCCTGTGCTTGTAGGTTTACAGTATACTGGATGAGACATGCAAACAGCTAAGTGGCATGTCATATATACATGCACTCATTCAAAGAGTCGCAAGCAGTATTCACTGAGCTTGGGAAGTCTACAGAGTTCAAATCTAGCGCTGAGTTTGATGTTTAAAGGCGCTCTAAGCGATTGTGTTTGATGTCACTTCTTGTTGACGTTCGAAGTATTGTCAAACAAAACGGAGGATAGCTCCCTCCTCCCCCTCCCTCCCATGCCTCCTGACAGACTCACGCGCACTAACCCCCACCCAACCCCTCCTCCAAATCCTTCTTGTCGTTTATTGGCTGGAACAATGTTTGTTATGTTTCATTTCGTTTGTTATGCTAGGTTTGCCCACTGTGTTTTTTAGCCGTTTGTGGAGCCTGGGCTGTCTACAGAGACCGTGTTTTTTTACAGTGTGTTCAGGGGACAGGCAGCTAGCAGATTGTGAGGATATGTTTGCTGTATGTAACAACAAATGTTTTAGTCCTAAAAACGCATCACATCGCTTAGAGCACCTTTAATTTATGAGTGTGTTAGATGCTGGAGTGTTTACCGTGCTGTTGGGTTTGGGGCTGGTGTTAAAGTGCTTCTTGATCTTCCCTGCTACTGACAGCTGGTGCTCATTCTCAGACAAGCCGTCGTCCTGGAAACAAACAAACAAACAAACAAATGAAACAAAGCAAATATGCGTTTACTCAGGCTGTCTGTCATGACTGTGTGAGACGACAGAGGACATCCAAAATGGCTGATGCTAAGGCATAAGATATATGCACAGTATAGGAATGGCACACTTACATTGACCCACGGATGTTCCAGGACTTGCAAAGCTGTGTATCTCTGATCCACCTCTACTTGTAGCATGGAGATGATCAACTCCTATGGGGGGGGGAGAGAGAGAGAGAGAGAGATAGAGAGAGAGATGTTATTTTTATTTGTTTTTAATGTGTGTACATAAAGTACCTTGTCTATTGCATACACACAGATCAGTAGCCTTATACATGACACAGTTACAGACCTTTGCAGAGTCTGAGACATTGTCCCAGTATGGAAGAGGGAATTCTAGCTGTCCCAGGAGGATGTGGTCAAACAGCGTCTCCTGGTCATCATTGCTTCTGTAAGAGACAGGTGAGAGATGGCGTCAAACTCACTGGCTGAAAGTGGCAGTCCTAGTACACGCAATGCCCATTAGGGGGCACTGTTGCACAGCATCAGCGAGACCGCAAGAGAGGGTGTTTCATAACAGTCCTCAGTGCTGCAATGAAATTACTGTAGGAGCTAAATTATTCAAAGCAATTCAAATCATTGCGATAATAGATGTGGTAATACGGCCACCTCTCACAGTCCACTTTAATAACGTCCTCGGGATGAGACTACTCAGTGAATATGCACAGAGCCTTATTTGCCTGAAGCTATAACAATACTCACCCGCGGAATGGAGGGAACCCGCATAACAAAATATACGTGATGACTCCCGCCGCCCAGATGTCCACTTTAAGGCCATATCTACAACAGAAAGAGGTAAAAGGCCATGTCAGTAATGTGTGTGTGTGTAGCTCCTGATAGAATTGGTGTTAAGACACCACACAGAAGTAATGAGCACTGTTTGCACTCACTGACCCGGTCTCTGCAATGATCTCCGGTGCTACATATGTTGGGGTGCCACACACAGTGTAGAGAGGTCCGTCCACCACCGTAGCCAAGCCGAAGTCGCCCAGCTTCAAGGACTTGGTCCCGTCCTGTCTCTCGTAAACCTGTAAGCGAAGAGTTGAGGGAGCATAAGGACAGAGCCTTCATCCCAGTTTGCTTTTAAAGAAGAAATCTGTTATCTGTGAATTAATTGCTAGCTCTGTTGTTGGAGTACTGGGTGTAGAAAAAAAGAAATAGAAATGTTGATACAACAAACAATATCAAACGGAATGTTAACCAAATTATGCATAGAAAAATGTATACAAAAGAGAGTTTCTGTGTCCTATTCAGTAAGTGGTAGCTATCTTTTTGGTCTATGAATCAAATTATATCACCAGCACTTTAACTGGGTTATGGATTGATTTCCACCCGGTTTATCCTTTAGATGGATGGGAGAGGGTATGAGATTGGTACACATGAAACAGAAAGTAATCAAGGTCAGCATTGTTTGGATGACCATTGCCGACAATGAAAGGGAGTATTTTAGGTTAAGCGCTTTGATTATGCAATCCCCAATGATGTAAATAAACAACTGTGCCTTTTGAAAAATAAAAAGACAGGATCTGGGACAATGACACATATACCCACTGCATCAAAATATTGGCAGCCAAGTGCTCTCATCACACAGACAAATCAAACACTCAAAGATAAGAGTAGCTGCTGATGTGAGTGTGTGTGTGTGTGTGTTTGAGTGTGCATGCGTACTGCACAGCCACTCCAGGATTAGGCACAAACCGGCTTTGTTTAGCGTTACATAATGTGTGTAGCGGCACGTTAAACGCAGCTAAAAAAGACAGAGCCCAGGATCCTGAAGGTATCAGTGCGGCTTTCTCGAGAAAGGCATGCTTTCAGCCACAAGCAATTATCTTTAGTGCACACGAGTGAGCGAGGGCACGAGCAAGTGCTCGAGTGCATAAGACCGCCAACAGCAGAGGCAATTTGGCTCGATGCCCGCACGTCTGAGGGAGGGAAACGTTGATTAAATTTGACCGGGAAGAGAGCAGCAGTAGATAGCAGACTACGGGGAAAAGTGACACCACACAGGCACCCCCGTGGAGCCGGAAGGCAGCGGAGCTACTGAGACGACCACTACCCCCCCCCCCCCCTCCACCCACCATGAGGCTTGTTAACGTTGGCGGCTGAAGAAAAGAACCACTGGACGGAGCTAAACAGCTGCTAAATCCTTATATCCTTAAGGATAAGGATAATTACCCTTCACTCACCACCTATACATCCACTCTATAATCTTTTAAACCATACAGTGCTTTACTTATATATCACTTTAGCCATAGGCTTATACAGCTGTGCCAACGAAAGTGACTTTGACTGACACAATCTCTTTAGATGGCTGCTTGCAGGTTAGCTGGCAATTTGGTACCAAAGAAAGTGACAGGGTAAAGGTCTGCACAAAAAAACAGGTGTATTTCACAAAAACACCAGTCCAATTAGTATTCTGTTCTCAGTGTGGAAGGGCTTACATGAACAGCTGTATTTTATCACCTGCATGTGTTTTGTGTCAAAATCTTGTGGGAGACAGTGGGAGATTGGCCCTGAAGTAATTGATAGTCGGCAAATGTATGTCGCTTTTGATAACGGCGTCTGCTAAACGCATAAATGTAAATGCAAATGTTGGTGTGGACTCGTCTAGAGGCTGAAAGAGACAGGGGCCAGCTGGTATGAATCATGTCTGTTTCCCCCACGCCCTCTCTGTCTGCCTCTCTCTCTCTCGCACTTTCTCTATTCCTCTCTCTGTCCCTCTCTCTGTCTCTCTCTCTCTCTCTGTCTCTCAGAGCAGATGAGAGCTGAGCTGTACAGTCTGGGTAGGTTGAGCTGTCACTGGGGTGCTGCCGCTGGGGCGGCTCCCTCCCTGGGCTCGCCTCGCGGGGGTCAGGTGATTCAGCAGCCACAGCTCTGCTCTGCTCCACAGCATACTGAACCGTTCCAGTACACCTCCATTTAAAATGCTCATATGCACACATATAGACATACAGTACATCTCTCTCTGTTTCTCTCTCTCTTTCTCTCTCTTTCTGTCTCTCTCTCTCTCTCTCTCTCGGTTACACACATTCACAGTCCTAAACACCTCCCGTCACAACACACTCACACAAACATATAACCGCACAAACAAATGCACACTCTCTCACACACACACACGCACAGGAAGCGACATTTTGAAGGCATGGCTGGGTCCCTGTTCCCTGCAAGGGCTTTTGACACATCGCCTTCCTGCCAGGAAGTGAGAGGCTGTCATCATCATCATCATCATCCTGCCACCCTCCTCTTCCTCAGTTCACCTCCTACCCCTCCCCCCCCCCCCCCCCCAAACCCGTTACATAACCTGTGGCCACTTATGATTAATGATGGCTCCATAGTGTGCACAGAAGTATCTCTCTCCCCCCTTCTCTTTCTCTCTCTCTCTGTCTCTCTCTTTCACACACACACACACACACACACACACACACACAGCCATCTCACCAGCAGATTCTCCGGCTTGATGTCTCGGTGCACGATGTTCAGGCTATGGAGGTATTTGATGGCGTTGGCCAGGTGGAACAGCATCCGCCCGGCATCGCGCTCTGTGTATTTGTTTGCTGAGGTGATAGCATCGAAAAGGTCTCCGCCCTGCAAAGCAAGACGCATGTTTCTCACATACCCATTCAAGCGTTGGTCCTACATAATACTCCTAGAAATCACATATATAACATCATGTATATATAAAACCAAAGGTTAGGGTTAGCAGTTTGTTGCCAGTTTGTTAAAAAGCTACTTGTTCAAGTACAGGGCAGCAGTGATATCGGTAACTTGCACTACTTCTGGCCTCAGTAACATCTGGCTGATCACTTCTACACGTGTGTGTCCGAGAGGACAAACCATTCATTCATTATGACCTCAATCGCAGCTCAGGTGGGGTAGTTGTGGAAACCCCCTTTCACAGAAAAATAACTGGAGCAGCCCTAGCCTAAAATAGTGCACCTTTTCCCACAGCCAGCAGTCCTTGAAGGAGTCCGCTATGTGATACTCCATTTATCTGTAGACCAATGTAGTGTGTGATTTCACGTGACAGCAAAACTTCAGATTCATTTCCGCAATGTGTGTGGCTGTGAAGGTGCTATGTGTGTGTGTGTGTCTGCTGCTTGTGTGCATATATGTGTATTTTGTGGCAGATTGTATAGCTTGACACTACAATGGAATCATAACACACAGGTCTTATAAGTAATCCATATGTACCTTAACCAGCTCCATGACCAGGTAGAGTTCGCTGTAAGTGTCCATCTCCTCGATGAGTAGAACAATGTTCGGATGCTTCACTCTCCTCAAGATGGCCACCTCGTTCTGGACCATGTGCTCCTGTGGGAGAGACATGAGAGTTTACTGGTCAGAATGTTCTGGGTCAAGCGGAATCTCATTTATAAAACATGATAGACATGTCATTAATGCTAATTAATGGATCTGTGACTAACAAACCCATAGGGGCGCTTTTTTAAACCGAATTTTTTTTAAAAAAGAGATATCTGCAACTGGTTTACCTTTCCCCGACATTTGCTTTTGTTGATGATCTTCAGAGCGTACGCCCGACCAGTGGAGTGCTCCACGCACTCCCGTACCACGGCGAAGTTCCCGTCCCCGATCATGCGGCCGACTTTGTACCGGTCGGAGATGGAGGCGGGCACCACTGGGCACTCGTCCACTTCAGGAATGAAATCAGCATCTACCTCAGCTGCAACACAGAGCAGGTTTCACAACCATCATCATCATGGTAATCATCACTATCACTAATATATTTCATTGTACATACCAATGATATACAACAGAAATTTAATAATTAACACTTTTTATCCATTCCATAACCTCCTTTGGAGAGATTTTGCAAAGAAAAATCATTGGGGGTTTGCTTCACTTCTCAGAGGTAATTATGATCATACTAACTACCTGTAACTAACTAGTAGTTGTTCTCTACTGTATAAACAACATTCGCTATTTGTCAAATGCTAATGCTAGCAGTAGCAGTGAGAGAGCAGTGAGACAGTTCAAAAACACTTGAGAGGCACCTTACCATCGCTTATCTGTCCGTCAGTCAGCTGCTCGTCTGTAATCTGTCCGTCTCCTTCATCGAGAGAGACCTTTGCAGAGTCGAGAGAAATCGAGGAGCCAGTAGAGCCCTAAGGTGGAGGGAAAGCAAGAGAGAAATGGAAATGGAGAGAGAGAGATGAGGAGAGAAAGAGAGAGAGAGAGAGAGAGAGAAGAAGTACAGGAGCTCATCAGCATAGTTTAATGAGTTTAAAACCAGTGGAAAGTGGAAACCTTATGTACATGTATATGTGTGTGATCACATCCACCCACCCAACTTCTGCCCCTTTACAGGCTCTCTCTCATCCCCCAAACAGCCCCTCCACCCCACCCCCCCCCCCCCACCCCCTCCAGCCACACACACACACACCTCTCCAGTCTGATGCACTCCCTGGGAGAGGACCACCTGGTCTCTTCTGGACGCTCAGCAGCAGGTTTTTTTTTTTTTTTTTAAGAAAAAGGATCAGCAAAGAACTCGATGCCCCATCCGCTGGTTGCCATGGCAGCCGGCAGCAAAAGTCAGAAGGTTAGCAGCTGTGCTAGAAATTGGTTTTCTCTCATGTCTGCCGTCAGTCATGCTTACAGGGATAAAGTCATTAAAATTCATCCTGTCGCTCTGAGTTGTTCTCAACTCCCCGGCCAAAGCACGAGGCAGCCAGTGGACAGACACATTACCACTGGCGACGCACTCTCACCTCAACCCCATGGAGCAATATGCCCCTAATGGCTGTAATTATAAGTAAACAACTGGTAACTGGGAATGTTCCCAGAAAAGCGATCTGTTTGATGTGTAGACTGCCATTGAAAGACGGCAGTCTAAAGGGCCATTGCCTGCTGGCTGAGGCATTAGTGGAAAGCCAAGTGGTGGTGGTGTAGAGGCTATTTTAGTTTACTGCTCCGCTCTCTATTGCCTGTCCTTTCCTTCTCACATTTATGTTCACCGATCACTGAAACAAGCCGCTGTTTCCATGGAAACTGGTAAAGAGAGAAACATCATTTCCATTGAATGAGCGAAGCTGATGCCCATATAAAGGCGCTCCTTCCTTCCAGACAGGAAGCGTTGCTCAGACACCTGTCCAAATAAGTCATTTCCTGTGTCTGACCGAGTCTGCAACATAATGTTCTCGCAAACCAACTGAAACCTGTTAAAGAACTGAAAAGGAGCATACCACAAACATAAGTTCTTGTAATTATTACACATTGTCTACCTAGCCTAGCAAATACTGAATATCTTGCTCAAGAATTTGATCATAGGTTAAATTAATATTTTGATAAGTAACGACATGGGTTTATGTTTTAGGTTTTAGATGGTTGTACTAAGTGGTGTTTTAAGCTTTGGAGGTTACAGTAGTTTACTGGCAAGAGGTAAAGTCTGATCCCTGATCAGAGATGAACAAACACTAATCTCTGGCTAGTCGTGTGCATGCATGTATTTTTTTCCATTACCTAATTTGTAACTCATGCAATTTCCTGTTTGAATGAGTGTGAAAGTGTCCTTGAGTGGGGGACACTCATGTAACTAGCCCCCTCTAAAAGCATCGGTCCCCCGCAGCCCACAGATTCACCTCTTTTTCTCTGTCAAGTAGCCCTCGGTCAGAGACCTGAGAGAGCTGGAGGGAGAGAGCGGAGATGCTCTCATCCCTTGTGGATTAGGACTGAAGCTGTGGCCCTCTCTGCCCTGGAGCTCTCTGATTGGGGAAGACAGAACAAAATCCCTGTCTCCTGACAAGACAGATGGGGACAGGGGTAAAAAAAAAAAAAAGAAGACAGATACTCGTACCGGGCAAAAAGACCGAACGACTAGCCGAGACACACCACATGGAAGAGAATATCTCCTAAGGACTTACTGTTTTATCTCCTCGGAACATGCACCACCGGCTCCTGTGAATGTGACAGTGATTTCGTACTTTTTTTTTCTCCTCCTGCACAGTAGGTTTAAATCTAATCTCATCCTTAAGTACCTGCCAACTGGACCCGTGAGGGTTAGTCTTGCTAGTCTTGCATGAGGTGCATGCATTGCATGCTACTTAAGATGCTAACGTGATTTAAAAACACGCCAAAAGAATATGTGAAAGACACAGGACTAACTAGTGAGAGGGAATATTGATGGGCTGTTTGTCTAACTACTAAAAGAAAAGAAGCTGGACTTCGGCTAGTTTCTTGTTTAATTTCTCAGGAAATGTTCCAGGATCATATGAAACACAACACACATGCATACACACACACACACACACACACACACACACACACACACACAAACATACACACGACAATGCAGTCCACAAAAAGCACATAACACAGAAAATATTCACAAGATTAAGTTTTGTTGGACTATGAGCAGAACTAAATGACAGGAAACCAATAGGGAAACAAACAATGCAAATGAAATGAAAAGAGATTTGAGAAATCTTAGTAAGATCCTATAATGAGTTAAAAAAAAAATAGCCCTAATGCTGAGCAAAAAAAATGAATGAGAAGAGTTTCACACACTTGACGACAGGAATGAAATACAAACTGAGAACCGAGTGAACATTGAAATCTACAGAACATTCATTCAGTAATGAAATGCAAGGGCCAGTGGCGCCGCTGGAGATGATAGAAAGTAATCCCCCTTTCCCCCAGAAATTGATCCAAAAATATTATTTAATAAAAATTGTATAATAATAATAATATATTCAATACAATATATTATTAACCCCCCCACCAGCGGCGCCCCTGGTGAGGGCTTCAGTGCATTTACATGTATGTAACACAAGGTGACACCAATTAATAAGACTAGCATTACAGTGTTAACTGGGTGGGTTAATGGGCAATAGGATGACAGTTTTCATGACAGTAGATGTTATTTGGATGAACATGAGATGCATGCGAGAAACACCATTTACACAATGAAAGAGGAAGTTCACAAATACAACACATGCATTAAAAACGTCAGCACCCACCCCACCACACAGCCCTTTAGAAAACACCCCCCCAAACACACATAAACAAACAAACAAACAATATAGATATACGGCAAAGGAAAAAAAATTACAAATCAATTGCAAATTCAAATGGTTTCACAGCAGCACACATGCAACCAAACACACACTGATGAAAGAGCATGCAACTCAACGGGCGTGAGAGAGCACCCTGGGGTGAAATAGCAGTGGCCCACATGGTGTTAGAGTGTTAGAGATGTGGAGACGGGAAGAGGTGAAGAGGCATTGCACACACACACACACACACACACACACGCACACAATAGTAACAGGGTGGGTGAATGCTATAGGACCATAGATGATGAAGGTGATGATGACTGAATAACAATTAAATATAGAAATTACTGTATACACAGCAGAAGCTTTGCAGTAGATTTTTGTTTTCATGATCATTGGCGTGGCTTTAATCGCAATTAACCCTATTTCTGTTTGCTTGTGAAGACTGGGGGGTTGGTCATGCTGTGTGTGTGTGTGTGTGTGTGTGTGTGTGTGTGTTTGTAAAAGGCCCTCGGGCTACGTGGCCAACAACTATATACAGTGGAGAATGTTTAAGATTATCTTCTTGTTAACGCATTAAAGTGGGTCACTCGACAAACATGTATGCAAGCCTTTCTCTGCACGCCTGGGTTCATGTTGGAGCTTCAGGATGCGGATAATGACCCATAAATAATGAACCAGAACTGGTCATGCTAAATCATTCACATCTTGGCTAAACAATGAAAAAAAGGCAAATTAATTTCATTCAAAGATTATTCTATGATTCAAAATTATGTAATGAACATGCCTTCTATGTGAAGAAGATGGCTGAGAAATGTCTATAATACTGAACACTGAGCACTAGAATGGGGAAATGAAATAGGAGTACTGTAGCTCATTTTAGCTCCTTCAAAAAAACAAATTCTTTTTGATTCCTCACGTCTTGTAAGGCATTCTTACCAAAATGACTATCAGTAACGAGGGATGGGCAGACTCAAAGGGCTAACTCAAACACAGAGTCCTGATCAAGGCCATACAATTGGTCTCTGGCTCTCTATGGTATGTGACAACGCCCGTCACAGATCTTGCCCAGAGGACAGGAACCAGCAGGAGATTGGACCCCCCATGTCCAGCTACTAGCTGTGTAGGCTCTGACGCATCTACAGTCCCTCGTCTAGCAAAACTTTTTCCCCATCATTAATGTCCTGAGGTGTCCCTAACCTGAATCCTGATTTTATGACGCTATGATGAGAGCATAAAAAAAAGCATGACCAAAAAACGAGCAACCTGGAACCTGAACATCTCTTGCAAATGAGCACAGCGTCTTAGGGAGCAGATGGAACATACATTTCACTCATGTGAGCAATACTCCCCTTCCCCCCATTCACAGATTGTGAAGAAGGGTTTTTCATCCCTCCCCATCCCACCCCCCAACCAACCACCATCATCATCACCACCACCCCCACTTCCATCCTCCCTGTCTTCAAAGTGCGACCCACTTATGTAGCAGATGGTTGAAAAGCTACTATGATGCCTCTGGTTTGGACTGATATGGCTGTCCCAAATATCCGTCTCGTGGCAGGATCATTAGATGAGAGAGAGAGAGAGCGAGAGAGAGAGAGAGAGAGAGAGAGAGAGAGAGAGAGAGATAAAGAGAGACGGAGAAAGTACACACTGTTCTCTCATCGGAATGAAAATCAGGATGGTATTTGCCAACAGTCTGCTTTCAAACTTTATTGAATATTATATTTGTGTCTAGGATTGTTGTGGTGTTTGAGGTACTCTTCATGGGTCTATGTTTAAACTCCTTGGAGAAGAGTTTAGAGATGCTCTGTCAACCAAAGCTTTCTTTCTTCTTTACAAAACAACAGATTTGCTAGTTACACCTAATGTTCAGCAGCGGTCTATAATATTTATCAGAATGTGGATTGTCTTTTCTAAACAATAAATATGGTTGTCAAAACATGCCAAAGAACCCTTCCTTTCCACCAAGAGTGAATCTTTCTTAGGAACAACAATTGCTATGTAAGCCCATCCACAATTCAAAACAAACCTTACACAGCTGTATAAACATAGCATTTTCTGTTTTACATTATTTATCAATTGTCTAAGAATAACAACAACTCTGCCCTGCCTGTGTTCCTGGGGCACTTATTTTTGATGCAGCGACAAGTTCCCAGAAAAAAAAGGAATCCTGAACATTGAATAGTAATGTTCTAATTTGGGGGCCTGGGAGAGTTAATCTGAGAATCTGGCAACATCAGGCCAAAGAGTACAGCGAGCACTTCCCATTTTAACTGAAATTATGTGGCAGAGTCCAGGTCAGTCTGTAATCCTCAATTTTGCCCGAGGATAGCATGGTCCAATTAATTCCCACCCGGGTCAGTAATGGCACACTTCACAGAAGTGCCACACATTTATGCCCTTGTCTCCTTGCAGATATGGCTTTGGCTGCTGTCAACCATTAAATCCACTGGCCACTCGCCTGAGTGCCAAGTGTTAAATCTAGTGTATGTGGAGCTAGAGGCCTTCAAGCCCCAAGGATGAGGTCATGACCGTCAGACAAAGCAGAAGGGCACAGGCAAAAAATAATTAAATAAATAAATAAATAAATAAACAAAAAAAATATGCAAAGCCACCAATGACAACTGAGATTGGAGCCTGGATTTTTCTTTTTTACATTCAACGCTTCCAGAATTAAACCTCTCCCCATCCCAACTCTCGAAGGCGGGATTAGCGAATTGCTTTGATGTACTTGCACGCACACACACACACCACACACACACAAAGGCCCGTGTGCTTAACGCACACTCTTGCACACAGCCTCTCAGATGGACATAAAACCGCTGAGGTCGTAAAGAAATCTCATCATCCCTGGCGAGTTGCATGCTCATTTCTTTTTCTTTTTTGTTATTGTTGGTTTTTTTTGGTAGCTTTACTTCACACACATTTCCCTAGCACATCTCTAGCAGCAAGAAAACAGCATGTTACATTCTGCTTGTACTTAAACAACAAATCTAGCAACAATAAAGGCAGAGAGGCACTCTCCACTGCCAATCTCTGGCATTTGGGGCTCTCGAAACCACAATGGTGCCATCAGAATGGAATGAAACAGAGAGAGAAAGAGAAAGAAAAGAAAGAGAGACAGACAGAGAAAGAGAGAGCCTTGTGAGAGCCGTCCAGAGCAGCTGCCTCAGCCCAGTCAGTGGTCACCTCAGTCACAGACTGTGAGGTCTTTCAGGAGAGGGGGAATTACACAATTGGTCTTCCAACACGCTAATTCCGCTATCAGAACTCAACTCGAGGGAGTTCAAGCTGTGCTTTCAGTGGTGGTGACCTTGTCCTTGTCCTGAGAAGACAGAAGTAGGGTTTGGGGTGTTATACAGTAGAAGGGCCTCGAGAGAGAGAGAGAGAGAGAGATATCTTGTCTTGAGGAGGAAGATGCTATCTTACGGAGGCTAGCAGGAGGGCAACACTCACGTGGGCTGGGTGTGTGAATCTGGGAATGTGTAAAGAAGTGTGCGAGAGCAAGAAGGGTGGAGGGAGTAAGCAAGAAAGGAGCACAGAGAGAGAGGAGAAATTGAGAGAAAAAGAGAGAGAGAGAGAGACAGAAAGACAGACAGACAAGAGACATGAGCACCGGTGATGACCTTACCTTGCGTTTTCTCATGTTGGCTTGACTGATCGGTGAGGGGCTGGGTGACTTCATGGAGTGAGGCGTTGTCGACACTGGGCTCGCTGAAGTCCCATTCACTAAGAGCAAGACAGAGAAAGATGCTGGCATTGGTATCAAAACAAACCAACTGAATGGAAGAGATTACAGCCTGCACCAGCCTCATACCCAGAGGAATTCATTGAAACTCAAAAGAAGAAGGAGAAGGTGGAAGAGGGGGTGGAAGAGGAGGAAGAGGAAGAAGAAGAAAAGAGAAATAATAGCCCACAGAGAAGCTTTCTTCCATCTCTGAGTAATAAAAAAAAACTAAATACACAGCCCTACCATCTTAAGTAGTCATAAATAGGACATAGACAGTTTTTTTGTTCACAATAGGTAACCTAGGTCCTATATACACAGCCGACCCACATTGCCCATATAGCCTATATCTCATACCAATTGGATAATACATAGCTGAAACAACTAGTACTGTTTCTGAAATGCCACTATATGCGACAATCTCAGTAGAGGATAAATTACTTCAAATGTATCTTTTAACGAGCAGTTCCTAGGAAGTCAACACATGCTTCTCTTTCTTATAGCCTATACACACACGCGCGCACACACACACACACAGATTGAATTTTAAAGCCTCCGTGTTAAATGATTTTATCATTCCCTAAACACAAGCACAGGAAGCTCAAGACAACACCTTCAACAGTCATAATCAACTATCAACGCTGATGAATAGGCTATGCAGCAGAAAAACTGTCTTGGCTACTTCAGTCTTAAATATTTCTGTCAGCAATATGATGGTCTACTTCAATATCAGTAGCCTACTGTACTAGTCTCTAATAAAATTTCCGTTTACATTCGTGTCTACGATGGAACTGAAGACCACCAGGGTAAACTACTCTAATTTACAAAAATAGAATTTCAAAACAACTCGAATCCCCTTCGCTTACATTCAGTCGAGAGCATTCTGCAATATATATCCTACCTTCGTATTGCAGCATGGCGAAGACACAGTGCTAGTCCAAGACAACCAGAGACAGAGCTGGTACTCTATAGTTAGGAAGCACTGGATGAGATTGGGTTCGTAATGAATGAACGAGGAGCGGGCAGGCAGTAAGTACTACACGCGGTCATAGGCAGGCAGGCTTCTTGCGTAGCCGCTGACGTCCTCCTGAGCCTATGCGCTACAGAAGTGGGAGGCGCAGCTGCCAACAACAGAGTCGAGAACATTTTTTTTATGTGAAGCATATGAAACTAAGCGTTTTATGAGTGAATTTCTGTTTGTGAGTGCTGGTGCGGATCCAAATAAATACCAACTGTGGTCAAAATCGAAAGAGGAATTTAAACGAAGTCAGTCGTTTGTTATTTGATCAAAATTTGGTCAGATATTAAATTCTACTATATTCTACTCTACTTGTAGACTATCCGCCCTACATACCGCCATTAAGTAGAAACAAGGCGCCCTCAGCAGCCACACATTTATCACTTATAAAAAGCTGTGGGTAAACATACATATGTTTGTGTGTATAGGCTATATATATAACGGGATAAAACTAAACCAGTAATTTCGTAATTTGTAATTTTTCAATAAATTCAACCATTCAAAACAATGTAAATGTGTAATGTGCCTGGTAAATCTACACAGTAAGCACTAATATACCACCAAGTGGAAGTGGGATGGTGGATTATCAGTGATGAGTGGATGTTGAATGTATAGAAAATTCTTAAAAAAAAAAAAAAGTCCTAACTTCAAAAAATGAAAAGGCCAGAAGTCCTCATAAATAATTAGTCTCAAATCAGCCAACATTTATTTGAGGAATGAGGCAACTAAACTTGTCAAGACCCAGAGGTGATGGTTCGTGACCGGAAAACAGAGCATAGGTGTCACTGACGTAAAAGGTGCTATGAAAGTCATGCCTATAACATGCCATTTGGGCCGAAATGTCCCTCATGTTGTAAAATATGGATCAGAAGTCACTGTGTGTCATGTGTCATGTGAGAATCAGAGAGAAAAGTATGAGAAAATAGTATGAGAGAGAAAGAAGTGGCAGTGTGTGTGAGTGTGTGTGTAAGGGAAAGAGATAGATAGTGAGAAAGAATTAGAGAGATTGTGCGTGTGTGTGTATATGTGTGTGTGTGTGTGTGTGTGAGAGAGAGAGAGAGAGAGAGAGAGAGGGAGAGAGTATGTGAGACAGAGAGAGAGAATGAGATGAATAACACTATTTCATACCATCTGTAGCGCCTTGGTATATTTAGTCTGTGTGATGCATTCAAAGGGAGTGAAGAGGGACGCTCTAACCCTTTTTAGGACTGTGAGTCTGTAATACACACCCCCTCTCTTTACACCTTGGCTTACTAGTGCCTTCTTAGGGTAACAGCCATACACACACACACACACACAGACAGACAGACTCTCTCTCTCTCTCTATCACACACACACACAGAAATACAAGCACATACACACTCACACACACACACACATACACACACACACACACACACACACAGACAAATACACCATTCTTCCCCTGTACCCTGTGTAGGTTCCCACCACTACATAATGCTGAAACAGCCAATACACTTAGCAGTGATACCATTCATCAAGGTTACTTACATAAAAATTGTTACTTATACTGAGTGTTTTTCTGATTTATCATATTGGTACACGATTAGATTTTACAGACCCCCACTATAACATATAGATTTAGATTTAATACAGATTTAAATGCACAAGAACTAAATCAGCTGAAATGATAATACAATTTTAATTCTCCCATATACTGTAGATGATAGGGACATCTGCAATATGAAAAGATCAAATGAAAAAAAAATCCAGATTACATAGAAGCTTTGATTATTTTTTTTATGATGACTGTTTGCTGATATGTTGATATAATGTGTGTCCAATGTCCTAGAGAACATCTATTGAACCACGCTCCTTCAATGGTCACGTGTGATCATTAAATATGCCTTGGTCTCAGTGGAAAACAGAACATGTAGGGGAGACGTTTGAGAAGTAATTCAGTAGTCTAGAGGAAAGACATTTGGGCGATGCTAGTGGCTCTGTTACTGTCAAATTAGAGCCAAAAGCACAAGAGGAACCAGTCAGACTGACACATTATCCTTTTGAAGTGTGCCCTTTTGAAGATGTGCTTAAGGACTTTTCCATTTGATGACATAGAAAAAGAAAATACAGTAAATATCTTCAAAGCACTGTCTCTGGATTGCAGATGACTTGAGACGTAAACAACACCAAGGTCATAGATCCATGACCTGGGGTAATATGTGAATACTTCATGTCACTTTCGAAAAAAGCATCTCGCTCTCATTTGTGTTAAATAACAACCAAACTACACTATGTCATTTCGTGAAGCTGCCCGGGGTTGTTCTGTTCACCCGAATGATTGCAGGTATTTCAAGTCCCTTTTTTTGACAGCTGGTTCTCCAGATGTTCCCGTGGTGCGAGCTAACACGTCAGAGATGGCGCTCCTGCTCTCCGTGGCACAAAAAGACTGATGATTGAAAGACCATCTCCGTCCTCTTGTCCAGGCTCTCATCCCGAGGGAAGGAGCGATGGCCAATCTCAGAAATTTTTCGGCTGAGCTCCTGCAGCCGCCTGACCACATTGGCCAATTCCTGATGCCCAGTAATGGGCTGAGCCTACATCTCCTCCTTCCAACCCTGCCTCAGTTTGCCATGTCCCTGTGGGCCGTATTGATAGCCCTGAAGCGCACCCATCCCCTCGGATCAGTGGCATGTAATTAAACAGCCCTAACCGTGTCAGAAGGCTCCCCTGAGCACATGGGAGATAGAGGGGGAGGCGGTGAGAAGGGGAGAGGCAGGCGGTAATGGAAAACAGCCCACGCTGTTTGAGGCCCACATGGAAAACATGCTGACCCACACACACACACACACACATGGACACTTTCATGGACAAGGATGGAACAACAGATAGACACACAGATATGCACACATGAGCAGCAGACAAACACACACACACACACAAACACACACATAAACATTGTGTTTCCCCAGTCATCGTGGCAGCAGAAGCAGCAGCAGGCTGTTCTCAGCTACAGGAAAGAGTCCGGTTAGGGTGAGGAGGGGTGTGGGGTTTGTGTGTGTGTGTGTGGGTGTGTGAAAATGCGTGTGTGCGCATGTGTTTGAGGGGGTGTGAATATGTTGTATGTGGGTGTATGGCGAGCACCTGTGTGAAAGGTCTTGTCTGCACACCAGATAACAATCTCTAGAGACCCACGCACCAACCATTTAGGGGTGCCAGTCCAGAGTGTGAGGGGAGGACAACGGGGTTGGTTCTGGGCACCCCGAATACAGCAGCCTCTTTCGACATTGCAGGGTGCTGTGACCCACCGCTCACCGGAGACTGAGAAAGCCCTTCTCTTCCACAGGAGTCCCTCTCCAGAGACGACCGAGTGGAGAATCCTGTCAGCCAACAAGACGGCAGCTTATAAAACAGCCCTCAGAGCTCGGCGTTCAATGCTTGGTGTGCGAGGCTCTTGATTAGAAGTGGTGGTGTCATGCCGGAGCTCATAGCGTATTTAATGACATTTCTATTTAAAGAGTGTCTGTGAAGGGTGTTATTCACAGGGATTAGGATGCAGAAATGCGCCGGCCAGGAGGGAAAAAAAGGAAAGCGAGAGAGAGAGAGAGAGAGATGGACAGAACTGCATTTAAATTGGATTTGAAAAATAAATGAAGGCCTGGATAAGCTGTTTTACTGTAAGCAAAGTTATTTAAGGCAGATGCTATTTGCTCCCTGGTGGGCAGAATAAAGGTGGCTATTTACACCCAGGTGGCTATAGCATGAAATAGCAGAGACAAGCACCCAGGTATCTGCAGCAAACACTATTTAGCCCCAAGCATATGTGCAGGTATGGAGACAGCTTCTGAGTCTTGATCTGCTTGCCACTGCTCCAAAGAGGAAACAAAAGATGCTTCCTTTCAAGGCCAGGCTGAATCTGCTAGTAAGCAGCCACAATCAGAATGACGTAAAGCAATTGTAGCCTAATGCAGTTTTAATGTTCAAAGTACTGTATTCCCCCATGAGAACTGCAATTCTTTTCTGAGTATGAGGCTTTAAATCAGATGGAAATTTCAACCACAAACACACATTTCTTGTTTTCATTTAGTTTTTGGAGTATTTATCTTTTTACCTACCATAGCTTTACCGTTAGTTCCTTCTTTATTCACTAGGCTACCTCAAATCTGCCTACATTCTTAAAAGAAAGGGTTCAAACATGCTTTACGTGGAAGGTTCCACAGAACCCTTTTGAAGTTGAAAATGTAAGCAAGTTGATTTCGTTTTTGTAAGTTGCTAAACAACAAATCTTTCAATGCATTCTTTAATGCAAATATTATCAATAATGATTTTATGTGGCTATTCCACAGACAGAATCTTCCCTGTGTTTTTGGAGAAATGCATTGGTTATTGTGGTTGTCAAAAGGCTTTTACACATTGCTTATTTGTACATGCTTTTTTATTCTGTGAATTTCTCTTCTTTGCAGTCCACATGTGTTAAAGGCACTCCTTATGGCAAGTCCTAATCCCTTTGAGGCTTGAAGTCAACTGCTCCAATCATATCCGCAATCAGCGAATACACTAGATCTAATTTAGAGTTATACAATCTGCAGATGTTTGCCTTTTTTCAGGAAAAATATAAAACATAATTTCCTTACGGAGCTCTTCAACAGTGTCTGGATTCTTGTGGAGCACAATACAAATAATAGAGAAAAACAAATAAACAAACAAAAAAAAAACAATTTAGGCAACTTGTTGGTGCACCTCTTTATACAGATGTCATATGGCCTCAGGCTTTTCCTGACACCCAGCACACCTGTGATCGTATGGTAGTGCGGATGAAGTCAGCTGTGTGAGACGAGAGGACCGAAAAAAAAGAGAGGAGAGAGGAGAAAAAAAGGGAGACGAACAAAGAAAAGAGGAGAGAAAAGAAAAGACGACAGAAGAGAAGAGGTGACTCACGTGTAACGCCACTGCAGGTTTGGAGGTGAGCACGGGCGCTCGTTAGTTTCTCTGTCTCTGAGATGATGCATTAGTCAGGCAGAGAGTTCATTCCAGTTCCTGGTAATTAGACTTCAGAGGCCATTCTCATTCAGCTCTCATCTTCCGTCTGGACAATGGGTCCGCCAATATTGGCAAACACACTTCTATGGACCCAATAGACTGGTTCCGGAGAAAAGGAGGTGTTGAGGTGATTGCAATTACATCAGTGTGTGTTGTTCGAATTGTATGGTAATGACCTTTTTAAATTGAAGTGCAGGCTTTCAGATGTTATTGGTTTGTTTATTGTTTTGAAGCACTAATTGGATTATCACTAACCAAAAACAGCTATGAGTGTTTGAACAAATACAAAAAAAAAAATTTAAAAAAAAACAAAAAAAAAAAAAAACGTTTGGCAATGGATCACTCGGAGGAGTCACTACTCATATGTGGGCCTGCGTGGGAGCTCCCCTGCACCCCAATAAAAATGATGAAAATCAATCTGCTATTGTTAGGCCAACGCACCGCTGAGAGTGCCATTACATAAATGCCATTCTAACATAGAGCTGACAGCAGACCAGACAAACTCTCAGGACACCAACGCACAACAACGGTCCTTATCCCACTGCATACTGAGCGAGGTTCAATAACACCCAGCCTCCCCGCGCAATGTTAATCAATAGTGCATTCAAACAACTAAAATGAAATTCCAATATGAAAAAAGTAAAAAAAAATAAAAAATGAATGACCACTAAACATGTTCCTTTTGATTCTGTAAGGAAATTTGGTCTCTGCATTTAATCCCCTCATGAATTAGTAAAATACACTCAATGAAGGACTCACTAACCAGAGCAGTGGGCAGCACCGGCTACAGTGGGGCTGGTGGAGTAATGAGGGCTTAGGAACCTTGCTCAAGGGCACTTCAGCTATCACGGTCTAATGTTCAGGAATTGGACCAGAAACTCTTCAGCTACAAGCCTGAACAACACCAGCTCAGTGGCATGGAGCTTTCATACAGCTCACTTTTAACTTGTATCACAGGCAGGAAAAGTTTGTTAGGATTTATAGAATGCATTGATGAAGTCCAATTTGGATCCCAATTTGTCTGCTATAACATTATGATTTTTTTTAAATCTAGATAAAAAGGTGAAGAAATGAGCAGTAATTTCTAGAAAAAAAATGTCACATTGGCCTTACTTTCAGGAATTGAAGATCTAAGGCGACATATTCTCTCTGTTCCTATACTGTAGACGTCTACAATAAGAGTGCATGATACAAAGGTGTATGATATATTATACAATGGTTCGTTCTTTAGAAACAGTGAGTGTTGGACGCTCTCAGATTTGATTGATGTAAGTACTACATTAAGACAATCAGCCTCCAGCCTTTACATCGTCTCTGCTGTCCCATTTACAGCTGATGGAGCTGAGTGAGTGAATTTCAGCCTGTCCCAAAGTTCAATATTTCTGGCATCGCGAGCGAAGAGATTTGCTCAGGGAGCATTTTTTTTTTTTTTTGTGCTGGCTGTTCTGTCAGAAGCTTGAGAAACCAGGCAACTGACACTTCCATCGGCTGCATCCTCTTGTGTCAGCTACACAGGAGACAGGAAACACAGTCATAAATCTGTTTCATAACGCTGCTTCCGACAGGCACTAAAACTCTTTTTCATGCTCTCCAGGTCAAAAATGTTGAGAGGAATGGGCGAAATAACTCATCATGTGAAACATAAATGTCACCTCAAGGCCATTGATTCATATCAGAAGATATTCTGATCGGTATATACAGTCCAACATCAAACGTTTGCTAACCAAGCACACAATCACACAAGCCTCTTATGTAAGACCATATTGACAAATTTAAAATGCCTACACTACCCAACATACCGGATTGCTAGATACACAGTCAAGTGCAAACTGCATACACCTGTTATCAGAGAGTTTTGTTGAAGAGTTCAGAACGCGTCCGCGGCTGAACAACTTGAGGAACAAAGCAACTGGCACATCTGTCTGACCCATTCTCCTGGGCCCGGCGTAACACAGATTAGAGCAATGACGAAGAAGGCGCGCACATCTTCCTCTTTCTGTTAACACATATTACAGGGGTTACGTAGGTTGTAGAGAACACAGCATGTCCCATTTACTGGATGAGAGTCTTCCTTAAAGAGTCTCTGACCTAATCAAGCTATGTGCTGAGGGCTATGGCCTTTGCATTTGACATTCAAACCCCCTCGCGATGACCAGCGTAGACACGGGACGCAACACCTCCGCTCTGGACAAGGAAAGCCTCTGGCAATGACACACAGTCCGTACCACTCTAGACGAATTCTGAGGAGCGCTGAGGAGTGTTTCTTCTTTGCACCTGCACTGAGGTGTAGAATGATCCGGAAGGGTGAGGGGGTTTATAGAAAGGGTGGATCATTTGGGGAGGAAAGGAGAACCCCTGACTGTTTTCAGTGTTGATTTCGTCTGTTAATTTGTCCATACACCTTAAGCTCATTTACTGAACTGGTGTGTCCCTTTGCAAATGAAAAACCCTATCCCTTCCCTCACAGAGGAAGAACGCAGCATTATCTCATAAATGCATATGGCCTCCAGACTTGGCTTTAATAAGGAGTGTGGAGGACTCTCATTAATGCATAATAACACCCAGAGTGGTTACTTTCCCATCAATCAGCTCCTTACTTTGTCAGACATACCATGAGTAGAATGTTAGGTAAATCATGGTGATTTACATATAACAATTTCACCTAGTTGTCCCAGACCAGTAAATCATGACTTGCTGTCAGTCCAAAGGTTTTTTTTGTGTTTTTAAAGACCTACTGTAAACCCGAGGACGCTTAGGGAAAATTACATACATAATCTTCTGAGAAGAGTGCCGTCATGCAACTGTAGCTATGCAAGGAATCTTACACAACTGCATTGTATCAAGTTCAAAATAACTTGACATTTTATGATACGCCCTGTAGCCTCCTAATCCTGAGATGTCATTCCACACTTGAGGTCAAGGGCACAAGAGGATCCTCCTGTCAACCTTCACCAGTTCCACACGGTGACATGCATCATCCGAGGATGCATGCTAAGCTAACCCTGAGCGGAGAATCACTGATCAATAGGCAGTTTGGTTATGAATGAACGCTGGCATATGCTCTATCGCATTGCCCAGGGGTGCTGTTCCAAAACATCAGGCGTGTGCCTACTGTAAGTGTGTGAGCAAGCAGGTCTGGGGAACTGTGACGGGTCTGTGCGTGGGGTTGGCTGTACAAATGCTGCTCGGGCCACAGAAAGATATGCGCACACACGGCTCTGTGTTATTATAGGAGTCAGCCGCCACAAAGGAGCTCTGAAGAAATGCTAGAGAGAGACAAGCCAGAGCCAAAGAGTGGTGTAATGCTGCCAAACAGGAACTCAGGAGCCATATATGGGCATCGGCATTGTCTCCAAGCTATGCCTTCCCTGGACTGGATCTCCATAGCAACCAAGATGAACTTGCCTCCCCACCCAAACAGCAGTTACATCGTCCATAATAAGATCAGCAAACTGACAGCATGATGTCAGCCTCTCAGACTCTTTTTAACACTGGTTTCTTCGTCTATGAGATATGGCTTAGATAAAAAAAATATAGAAGAATAGGAAAGAAGAGCTTTGTCGCAACTTCAATTTCACCAGTTTCCCACTACATTTTTAATGAATGTTCTTGCATGTAATTGAGTGCAATTGATGCAAGGTGCAAACCATAAATGAAATGCTGGAACAGCTACACAGCTTTTTGCAGGCTTTTTGTAACAGGATAGAGCACTGCATCAGTTGTGTAACTCTTCCTTCTGATGGATAGTATTTATAACCACAATCTGCACCTCCACACCTTCAGTATCTCTCTCTCTGTCTCTCTCTCTCTCTCTTTCTCAAACTCTTTGTGACAAACACACACACACACACACATCCTTGCATATTCCACACATTGTCATCTTGTGTCATTTCAAGGACTAACCTCACTAAGTTTGAGCATGAACGTTTTCACAATCTGGCTGGCTTTTGTCACCATTACCCCAAATCCATTTGATTTCATTTCTCTTGCTTCCTTATTAAGCAAATGTCACAAGAAACATCAAAAATATCACACACAAAACTCCTACTTGTGTAGCTCAGGCAGAGGGCTGCAGCCCTGATATAGTGCAATTTCATGGTCGGTAATGGACACAAATCAATCAAAGCATTTTGCGCCAAGCGTGAATCAATCACAGGAATCAACAGAATGTCAAGCATTTGCCAATAGGGCTGAGAATTGATAGCATTTATCAATATCAATGTTGTCATTGTTTGGTACACAGACCAAATTTTCTGTCTCTTATACATTCCTTTCTATAGAAAAGGTAGTCTACACATGTGTCAGAATCATACTATGGTGTCTTTAACCATTCATTTGAGGTAAACCAAACACTACTCTCTATGTCTATCTTCATGTTGCTTTTAGAAAAACAGATTGACCATAGCCTAAAAAGATGCCGGCACTGATTAAGATTTATTGGCACTGGAGAATTCTATGGGATGGCTGTAATCAATTCCCAATTCCCACCACTATTTGTCAGATACAGCACACACACACACAAACACACACACACACACACAAACACACACACACACACTCACACACACACATCTTCCTTAAGTAAGAAAGGGTGTGAAGGGCTGAGAACATTACAGGTAGTTAACTATGCTGCCACTGCTGTCTTACCTGAGCCAGATGTTGACTGACTGCGGTGGGAGGAGAGGCCAACACTCCGGGCCTTCACCACTCTGGTCTCTGAGGAAAACACAACAAAACACAATCAGCAGTCAGCATTCACATGGGCAACACATACTGGACTGCTGAACAGTGTACGTAGAATGACCTCTGTCACACAAATAATGTAAAATCAGAACTAGGTTCTAAAATGAAAGGTAAGGTCCCAGAAAGTTATTCATATTTGCTCATTTTCTATAAGTGGACACCCCTGTTTTTTGTGCACCTGATTCCTCCTTTCTCATTGGCTTCCATAACATATGGGTTGATCTGAGCCTTTTATTTACAAAGCCAGGGCTCTGCAAGTTTGTTTTTCATTAGCATGCACATAGAATAGGTAACTAGAACAGCATGAGACAAATCTTAATGAGAACTGTCAAAGACTACCGTGTATGACTTCATCTTTTGCGACACCTTGTTGTGTGTTGTGGCATTTTTGCTACTAAACGAGAAAAAAATGGCAACATTCTGCTGGACTCATCAATTAATAGATCAATAAAATACAAAAGGGAAGAGTAGCTGGCCAATACAAATGCACTCCTGCACTCCAGTGGCAAGCCTTCTTTGATAAAAGATTTAATGTGTTTCTAAGCCAAAGATATGACCAGTTTACAAATGAGGAATTTAGACGCTAAGTCCATTTTCAGATTTATTCAAAAATGAGAGTCATCTGTATCAAACTGCAATACATCATGTTAATATCAAGCACAAAAACAAATCAAACAAAAACAAAATTTTGTGTTGAGCTGATGATAAAGCTCATTAAAATTATATATTTCTCTCAATATATTGCAAATAGACTTGGAGGGTTTTGCATTTATGTAAACAAAAAAGGTTCTATTTAATTCCCAAACCACTTTGTGGCATTAAGTGCTAAAACAGAAGATCTGTGGATACAGCTATCAAACTCAAACTCAACTATTGCATATACTGTAGAGAACAATGCGTTTAAAGGCACCATATAAGTCTATATTTATATGGATTATCTGCATTGACACCATTGTACAACAAAAATCATGTCACGTAACTATGGCAACATGAAAATAAATCTGCAAAGCAAACAGATGAGAGGTATATGCCGCATTCCATTATTACCCATGTTGGATTTTTTTCCTATATAAACGGCTGAAACATTTATTTTTAGCAGGACTAAAAGGTCCCTTGGCAACACTTAGCTAACTCCTCCGACTATGTTCTGCCTCAGAGTCCAATATCATTATGCATAATGACTTTTGTGTCTCCTCAGGTCAGAGGGGTTCTACGTGAGAAAGTCGCTTTCAAGCCCATCAGTCTCCCTGTTTGTGTCTGACTGAAATTAATTCAGATTAACACACATTAAGGCACTGACAGCGCACAAGACAGCCATGTCACAGACGATTAGGAGAAGGATCTCTGAAGGGCAGAATGAATGCAGTTGGCCTCTGACGATGAACAGTATCATCATTTGCACTAGGGCTGTGCGATTTTGCCAAAAATGAAAATTGCGATTTTTTTCAACCAATATTGCAATTGTGATTTTATTGCGATTTTTCACAATAAAAACCACAAGCACCACATATGTCCCATTAATATGCATATTTGTACACAATCTTTAATTAAAAATAGAAAATGAACTACTCATTAATCAGCATATTTTTATTCAAGAGAATATCTTGTTGTGTTGAACCCCAATCCTTGTTCAACATGTGCAGACTGTGGCTAACAAACAAGTCTATGCATTAAGTCTATGCAGTTACAAAACAAAAAAAAATTGCGCGCCTCTGCGATTTTGAAATTGCGCTTTTCAAAATTGCAATTTTATTGCAAATGCGACTAATTGTCCAGCCCTAATTTGCACAGAGGACAGGAGACGACTTGTGATGTCAATATTTTATTTTGAAGGGGGCACCACTACAACTATTTAAATGCATTCATACATCTCTAGGAATACTATTTCTACTAGGTATTTAGGTAATGTTTGAGCACAGTACAATTATAAGCTTTAGAAGGTTTAACTGTTGACTTCCCTTGAATTTCTTGAGTTTCTTAGAATCAATAAAATATAATCTAATCACATCTAATCTGGCATTAAAGCCATCATTAGTTATATATTAACACCTTTTAGCGTCTTTTTGTACTTAGGCTATGGGGTTTGACATGGGTATGCAGTGTTACTGAACCAGCTAGTATTATGTAAATAATAATATGCAACATGTAATAAACACCATATCATTCAACAGCTCATGAATATGCTATAAATATGCTGGGTTGGCATCTTACCAGCACCATCGTTGGCATCAATGCCAAATTAGGTGTGACTAGTGTACTTTGTTTTCATTTTTGGACTGTATACAATTATTATTTTTCAGTTTTTTTTTTATCTTATTACACATTCATTTGCCATCAAAATGACTCCAAATGACTGTGGTACTATGGTAAAATAATGAATTCTGTATAGGGCATTTCAAACGCAGTACAGCTACTTGCTTTAACAAAGAGTTGCCAGAATGACTACTGTCGCTCAGAACAAGAAGCTCAATTAAAAGTGAAGTTTTACTAATTAAAGTCTTGTCAGGGTGCTGACTTCAGAAGTGTGAGAAGCAGCTTTCAGTAATGGGCTACCCTACCTCAGTTAAAGTTCTCCCTGGGGCAAACTGCTTTCATTACAGGCTGCTATGCTGGTTGAATTTAGCCCAACCTCAGCATGCATTGTGGCTTTGCCTCGTTAAAGGTCTTATGAGCTGATTAGTTGACTGTTGGTCTCTCTCTCTCTCTCTCTCTCTCTCTCTCTCTCTCATTTTCTGCTAGCTGCCATATCCAAGTTAAAATTAGTTTTGATATAACATTAACTATAAATTCCACTCTATTTTAATATTATTTATAAAGTCCTTTTTTGACTACTCTAATATTAAGATTCTTTTACTGCACTGTTACGCTGTTGAATATAGTTAAGCCTCTGTCACACTGTCACACTAAGGCATGAACAGAAAAACAAAAATCATGTGTAGACAGACTTTCAGTATCCAGAAGTATTCAGGCACCATGCAGACCGAACTTTAGGCAAGTATGCCATGTTCTGTCAAGAGCAAGGAATTTAGGTTAATGTTTCATTAACTTTCTGGAGCATATTCAGGGATTCTTCTCTTTCTACTCCGGTGATGAGACGTCGGGGTGTTGTATGGGCTTTGCCAATGCTGTAAGATGAAGCCATGCAGACACCCACACATCAGACCCAAGTCTCCCAGGGACAGACAGACAGACACACAGGCAGACAGAAAATTGAGGCGGTGTTGGGTGAGAGACAGCCGAACGCTTGGCATTTGAAAAGGGCCTGCGAAGAACCCTGCTGGGGTTAAGCGCTCCTCACTTTGACAACAGAAGAGAAAGGCACACTCGTTTCCCGCCCGCTCCCTTTTCTTCACACTTAAAATAAAGAGGTCTCGCCACACGCAGCATGAACTTGACTGAGCAAAGACGGCGGGAGGCGCCACACAGACAGCCAGACAGCCAGACACAGAGACATTTCAGCGGTAAACAAAACGTGACGGCTTTGTTTAGCTGAGTGGCTTTGTGTCGGCGCCCACATGTGGCTGTTGGGGCCTGTGACAAGATGTCAAGAGATTGTCAAATTCACCCCCCCCCCCACCACCGCCACGCCACCAGACCGACCAAGGGGGATAAATCAGCCTCTCTGCCTTTTGTCAGAGTTACACGTGTCTTTTGAGCAAATGTTTTGTGTTAAATCCATGACAGTGTTCACGTGTTGAAACAGTGTGACACATGACCGTTTTTTTTTTAAATGAAAAAAAGTATATAAAACAGCATATAAACTGTCAATAGTCAAAGTCAAAGTCAAAGTCAGTTTTATTTGTCAATTTCTTCACATGTACTTGACATACAAAGGAATCGAAATTACGTTTCACACTTGTCCCATGCATAGACGTTGACAACAATAAAGTGCAGATGCACAACAAAAACAGTTCTAAACAATAAGGTAATGTTATGCAATTTGCAATGCAGAGGTAGTTGTTTTCAGTCAAGAGTGTTGTTTTTAGTTCTTAGTTCAGAGTGTTTGTTTCCTTGTTGGGGAGTGTGTGTAGGTTGTGGGGGGTGGATAGAGTCCAATCTGTCTTCCTATACTCCTGCCAGTCTGGTGGTACTGCTGGCTGGGAGCCAGGAGGGGAGAGAGTTCAGCAGTCTAACAGCCTGGTGGTGCAGGAGTGGAGACTCCTGTATCTCTTTCCATATGGCAGGAGGCTGAACAGACAGTGTGCGGGGTGGGTTGCATCGTTGACAATTGTGTTGGCTTTGCGGGTGATGTAGATGGCGGGTGGTGTACTGTAGATGTCTTGCAGGGAGGGGAGTGGTCCACCAACTATCCTCTCAGCTGTTCTCACAATGCGTTGTAGAGCTTTTCTGTTGTAGTCAGTGCAGCTACCGCCCCACACAGTGATGCAGCTGGAAAGGATGCTTTCAATGGTTCCTCTGTAGAATGTGGTCAGGATGTGTGGTGGAGCACTTGCCCGCCTGAGTCTGCGCAGGAAGTAGAGGCTCTGTTGTGCTTTCTTGGCCAGTGATGTGGTGTTGGTAGTCCAGGAGAGGTCCACACTGATGTGCACCCCCAAGAACTTGGTGCTGCTCACCCTCTCTACCGCAGCGCCGTCGATGGTAAGTGGGTGGTGATAGGTGTGGCCTCTCTAGAAGTTGACAATAACCTCCTTGGTCTTGCTAACATTCAGCAGGAGGTTGTTGTCTCTGCACCACGTGGTCAGGAGCTCAACCTCTTTCCTGTAGTGGGCCTCATCGCCCTTGGTGATGAGCCCCACCAGCGTTGTATCATCCGCAAACTTCACAAGGTGGTTGGAGCTGTAGGTTGGTGTGCAGTCATGTGTCATCAGGGTGAAGAGCAGCGGACTGAGCACACAGCCTTGTGGAGCCCCCGTGCTCAGGGTGATGCTGTTTGAGACATTGTTGCCCACACGCACCGCTTGAGGCCTCTGGCAGTGGAAATCCACCAGCCAGTTGCAGAGGGAGGTGCTGAGGCCCAGTTTGTCCAGTTTGCAGATGAGTTGTTGTGGTATTATGGTGTTGAATGCTGAACTGAAGTCTATGAACAGCATTCTCACATATGAGTCTTTTTTGTCCAGGTGAGTTAGGGCTGGGTGGAGGGCAGAGCAGATTGCATCCTCTGTGGATCGTTTCGCTCTGTATGCAAACTGGTATGGGTCCAGGGTGGTAGGCAGGGTGGATTTGATGTGTGACATGACTAGTCGTTCAAAGCACTTCATGATGATGGGTGTCAGTGCCACAGGGCGGTAGTCAATTGACAAGCACTTATGAAGTAACAACAAACTAGTTAATAAAAAAGGAAACCTAGTGCACAGAGCATCTACCAACAGGTGAAGATCAGGTCTGCCTTACCATGCTGGTCCAGCAGAAGGTCATCCTGATGACGAAACCTCTCAGAGCCACATGCTAGGAAAACATCATCCTCCCCAAAGAAGTCCTGAAGGCACGTGACCTGTGGTGGACAGAAAGAAGTCAGGCTGACTGAGCTAGCAGAGCTCAAAAACACAAATTTCAGGATTCCAGGAGAAAATACAAGGTTAGAGGGTGTTGATCATGACAAAACATGACTTCTTTGGAACATTAATGACACTTTTCCCAGTGCCCAACTGTTGCCATTTAGTTTTTCAATGACAGCTCTAGTAATACAATGGTGTCACCTCTTTTAATACCATCATGTTTGGCTTCTTATCTTACCATGTAAGATGTGTGGCAAATTACAGTGCAAAGTACAATGAGTAGCATGCATTCAAGGCCACTTGAAAGACTTCAAGACAACTTACTGGCCTACAGGATGACATAGATTGTTTGAATACAATGCAAGACAATGCAAGTATTGGAGCTGTGTTCATGACAACTTAAATCCTGGATAAATTCCACAAAGATCAATAATGTACTAGTCTCAAACAGCTATGTAGAATTAGCTTCCAGGGGGCCATCCAACAGCCTACAATGCTAGTCCCAGCCTCTGAAGTGCCACGGGCAGTACACATGCCCACGCCCAGAGGCAAAAGAGGGGGAACGTGCATCGGGTGGCTCGTGTTGAAACGAGACATTGCTAGAGTAAGATGACCCTGGTCCAAAGTGACGCAACCAAAGTAAAAGTGTCACTGACACACTGATTATGTGGGGCTCCCTTTGTAACAAACCAGCATTTACATATCAGCACAAAAAAAAAAACATACTTGATGTAATATTATGCAACTTGCGGCCATTATGCAATACAATTCAAAATACAAGAGCTGTTAGCCCTATCTGATCTTCTCTGCACTCCACTGCGCTTTCAGACGCACATATTGTACTAGTATACTATTTTACTAGTGGAACATTTTAGGCACAAATAGGGTCAGAGTGTGCACTTCCCCACCACCAAAAAAAAAATTTTAATGTTAACAGCGACAGTGACAATTTTGGGATGCACTGATTTCATTGAAGTTTAAGAACCTTTTAATTTAACTGAAATCGATTTGAAAACTGTCATAGTTCATGGGATATACTGTAGAAGCATGGGCTGTCTCAATGTATGATAAATCACATCTAAAGGTATAGGTGGAGTACAAGTACAAAAGTACATTTTAGAGACGGTACAAGAGCAGATTTTTTGAAAAAAGTATATATTTTTTCTATCATTAACATTGCTGGACATCGGATCTTTGTCTGTTATCAGCAAAACATAATATAAATAGTATAATTAATTGCTTGTTGCTCAATTAATGCCAAATAAGGATGGTATCCACCCAGTGGGTGAGAATCATCACTTAAATGTTTGTTATTCCACTTTTACAAACATTTGCTCTGTCAATGCATTTCTTAAGCCACAATAGCCCGATCCATTGGCAGTGTCTTTCATTTGTGGCTGAGTTCTGGCTCATTGGTCCACTGCTGGCTACCAAATAGGCCTTCATTAAGACACAGATAACATTTCCCCTGCTAATGCTAATTACCCTAAATTATACCTTACTGATTGACCCTAAAAAACATGTAATTTAAGGTATCACTTAGAGCGACATCCACTGTTTTCAGGGTGTTCAAGTGCTTAATTCAAGGGTCATTTAACGAGTTAAGAGGAAATACGCTGTTCTGACTCTAGATAAGCCCTGAATCTAAATGCAATAGTATATGTTATTAACCCCATTTCAAAGCCTGTGTGTGTGTGTGTGTGTGTGTGTGTTGGTCCTCATGTCTCTGACCTTGCATCCTATTGACTTATCTGTCGGCTGTCAAATCCCCCTGCCTATGGATGACAACATTTAGATCAGCTCATTAAGGGAGAGTCCTTGAGATTAATGAGGGCAGGGTGTGAAGGAAAGGATTTCAAAGAGGCTTGACAACAACGTGCCAAAGCATCCTATCCCCTTCTGAGTTCACTGTTTCCGTTCTGACTCTGCAGCTAATCTGTAACGTCATGCTCATGCATAAGCCACACCATGCAGTTCTCAAATGCAGAGAATGCAACTGTACATTTCTAACATGTCTGCTTGTGTGGATCTTGCTGGACCAGTTGAGCTCTGTTCAGACATTATGACTGTGAGGTCTTTTTTCTGGCAACAGAGCATTATCAAGTCTCAGCTCCAGATGGGGGACATGGCTAATTGACTGGCAAGACAGTGTCTCACTCCAGACTGTCACTTCAGAAGAACTTCAGCAGTGCACTGCTGGGTGCTCCCGAATCTGCTTCCTTCTAATTATGAACAATGAGTTCGCAAGTAAACAAGTTCTTCACAGGAATATGAAATGAGATACAAACATGCCGCTTACATAAGTCCATGAAGAAATGCTAAGGAGATCTCTTTTTATTGTTCCTTTTCGAATGCAGACTGTATTTCACATTCATAATGTAATGTGGTTGTAAAAACCCCAAGGAATGAGTTGCTTAATTAGTTTTGAAGTAGAGCATATTTCCCCATCCTTCTAGAAGCTTTGTGCCTAGCCTTTTTATGTGCAACAAAACAGCAGCTTTGTCTTTCGGTGCTGCAACGCATAAGATTCTGCAGAAGGATCCATTAGCTTAGCCTATAGGGTGGCACGGAAGAGTTGCCAGTGTTATCGCGTGACATATAGCTTTTCAAATGAAACCCTTCAGCTGCAACGCCTGGTTTTTCTTTGAAGACGGGCTTCAAATGCAGTGAGTGGAAGCAAGGATGAGTAGCCTGGGCCCGCCCGTAGTTCCTGTGACACTACATTCAATTACGCGAGCAAGTCAGTCTGGCCAGGCTGCCATTTTAGAGGATTTATTTTTCCCAAATCTGTGGGCACCAATGAGAAACGACCTTACGCATACGTCATCGGAATGAGTGGTCTGATTGGTTGTGAATTCGTCAAGTAGTATACAGAGGCATCTGATGTACGCAGGTTAAGCCCGCCTCCCAGAAGACGTTTAGTAATGCAGGATGGCCAGACTAAGCTCCCATGAGCTTTGTCACGCAAGCAAGGCTAAAGGAGGAGAAGAGAGGGAGTAGCTTGAGTGAAGTAAATTCATGTGAAGGATAATAAGAGGATATTGACTCGCTCGAGAAGCAAAATAGAATTTGCAGGCTTATGTATGTTGTGAAGTAAAGGCTGCTAAAAGGTCAAGTGTAGGTTACTGAAGCAACAGGCATCAAAGAGGTGCCAGTCTTAAAGGTACAGTCAGCAATGGCAATGGAAATCCTGTTTGTTCATGTTTACATTTACGTTGTATCTAACAAAGCCTCTTGTTATATTTTATATACCCAAAAAAATGCCAGTTATGTGTGTTTACTCCTTTTTAAATCTTTCAGGAGAAGTTACTGTTATTGTTTTGAGAGAGGGGTAGGCTGTTGTTTGTTTACAGAGACTGGAAATAAAAAAAAGCGAGACAGAACTATAGTGAGACAGAACTTTTGTTAGAAAGTGTTAAGTGTTCACAAAATGCATTGCATCACCTTTCACAAACTGCATCACCTTTCACCATGGTTCTGTACCCTCCTTCCATCCAAACCACTACCAATTGGGAAAACACTGCAGCAGTCCCCTGGCACCACACCCTTACTACACAGCAACATGGCCCACTATGTGTCCTCGAGAAGACAGATGGAAATGGTGAGATACAAAGACTGAGACAAAGAGAGGGAGAAGAGAAAGAGAGAGAGGAAGGATGAAGACAAAAAAAAATGGCTTTGATCTCAGGAGCCTCAGTATGAAACAAACTCCCGTTATGCAACCGCAGTGTTTAGTCGGGTGTCACTCAAAGGAGAGAGAGAGAGAGAGAGAGAGAGAGAGAGATGAAGGGAAAAAGAATCAGCTGCCCTATCAGCTGTGGAGAGTTCAAATAGATTGAATGAATAGAACATGAGAGAGTACCATTTCCAATGCTCTTTCCCCGACACTGATGATGCCGCCTGCGTGCTCAAGTTGTTTCTGGTCTAATCTATGCATAATGTCCCTACACACACAAACCTCGGAGCTCGACACGTCAGAATAAAAGCCCCGACAAATGACTCTGAGACTAGGAGCGTGCCAAAAATAAAAGGTGGATGCTATGTAGGTTATTCAGAATACAGGCAGAAGCTATTGTCACACAAGCAGTTCAGCATTAGCCATATAGGTAGGTTTTTATATCATCACAGTGTGATAAGACAGACATGCTTAGACTAGCTTGATCTACATGGGCATTTTAATACAGGCAATTCTGTAGGCTTTTGGTCACATACATCTACAAAAAAACAGGTATAAGGAATTTTGAGGATTTTCTATAATCATCTTAATAGGCACCACAAACAGTTTACTTGCATAAATAAAATACTTGCTCATGTTCTATCTGTCTGTTCAGTCATAATATGGAATAATGTGTTTTTTTTTGTGACTTGTGCTAGTTGCTTAATTAGTACATGTAAATGTGTTTGTACTAATGCAAATGATTGGCAGTGTCCAGGCAAGATATGAATATGAATGAGGGAACACTGCAGGCAAACAAAATATGTAAACACAAATATATGTAAATATGCCACTTGCATGGAATATCATTCACAATTCACAAGGCATTAGCAAGCTGAGTAGCTTTAATACACTTCTGCTTTGCTTTCCAAATTAAGGAATGGAATGGAAAAACGGTATTACATATAATAAACACCAACAAAGAGTCGCATAGTACTGGCATAATGAAACACTCAAGACATACACTATGTGTACATTATTTTAAATGACAGTGTGGTAAACATATTTATTTTGGAACATATTTTTTTTCAGATGGAATGCATCTGTTAGTAGTCGCAGGTTTGGTTGTAAAACTCTGCTGCCTTTTTAGCATGCAGTGTCAGAGACACCTAGAGGAGCGCTTGGCAGTACTGCTTTGCAGGACATCATCTGCCTTGGGCTCGGTCTTACATGATGCAAGTTAGCCACCTGGTGGCTGCAGTGGAAAATGCAGAGATGTATTATATGAGCTTGTGAAAAACATGATAGACATGTTAAAATGGAAAAAAAGACAAGGTTTAAAGAATTACTTGTTATCACCTTACATACTTTTTCATTTGACAAATTAGCTCTCATACAGGAAAATACAGTTTTTGTGCTCTGACACTGTAGGCATATCTGTTCAAATTGTACCACGTCTCAATCCCAGGAGGGCAAATTGTGTATACCATCCTACTACCCAACAGTGACCAGTTCAATATCTACAGAGCAGTCCTGGCGGGCAGGCGAAAATGATAAACACAGCCAAAGACTGTCAGACACAGCCAAAGACTATTAAAACTCGTCCCTAACATAGCCTGCGTCCCTCTGTGTAACTCGGCTGCGTTTTACCGTACTGATCAAACCTTGTAAACTCCACAACACAGTTAAGTTCACTGACATGGGATACTTAACAGGCTTGTATGAGATGGCCGTAGGATACAAAATATTTTGAAGAACATCAGCTTTCCTTAACATTAATGTGGCCTTCTTAAAAAAAATTATATCACGATGCACTCCACAGGGGGGCAATGTAAAACTACTTTTGGACAGACCTGGAACATTGAGACAGGGACTTGTATGTGTATGTGAGTGTGTGTGTGTGCGTGTATGTGTGTGTTATTTAGCCTACAGTATCTTTTGCCAGATATTACATTTAGCAGCCAACTAGTTTGTGTGTGTGTGTGTGTGTGTGTGTGTGTGTGTGTGTGTGTCAGTGGGTATGTGTGTATGTGTGAGAATTTGTATGTGTGTACTGTGTACGTGCTGTATGTGTGCAAGTAAGCCAAGACCTGTAAAGCACTATGAGTATTCTCAGCAGTCAAGTCAAATCCCACCAGGATTTATGTTTTTGTAAACATGAACGTTGACAACTGTCATAAATGCGAGCAAACAAAAAATACACACAAACAAACTTTTTTATGTTCTTTTTCCATCTGTACCCCCACCATATGCATGAGAGAAGAGCCAGAAGTGAGCCAGTCATCTCACCATCCCACAGACGATGACGGCACGTCACACACGGCTGGTGCACCCAGCTCACGCCACCCTCTAACAGATGGAGAGGAGGAGGTGGAGGAGGAGGTGGAGGAGGAGGACTCATGTAAGGACTGAGGAGATGAACATGAAACACACACACACATACACACGTAGCGTAGGGCTGACATCACCATCGCCCAGCAACATCTGAGAGGGGTTGGCTCGTCTGTGTCTGTTTGTCTGAAGACATTTCTGGGAGGCTGTGGTCTTGGTTTCATGCTGGCATAAAAGACTGCACAACGCTCTTGTCAAAGGTTCTCATTACGGTTTCATTACTAATTTATTTCAAAGCGGAATCTCTCAGAAGCAGTAAGCAAGATTTTATTAATGTAAGTACAAGATATTATGCTTGATTGTGGTGCACTACAGCATCCCAAAATGCTGCTGCAAGAGCTGCGAAGCTGCAGAATTGAGGCTGTGTACAAAAGTAGACTGTAAACTGCTGCCACGACAAAATAAGGGATAAGCAGAAAATAACTCCCCCTCATCCTAAGCAGTTCTAGACAGGTGGAGCTGAGGAGGAGTAGGGAGAAATAATATGCCGAAACTTGTAAACCAGGAGAAATCAGCACAGCGTTTGGGAGCAAAAGCTGATTGTTTTATGACGCCACTAATTAACGGTGTCACTCAAAAGTTTTCTGCATGAACGCACTCAACGCAGTCAATTTGTGGTGCCAGAGCGGCATGTTGAAATCGTATTTAACAAGTAGTCTTTGCATGCCCATGGGCATGACAGCACTGCAGACAAGAGTGCAAAGTGCAGTTATTCATGTCATGGCCTCTCGGCAGTGCTGTCTTAAAATGACTTTTTCAAATGTTAAATAATTTAAAAATATTTTTTTAAAAAGCCAAGACGTGGGAGCCAAAACATGCTGAATCAAGTTTTGTTGGCTGGTTGAGAGGAAATGATGTGTGTAAGCAGAAAGGGTCAAACATGGAAAGTGTTTTTACCCAAAACTGCACAATCCAGTTCACAAGTTCATTCACACACAGGTAAAGATTACACACAGACTGAGAGAGAGAGAGAGAGACAAAAAGAGATGAAACAAAATAGAACAAAGCACATAAAGCACATAAACACACATACACATGAACACACTGACTGGCACTATACTTCTACTGCCTCTTGATCAAAATGATACACACACATACACACACAAAGACACACACACACACACAGGCAGAAGCACATGTGAGTACCACATGCTGTTTTGTCTGTGTGTTGTGCGTGCCCTCAGCTATCTCTGATAATTTCCCAGCAGCCTGTTAGACCGCTCATGCCAGAGTTTTCCATCCCGGGCCAACACTGTTGCCCCCACCATGACTGCACCATCCAGACATGGGCCAATGCTGCACAGCAGAGCCAAGCATTGCTGGTGGTGTCTGCGTGCTGATAATGAGATGTGCTGGTCATTATTGACAGTGTTCAGGCCTGCGGACACAGGTTTTCCTCAACACATCACACAGACGGCCGGCATCCCTACAGCACGGGTCACCTCATCCTGGCTCTTAAAGGCCCACTATGCAACATTTTCCATTTAATTAATCCGTTTCATACTGTTTAGGATGCTAAAATGAGTCATTACACGGCGAACTAACGGTGTAGAATGTGCCACCGTGGCCTATAGCGGTAGATACAGCACTTGCAATGATCAGCAGCGCGGACCGCCTCCAATAGAATGCAGTGCAATACAATGCTCGTGAGAGCTCCCTCTTTAATAGAGACATACACATGGACACACACACTTACAGGTACACACACACACACACACACACACACACACACACACAAACACACACACTTACACAAAGTGTGAGCAAAACATACACTACTTGCTTAATAACAGCCAAAGCAATACAAAGTTAGGACTTAAAAGTGCTGTCTTTACTGTGTACAACAGCAGCAGAGAAAGGGCATCCAAGGTAAGAACAACTATATCGCTACTTCAGCTGTGAGTAGGAGCCTTGAATGAGAACAGAATGACAAAGCGCTGCTTTTCAAGAGGAGCATTCCTATCACCCAAACACGGAGCTGTCCTTGGTGCTGAAACTTCAACAGCAAATCCTGCATTACCACTTACGAACCACCACCATGAACTGAACCGTCGCTCAAGCGTCATTGCCATGCAATCTATCAAGGTTAAAAGGAAAGTTCAGCACAGCCGAAGAGACTGGGGGGACATCTTTGTTTCTGCTCGAAAACAATACGAAAAGTAACACAGGCAAAAGTAAAGGCTATGAAATGCGAAATACGAAATGACATTTCTGATTTGTAAACGACATTGCCGTAATGCAGGTACTATAGTAGACCACGCCTGATAAATATATAACATTTTTTGAAGGGCAGTGGTGGGCATTGATAACAAACACGTGCACCAAAATGTACAATGAGATCAACGAGATAAGATGTACAATCTGAGATCAACGATCAGTGTATTTGATCTAAATCTACACATCATGATAATACAAGTGGCAAGTAGACAGTAATCTCTGCCTACATGCACAGCTGAAGTAGCATATTTGTCAGTCTGGCCAATCCAACCTGAAGTTATGAACCATTGGTCACTAGACTGATGGCTTCAGCGTGCTAGCGCCGAAAAGGCTAAAACCAATGAGAGCAAAGCCAGCATGTGAACCAAGCACGTCTCTTCTGGGAAATAGAAGATTAGCCCACGCATTGCATAACACTTTGTCTTCTAGCCACACTTCTCACATTGTCTTAAAGCCATGGCTATATAAAGAATGGAGTAAACGCATGACCGTTTATGCTATACTAATGAAAAGCTTATCTGGTGGAAATTAAATAATGACAGGTGACAGACAAAAATATGTAGTCTACTGTAAGAAATGTGCCAAAAAAGAAAAATCAGGCAAGTAATTAACTCCGCATGACCCTACATGTAAAACAGAAAATGAAAACAGAAAACAAATGTGAAAACTCAATGTGGAAAAAGTTTCAAAACAAACTAGCCTTAGTCAATTTAGAACTACTGTAATGTATTATGTTCTTGAGAAGTCACTATCAAAATGGGAAATTGACAGCTGAAACATCCATGTCCAAATTAATTTTACAGAGAATATCGGACTCATCTCTGACTAGGGGTGAGCGATATAGTCTAAAATTTATATTGCTATATATTTTGAACCATAGATGAGACGGTAGATGATATATATCACGGTATACTTTGGTATGTAACTTACAGCATAACAGTTTCTTAATGGTTACCATAGCATAAAGTCAATTTGTACAACAGTTGTTTAGTCATCGTTCGGCGGTGTTTATATTGGACTCTCAAATCCACACAGAAGAAAACTGGTAAGCTGCATTTGTGTCAGGCAGTAGCTGTTCAATTTATAGGCTCTTACACAGTTTCGTTGAATGAAAAGGTGCTATCAATAAGGTGAAGCTACAGGTCAACATTTTTTCACATGGTTGTGGAGATGCAATGAGCCTATCAAAGTATGCCGATATGACCCAAAATCTCTATCATTGGCCAAATGCATATTGCATACGTATATATATCGTCTATATTGCCCACCCCTATCTCTGACCACTTTTTCTTCCCCTCGAACAACTAACCAATCCAAATCTCAAACATGGTCACCTAAGAGGAACTCACAGACCCTGGAGTACTGTAATCTCACTACTCCCCTAAACCACTTATGGGACGGTTAAACACTGTGTCAGATTACACACATTGCCAGGGGGGGGGGGCTGGTGAGTAAGTGTGTGTGTGTGTGTGTGTGTGTGTGTGGTGAACTCTCCCACTGTGCAATGCGTTGGCACACTCTGGGAGGTTTCACCTGGCATGAGCCGCCTCCCCAGCTACCCAGGGAGTGCTGGCCTGTCCCTGCTGTTCAGGCCCACCACCCAGGCATAAATAAATCTGCCCGTCACTTGTGCACACTTGCATAAGTGTGGGGGCTGCAGAGAGAACAGGCCATATGATAGAGAGGCAACAGAAGAAGCAAAAAGATTGTCTATGGGAAAAACATGTTTTATCAGACAAGGAGTCGACTGCCAAACCAAATGTGTTGTAGAGCCCCCCCCCCCCTCCACCCCCAACAAGCTGAAAGAGTGTCTGAGTAGCTTTGTAAAACATCCAGACACAGCACACAGTTGCAAAATAGTTATAGTTATGGCACAAATGTCATTGTTGAATGGTAAAGGTAAAAGCAGCAGCAGGTCTTCCATTTACTGCTCGGGACAGAGGGAGATAACATCGAGAGGTAGACGAAGAGTCCTTTGGGTTGTACTGTAGATTTAAAGGGCTGGAAGCAAGTCTGAATCAAAGACCATCCACAGCCTCTATGGATCAGCAATGCAACTTGACGGCCCAAGGCGCTATTAACTTGATAATTTGAAGACTTGTTTTTACGATTCTAATTGAGAGCAAAGTACTACATCAGGGTGTGAGAACACCAAAGGGTAAAGATGAATGGTGCTGAGACCGGTGGTTGGATGGTGGCGTGGTACGGCGTAGCTGCAAATATGACTGTGAAATTAATGACCGTCCACCTTTAAGATCATAAATCAGAACGTGGAAATGAGGTCTGCTGGTAGATAAGGGCCCTATTATGTAAGAGCCCAATTATGTAAGGCGACTGCTGTGCTAAAGCCAGAGCTGAAGCTTAGGTTTCTTTTGTCATTAAGGAACTGCAGAGCAGGGGAGAAGGAGGGGTGGGGAGGAGAGAGAGAGAGAGAGTAAGATGTGTCCTTTGAGAGGAGCTATACAAATTTCAACTGCTCTACAAGACAGTGGGAGCCTGTCTCTCCCTCCCTCCTCTTGTAGTTCCAACCAAATTTAAACAATATGTTCTCCATCTCAAGGTAGGTGTCTGAGACCTTGAAAACATATAAAAACACAAACACGCTCAGAGAGAGAGAGAGAGAGAGAGAGAGAGAGAAGAGAAGAGAGACTCTGACCTTGTCAGGTAAGGCTGGTAAAGGCACACGCAAACATTTATATTTTTTATTTTGAGCCAATTATATTTCTTATACACAGGAAAGAAAAAGACACAGAAACACAAACACACACAAAAGGTGAGAAAATGTCACGTTTCACAATCACCAAGCCTGGTATAATGTTAAAAACCCCAATAAAACAATGTCCTCTACATGACCTTCAAGATAACACAAAGAAAAGCTCAGAACCATATTAAAGAGCACAGATAAACACATACATTAGCTGCAGATAAACACATATATTAGCTGCAGATAAATGCATACATTATCTGCACTTGCACGATAGTTCATTAATTCATTCATTCAAAGAAAGAGAACTTCAACTTGGCCAGAGTGTGATCAGTTGAGGGCTTGAGCCTTGAGTGTATGGTATGGATGGACAGATGTGTGTGGCTAATTGTGTGGCTGTGGGAGCTGCAATCCTCCATTGGGCTCAGATGCGGAACACTGTAAACATGTTCTCTGATTGCGCTTAATTGTCAACTCTCGGCACACACGCCACATTGCTAACAAATCCTGAGTCAAACGGCTCGTCAGGAGGCTGCAGCTGTTCAAATGCCTCACACTCATCCTGTTCTGTGTTTTCTCTCTCTCTCTCTCTCTCTCTCTCTCTCTCTCTCTCTCTCTCTCT
>JAGFZM010000626.1:135382-198140 GCA_017657215.1 Limnothrissa miodon
TGTGTGTGTGTGTGTGTGTGTGTGTGTGTGTTTGGTGAAGGAAGGCAGCAGATATGTGGGTGGAATATAAAGGAGATATTTCTATTTCCAGTAGGTCTCTAAATAACTGGCAAATATAGCCACAGAGTGCGTGAGTTCTCAGACTCCATTCATATTATCCCTGCCACTCTGCCGCACCCTCCACAAACTCACAGCACACCTTTCTTTGGCACTAAATGAAATCCTTCCAAGTACTTCTGGTGGATTCATTTACAATGCAAAGCTTGACCGAAAAAAAAACCTTTAGCATTAGTGCAGTAATCTAACTTTGACTGTTCAGATTGCTGTCTCATTAACGCAAGCATTCATTCAGTCTCCACTGATCCAACTCCACTAACCCCAGCTCCATCTGGGCCTTATCTGGCCCTGAAGAGTCTGAGTCACCTGACGGCTGGGGCCCTGTAACCTTGGCTAGATCAATAAAACGCAGCTAAAAACCATGTCATTCTAGTAAACCAAACACAAATCCTCTAATAACTACAAACAATTGATGAAAAGATTCCCCTCTCTATTTAGATAAAGAATTTGTTTCTGAAAAAAGCACATGGATCCATTCATCTACATCTCCAGACATGCATAGTACTTTTGTTTATATTAAAAATGAAAACCACAACTGATACATCAGGCGATATAACTGTAGACATTCCCATCTCCAGTCAGAACTGATGAAGCTTTCTGGATGGAAAGTTCAGTCCAGTTGCTTTAACAGAACACTATGACTACCACAACTTGGATGAATGGGAATCTTCACAGACACAACTGATAAGTAGAAAAGTTCTCTGCAGCATAAAAGGTTTACAGTAGGCTACTAATGTGTATGCCTTCTATTAAGCAGTTTTACCATAAAACACTTAACTGTAAAAAGACTGCTACTGTTTTTTAATAAAAACAAAATGATCCTTACCTGATGACCATCAAGAGTGTAGATCCTCTTGACCACACCTGAGTCAAGTTTGATTGCATCGGTTATGTCGGTGAGGACTTGGTCAAATGAATGGGCTGTCTTCTTATTCAGAAGGATGCGCACCGCCTTGCGAGGTTTCATGCCATTACGGACAATGGTCACTAACTTCGGCCGAATGAAGTCCTTGTATATCTTCACCTCAGAGGACCCTAGTTTAGTACTTGCCAAGGATGGTGGTGGTTTGCTGCTGGCAGTGGCCTTCACGTTCACAGACCAGTTGGGATTGACATTCTTCGTGTAGTCAATCTTTTTGTAAGCCTCAACAGATGCACATACATAACTTTCCCCTGCAAATAAAAGAAAAATTAGGAACCCTGGCATCTAACTTTTGTTAAGGGAATGCTATGGATCTGAAATGGCACAGCACATTAGAAAATGTTAATTCAACCACAAAGCTCCCTCCATTGCTTTCTTTCTTTGAACTTACAGTCAAAAGCTACTTTGGGCTGCCATTGATAAACTATGAATTAATTGCTCATCGTCTTACCTTCCACAAGTTGATCAATAGTTGTAATCTTTTTTGATCCATCAACTGAGTATATGGTCCGGACACCCTGGGGTAGGTTGACATTGTCTGAGAGGGAGCGGGTCAGATCAGCCAACAGGGCACCAAAGGATCCAAATTTATCGGTAGAGACGGCATAAACAATGCCATCGAAGTACCGATCACCATTACGGTAGAACCGGACCTTTTTTGCTCTCTTCTCCAAACTGAGCGCCTTCAGTGTACGCGTTCGGAACAAGCTGCTATGTGCGCTATGTGGAGGACTTGGCAACCCGTTAGCTCGTGCGCCACCAGAGCTGTGCCTCTGACCTGGATCTCTCTCTTCGAAATGTTCCTTCTCCATCTCTGAAGAATAACACAGATATGAGACTTTATTGTGACAATGCCTCTGTAGGGAAAATTCAACGTTAAAAGGTATCTTCCTCAAGCCAAAGCGGGCACCGTCTTCCAGTGTATCCTGGTCCGAAAATAACTTTTAATGACGGCTTAAATGCTCGTCTTCAGTGTTTTGTCTAAGCTTCAGACTGTAGACGACTTGTTGGGCTAGTTGCGCAGACTGTGGGCTAGTTCTGTGTACACTGCCTTCGCATTTCTCCATCGTATAGATTAAATTATTTGGGAAAAACAGCTATTATGAACTTTGACATTTTACAACCTTTTATGCAATGTTAAAGTAAGGTCAATTAACACAAATGCAACACGTCATCAATAAGCCAAACACACTAGTCCAAGTCTACCCAAAACATAAATTAAGTAGTAAGAAGCCAAAAGTCAAAGTTAGAGGTAACAGTTTAGAAATCTTATTTCAAAACGTTAAAGGTTACGGTCATATCAGACTAGGGTTGCTGTCCCAGGTAATCGGCAAAATTCCTCTTGTTAATGCTTACCTTCTTAATTTGAAAACAATCTCCTTCTGTAGTTCAGTTAATCTGCTTTTCAGCTGTGAATACGCCGTTCTCTTGTTAGGTAAGGATAAATGACACAAAGGCAGACTTAACCCTGCCTTTGATGACCCAATAGCTAGTGCTTCGGATAAACTGAGCAACTGTCTACTACAGTACGCAGCGGATGCGCTGCAGTTGTTGTCCTCTCTTCTCGCCGTCGTGTCGTGATTTAAAGCTGATCGGTCATTGTAATGCAGCGTCCCACCGCAGACCCGACACAGTCGCTACACGCCTCTCAACGTACACGACTGGCAGGAGATGGTGTTGACGTCACAACTACCTAATTTTGTATGGCAAAATAAGATGTATAGCAACGCACAGGCCATTCTCATTGATGAGTATCAGATTTAAATAGGCATTCATAAAGATGTGGATTGCAAATACATTTACATCATTTACATTTATGCATTTAGCAGACGCTTTTATCCAAAGCGACTTACAAAACGAGGATAACAATCAAGCTACATAGCAGAAACCTTAAGGAGCATAGTGCTAGGGGATAGTGCTTCAGTTCATTTTAGTGCTAGGATAGAAGATGTTCTCTGAATAGCTGGGTCTTTAAGAGCTTTTTGAAGGCCTCCAGAGATGGCCCTGTTCTGATTGTTTTCGGTAGGTCATTCCACCAGCGTGGACACATGAGAAGAGTCTGGATTGCCTTGGGCGAGGTGTCGGGACTGCCAGTCGACAGTCATTGGAGGACCGGAGTTGTCGGGGGGGTAGCTTGAGCTTTTATGAGAGTGCTTAGATAAAAAGGGGCAGATCCTCTAAGCACTTTGTAAGTCAGCAAATAGCAACCCAACCCTCTGATTTTTTAGGCTGATAAGTCAATAGGTTTATCTTGGTTGTGGAAGCTGAGGATCCTTGTTTTATGGATAGATTTCCTATAATATAAAATAGGGAATAATAAAAGGCATAGCCTACATTCCTGCCTTGTCGGGCTAGGAGCGCATTTGTTTTCTTGACTGGTTCTTTTATAATGAAGATTGTGCATATATTCTATCTGCTCAAGAATATTTTCCATTTTTAGGTTGGTCATATAGAAAAATTACTCTGGATTAATTTACAGTTATGTTCTAGTTTATGTTTGCAGATGCTTCTTTGTTATGGCAAGGTGGAGTATGACACAGCAGTTTTACTGCTTTTTCCAAAAAGGGTTTAGGGGTTTTTCAACCTCATAACCTGTTTTTTCAACCTGTTTTTCAACCTCATAACATGTTTATCGTTTTCAAATTCATAGAAAAACAACACTGCTCCTCATTTATTTGGTTCAACCAGCCTGTTAGTACAGCATCAGTGTTTTTTAATAGATAATGCTGCCTTCAGTCTAACATGTTATTATGGTGTTAGCAGACATATCATGTGGCGTATGACAAAAAGAACACACTAAATAAACACACTTAATAATACATACACACTTAAAATAAAATAAACTGATTAAAAATATTAGTTTCTAAAAATGCAAAGATATGTAAACAGGGTCTAAATGTATAGGGCAAACATTATTGATCCAAATCAAGATGCATTTAAGTTTTTCAATATGCATGACTCAGCGCTTCAGTCGAGGTAATCGGCTCCCACTGCAGGCTCCTAAGGTACTCCCTGTCTTCCTGTTTGTGTTACACTTCCTGTTAGGCAAACTGTCCTGGCTACCATAAACACAAACAAATAGATAATTACCAATGGTGCTTCTGTGTATGGCACAATAACATAGTTGTGTTGCTGACCAAATGCAAGGAAAAAAACAGTAACATTTGTCTAGGTAACCCACATGCATTATTTGTATTTGAATAAAGAGAAAATACTGCACCTTCTCACTGGAGACTTGCCATTTGCCTGTGGTTGATGAATCGGTGTTTTTGATGACACCTAAAAACCATATTATTGTATATAGCATGAGGCAGCCAATATAAACACAGTCCTGCAGAATATAGTCTTTATTAATTTATTCCTATATACCCACTGAATGAATACTGTAATTACACATCTGGAAAATATTATGCTATTCACTCCATAGCAATTACAGGACACAATCGGTATAGAGGTGGATTTAATATTTCTACAACTCTGAAATTTCCAATATGGAGATCCAAAATCCCAACCCCCAACTCACATGCATTACTTGTTTTGTGGCCAATCTTTCTAACACTATCATAGCCTTGAAATCTAAATGTCTTGAAGTCTCCTAGAATGTTGGTGGCTGAAAAAGCAGCTACCTTCAGATAGTTATCCACAACAGCACTAACAATATTTGCTGAAGTTGGAGAGCACACACAACAAGTTTTATTTCCCTTGTGTGGGCTGGCACAACTGATGTCAGGCTCTCTGGAATCATACTTATTAAACGCGGCGAACAGATATTCACAACAGTTTTTTTCACTGAATAGTTGGTAAGACAGTCGCTTCATTGACAACTTTCTGGACATGGAGGCAGAACCTCAGAGTTAAAGACCTTATCACTGACCAGGAAAACTCTCTCTGAAGAGTCATGTAAAATGTTTAAAAAATGTCAATTTGTCAACTACAGAATATCACAAAGGTTAGGAATTCCCTATCCTTTGAGGATGGATGGTGCACAGTGATTGCAATGTAATCCCAATAATGTCAAAATCTCCAATAGCACTGTGTTCCTCTTTTGTGCCTGTTTAGTACTGTGTGTCTCACTTGTGGAATAATTAGGTATGGTTTATGGTTAATCATGACTCTATATGGGGCTTCCCCCACACCTCAGACCTAAAGTTACAACTCTCAAACATGCCACGCAGTTCTCTGATGACACTGCAGGGGGAGCACAGAGCCTTGTGGAGGATTTTGTGTGATGATGTACAGCAGATGAGGCATCACAATACAGTTCTCTTGTGAATGGAGCTGTATAAATATGATACAATTTAACTGAAAAAACATACGGTAGCGGTAGCAAATGGGTTTGCTATGCAGCTACATCTAAAAACAAACAATAAGGTCTTAGTAGCTGTTCTAGCAAGTTGGACCAATCAGATTGCTTTTTCTTTGTAGTCACCTAGGGGTACCCTAGTGGTCACTTATATGGCTTAATGTACTGTGAGTATTACTATTATGCTTAATTATGTAGCTATTAATACTGTTTACCCCCTCTACTTATTTTTTTAAACTGTATATTTATATTCTGCTCTGTATTTGATCCAGTATTTGCACTGGAAATGCACTGACCCTGACATATCCTGGCATTATGATTACCATAGCATGCATTTGCACATTTCCATATCACAATGTCCATGATTCACAAGTTAGTATCCTAAATGGTACCAGATTAGGACTGTTTATATTATATTTTATATTTTTTTTATTTTATAGTATCTAAGTGTGTGTGTGTGTGTGTGTGGATCATGGGTATGTGTATGTAGATCATTATGTAAATCTTTATTAATGTAATGTAATGTAATCTAATCTCATCTAATTTAAACCTCCTATGAAGAGGCGGTTTGAATGACAACTTCTGATTCCACCCCATCGATTGAGCCCAGTCTATCAGTCATAACCAGGAAAAAGGTATTTAAAAAATAACATTTCAAAGAAAGTCTTTCATGGCATTTCATAAGTGACTAACCTTTGCAATCTCTGCTAAATATGCACGTCTCTCTTCATTTGTTTTTAGATAAGCCTGGTTAAAACAAACAGGACAGCTGCAGTTCCACACAATGTTATAAGAATTCAAAACATAATGGCTTCAACATTTTGCAAAATGAGAAAATTTACTTAATTAGCTTTTTTATCTTGGTTAAAAAAAACTGTGTTGATCTATCACATTAATCTAATAATTTAAACATTGCTCTACAATGCATATGTTTTTTTTCCATAGGCTTTATCAGATGTGACTTTTTTCAGCAAGTTTTTAAAAGAAAACATCATCCAAAAGTGCTTCTGTATAGACTACTAATATTAAAGAGGCACTCAGTAAGTTTATGCAACCATTTTTGTGGTCATAAAATCTCTCAGAAATCATTTTTTCTGTCAGACTGGTCTGTTGTGTAGCAAACGGTGATTGAGCGCACTGCTGTCCAGCCCTGTAGAGTGAATACGGAACTTGCAACTTCTGAGGGAGTGTACACTACAGCAATACAGCTAACTGTACAGAGCTCCCCCTACAGGTTTGTGGCGTTTATTGCAGGGTAAAAAAACAGACTTACTGAGTGCCTCTTTAAAAATGTCAGCACAGTTAAAGCTAGAACAGACCTTGCTCTCATGCGTGATCCTTGACTGAAGGTCCAGAAGCTGACCGTGTAGGTTGGACTTCTCAGTAGTGAGGAGTTTTAAGTGGTGTTTCAAAGCATCCTGTGAAAGGTTAACATTTTAAAACCATTCCGTCTCTATGTGTGTCTAAAAGAGTGGGGGTGGGTGGGTGATGTGTTCTTTAAAGGTGTAAAGATATAAGATACATTACTGTCAACATTACAGATCATTCACTTACCTCTGACATCATATCATAAGACCGTATTGATGCAAGTCTATCTATAAATAAAGATAATACATTTAGGATAACAGTTGGTACATTGGTACAATACTACTTCTTACTGAGAACCCCATATCTTATAGACTAAACAAGTAGCCTACATCTTTACTGTGGCCTGAATCATTCCAAGTTTATGTGTAGTTAAACACTGCCACATAAATTCCCCGTCGTTTGCATACCCATGGGGTTGCCTTGTAGGTCCTCTAGTCTCCTGTGCACAAATGCAATTTGCCGCTCTAGCTGCCCGTTAAGGTCCAGCTGGGTCTCATATCTGGTCTTCCATTCGCTTCCTAATGTAAACAGATGGCATAAACAGTATTCTGCTGACATAGCCAAGGCTCTCGTCTTCTGATTTTGTACTGCAAGCATTAAATCATAAACACACTTTACAATAAATGAACTCAGCTCACACACCTTCACCTTCTACACTGTGGAGTCTTTCCTCCAAACCAGTCAAGGTGTTCCTGAGATTTGAGACAGATTCCTCCAACAACTCTCTTGAAAAGGAAATACACGACATTATAGATCATGACACGTTCTCCAACAACTCTCTCTCTCCAAAGTAAAGGGCTCAGCATAAGGTTATAATTCATGTTAAAATGTTGCGCAATGAGGAATCGCCAACCAACTGTATTGGTCTATCGTTTTCTCGTTCGTATTATAATCTATAATAATATAATAGAATGTTTCATGTGTTGCATATTAAGATGACTTACTTCATTTCCATCTCCTGCTCAAGTTCTGCTTGCAAACGGGTTACGTCAAATTTTCTTAAATCTGTGTCCTCCATCATAACGGTAGACCCCGCGAAAACTTTGTGTTGTGTCCGTCTCCATTGGAGACCTTTATATCCGGTAATTGTCCTGGCGACGTCCAGTACTCTGCCGTGCTTTTACTAAGTTAGTTAGTGTTTGCATTATTTTTTTTTTATTTTACAGAATTCCATTCCCTATTTCCAAATGCAGAATTCCACCCCGTTTTCTTAAGTATCCAATTGCTTATTTTATGCGCAAAGTTGTTAGTTTTCGAGGCCAACAATTTTTTTCATACATCCAGGCTTGGATTTCCTGATTCCCATTTCCATTCTTTGCCAAAATCTGTTCTACTGACAGTCTAAATCTAGCCTGTTTGCTGATTTCAGATAAGAGGACAGTAAAAACAAAGACTCCCAAGACTTAACATAAACTCTTTTATTTTAATTTTTAAATGTTTGCATACAAGTGTTTGTATATTGATAAAGCAACTGGAAACAAGATATAAATTAAGATGGTGAATTAGCAAAAGTAAAAAAAAAAAAAAATGCAGGCTTTACACACTATACACACTACACTACAGCTTTAAATTCAAATGTTCCACAGAAAATCCATGAATGTGAAGTGCATTATCTAGTATTACTTTGGCCCCGCCCCCTTTTCGGTTTCCTTTTTATTTTCACCATCACCCTCTTTCCTTCCCATGGCTTTTGCTGTCTGTTTTCCTGTGGTTTTCAGTGCAGCTTTGATACCTATGTTGTCAATGTTGTAAGCTGTCATGCCAACGTTGATAACAGACTTGACAGTGGTGTCCGCAGCCTGTCCTGCACCATCACCATACCTTTCATGAACAGTTGAAAAGTTAGAGGGCTGTCAGCAGATGCAGACTCAATTGCAAATGTGGTTTGCTAGGAAAATAGCTCCTGGGAGCCCATTTCTTTCAGAGAACAGTCTTCTTATTAAGGTGAACCAAAAAATGGTATTAACCCTTTACATTTTCAACACGAAAAGTTAAAAAGTTTTAAGCAGAAGTATTAAAGGTCTCATTCCATCGTATTTTCATTAATTTTGTGGCGGTCTCTTGTCTAAAATAAAGTCATGAGAGTTGGTTTCGACAAAAAATATGCTGTGGTTGTCTTGTTTCAACCTATTTTAGTTAGGTGAAAACGAGAGCAGGGAGGAAACGAGAGGATTCTTATGAATATTAATGATATGCAAATGAAACGCCACTGATTGGCTAACAACACTGTGACGCTCCCTCTAGTGGGTCTGTCTGCAGGCAGCCTAATGTTTTCTTGAAGGCGGGTTGACTGCATAGCTAATGTTCAAATTGACGTACATTTGTACGGCCTTTCCGATTCGCTCGTTTTTCCCAGCAGTTTTCTATCACAGGCGAATACAGACTACAGGGGTAGGAGAGCATTTTGAAGTTGAGCATAGAGGTACAACTTGGGCTGACCTATGGTAATGTAAAAACATCAAGTCTTAAACGGTTTACTTTGGAAGGAGACCTTTAAGTTCTAGATTGAACTTAATGGATCTAGTGGATGATCTGTTTGTTAACTCAGAGATGACAAGAAACAAATTAATCCACACAGAGGTCAATGTCCCATTACAAAATGTTCACTTTTATTAGTAAATATTAGGCAAAAAACATATGTAATGCAGATGAAAGCCATAAACCCCCAATAAGGCACTGAAGATATATAGAAGATAGATCATTATAATATTAAGAAGATACAGGAATCAAATTGTGAAAATCAGACAGAGTTAGTATAACTGCATAACAATTTTCAGTCAAAGTGTGTTTCCTAGTCTACTCAGGTTTGTTACATGTTCCTAGGGCGATCCCAGATGAGTTCTAGACCCCTAAATCTGGAAACAGAGCAGACAGAGAGAACCCAGTAAAGATGGAAAACATTCCCAAACCACCAAGCAACCAAAAGTACAGGGAGAAATGACAGGTAAAGTCAAAGAAACCAGGATTGAATGAAGAGAAGCTACAAGGGACTACTTATCATTTAACAAACAAGGCTTACTTGCTGAAAGGTTTTTAACTGTTAATGTGACAATAAAGGCTTAACTTTTGTTAAATGAGAATGCCTTGAATTTTCCTCATCCAAACAGCACCTCAACTCAACAAATTCTGAGTCCAGAAAGTACTCCTATATGGACATTTTCCATATCCAAGAGAAATATGTTTTGTATTCATGAGAAATAATTAAAAATACTTACTTGTGCCTCACTGTTTGGACAGTCTCTGAGGCTAAACTTCTCCCTATGTCTTTAGCTGCTGTCTCCATGCTTGTCCATACAGTTGACAGTCCTAGGCCAGGCAGTAAAATTCAGTAAAACTATCACTGTTTGTTTTGCTTATGTCCTAAATATGTTCAAATAATCAAAACTGTTACGAATAATAAAAAATAATCTGTGCAAATCTATGATAATAGCCTTGACCAACTTACAAAAGTATGTAATCTGACAAGTGAAAAAAGTGCACCTTGTATACCACTGGAAGCAACCAATAGTGCTCCGTCCAAATTTGACTGTCCATCTTTGTTCCTCTTCAGTGATTCTGGAATTAACTTACTACCGTGTTTCTTTACATGTGGGGCCAATTCCTTTACAACCCGATCAGCTACGGTGGCTATACCGTCAACTATGACAGAAGAATAGACAATCAACTCCAAGGTGCCAAGGAGATACAGCACAAGACATTTATTTTTGAAGGTAAAACAGATCCTTTTCACAAGTCGTGTCTGTAACTCACTGTCTAAATGAATTAATTAGATAAACACTTTGTAAACATTGATTGCTTTTTTAATTTCTTCACACCATGGGATGAGGCGGAAATGAGGGCCTTACCAATAAACCGGCTGACTTTGACAGCCCCTCCAGTGGCGTCCTTGGCAACATTCAGTCCCCTGCTGACTCTAGGGTTGATTTCAGACGGTACCTCCCGCGGGGTAATGTGGTCCCGCAGTGAAGAGGCTCCTTTCTGGATCGCCTTCCCGGCATAATTCCCTCCCTTCATTAGGCCTCGGCCTAGCCAAGTTGTCCCTGCAGTGACACATTGCTAAAATTTGTAAGGGCATCTTTCTAGAGGACAATGCTGCCCTCTAGTGGCCACACATTACTGAGGAGCAAATGTAAACAGTAATTACAACAGTAATCCTTGACATGTTTGATATGATAAATACAAGGGTAGTTGTACTGTATAATTGTTATTGTACTATTTTGCATTAATTTCAACCATTCATTGTAGACATTAATAGAATTTTGAAGAATGATGATAGTTATAATTATAATAGTTACTGCTTTTGTTGTGACTTACAATGTCGCTCTTGAACTACAGTATATGTTGTATACTATAATTCAGACACTAGGTGAGCAGTTTATACTTGGCCTGAACTAAGCATTTTATCCTTTGTCTGTAAATTCAAACTAAGGAAGTACAAACCTGCAAGGATGTTCTGGGACAATTTGCCACTCCACTCAGGCAAAACAGTGCCCTCAGCAGATCCTGCAGTTGGATCTATGGGAATCTTCTCCCCCAGGTCAATAGCCTCCACAGCAGCACCCTCATCTGCAGTCTGCAGGGAAAACACAGACTAAAACAATGAGCATAAGGGGTCATGAAAATGGACAAGAAATAGACAGCTGGGCAATAAATGCACAAAACTATGGCCTTTCATATTTGTTTTACAACAGTGTGATTGTCTTAAACTACATACAAATAAATAATTTCATGTGTAATGGTCTGTACAGTTGACATTTACATTGATGACATTTACAGAAGTACATTTCAGGACATACAGTAACACTTCTGTCAAACAGCTTAGGGTGCTCAGCTTAGTCTCATACCTGCACCCGGAGCAGGGTCAGCTGAGACAAGTGTTCGTGGAAGCGGGCTCGATCCGATGTAGGCAATGCGGATGAAAGCACCACACCCACATAAGAGCCAGGTGCGTTGGCCGTCATGTCAGGGAATGTGAACACGCCTGTGTTACTAAGCAGGACAGGCAAGTCGGGGTACAGTGGGTAGAGCCAGTTGCATACCTGCCGTCACAATAGTGACGCATGTCAGACAATCACCATCACAACCATTCCTACACCCATTATACAGTATAAACACACTCATTACATCTTATTAACACATATTTCTATTTGATATTGTATTATTTCATTTGGGGTTTAACGTTATATATTTGGATGTAATTATTAATAATGCAATAAAGAGTAAGTTGGTCTAACATTTTTTTTCCCCAGAGGTGGCTACAGGTCCTATAGTTTCATGACATAAATGTAAAGGCAGCTTACAAGCTCTGCAAATGTAGGCATTTCTTCAAAGTCTTAATTAAAAAGGACAGCATTTTCAGTGTTTTGAGTGCTGGTACCAAAGACATTTCTATAAAGACAATATGACTTACTTGCCGAAATTTTTTTGGCAGTGTCTATACTTAACTTGTGACCCACTTCTTGTGACGCATCCAGGTCAGATTGGTGCAATAGCCTCGCAAATAATTTACTTTAAATAATCAACATTTACTTCTACTTCACTATATTTCCTGGGTTAATTGCGTACTTGCCCCACTACATTTATTAACTGGCAGCAGTTACAAGTTTTAGATAAAAAATGGTTTTGGTGGTGGACTGAATGCAACAAAGTTTTTTGGGAAGACGATTTGTCATTGGACAAGAGAAAAAAAAATTCTCCATTAAACTTTTCAATGTTATGCAGGCACAATTTTTCACATTGACTGCGAGTGTGTGATTTTATGAAGTTTGTTGTAAGCTATGTAGCCTACTTTTACTCTTATTATTTAAGTGCATATACTACTTTATACAGTAGTACACTAAATATGAGATATTTTTCCACTTTTACTTGAGTAACATTCAAGTTGGTGACAAACTTCTATCTAGTCATTTTTGGTAGACTACTTTATACAGCAGTACACTAAATATGAGATATTTTTCCACTTTTACTTGAGTAACATTCAAGTTGGTGACAAACTTCTATCTAGTCCCCAAGTTGGACTTCCAAGTTGGTACTTTGTACAACACTGTTCCAGTCAAACACACAAAATTCCACTATAAAACCCAAAGGGGCGTGTATGGGTACATTTCGCCCGGCTTTGGCACGGCTCAGCAATGTAGCGAATGGCAAATGCCATTTTATTGTTTTCAGGGACAACAATGAGACAAAGGCAGTCAAACTGTAGACGTGTGCTCTGGTGCATAAGCACATGTGCAGCACCAGGCAGCTGGACAGTGACTGCTGTGTGGAAAGAGCTGGCTTTCACATATGGAGCTGGGTCAACAATGCGGTGCCCAGTCTGCCAAACTGATGAGTGTGATCTCCATGCTACTATGACTGCCCATTAACTCTTGGAGGAAAAAAAAACAACAACAACAAAACAAATGAATGGTGAATAAATGAACTACAGTAGCACAGGGGAAAAATGAGACTCTGACTCATGAAAGGTTTGAAAACAATATTTTTGGCGGCAGGTTTCCTCATTCCAATTATTGCATGTCTGTGGAAAATCAGAAACCTGAAATTCTACCTGGCTTTTCGAAAGAAAATATGTACAGTGACAGTTCAGTGAGTTTGTCAAACCAATCAGATCATTAGGAATTAACTGTAAAATCCCATTCACAATCACTTAAGGAAATTCTCAACAACAGTTTGTATTGGCTCCTACAAGCTAGTGGCCTGTGCCCGCCCTTACTTCCTGTGACGCCACATTCAATTTCGCGAAGTCAGTATGGCCATCGTGCCGATTTAGAGGAATTATTTTTCCCAAATCTGTGGGCACCAATGAGAAACGAACTTACGCATACGTCATCAGAATGTGTGGTCTGACTTGTTGTAGATTCGTCAAGTAGTATACAGAGGCATCTGATGGACGCAGGTTAAGCCCGCCTCCCAGAAGACGTTAAGTAATGTAGGATGGCCAGACTAAGCTCCTATGAGCTTTGTCGTGGAAGCCAGGCTAACAAGCTAGGCTATTTGTCCATTTCTTCAAGAGATGGTCATAGATTAGTCTTGTACTGACAAATGACTTAGGAATCACATGGACATCTGTTTCTGAGTTCTTTTCAGAGGCTAATGACTAAGCGTTGGCTTCTAATTTAGTAATGTAATTGCAAGAAGGGCCCAGCCTCTTTGGCGTCTTCTTGCAATGGCCCAACTAAAAAGTCCAGTGTGAGAACCATGGACAATGACACACTGTGAGTCATTTTGTCATGGGATCTCTGTTTTTGTTGTCACTCAAAACACATCATAGTCAAAGCCTTATGTGCCACTACACAACATTTTCAACAGGCTAATCCTAAGTATTGCAAAATACATTTTTCAACACTCACTTTAATCCAGTTCTCATAATCAGTTAAGAATCAGTTGAGGCTGATGGGAACTTTGTTTACCTGTAAGTATGCAGGGGGGTGACTGAGATCCGTTTGCTGGCTGTCGGCACATAGAATTATGCGCAGAAAACCCGGATAGGAAGGTGCACTGACCTGACCATCAGCAGCAACAAAGAAAATCTGTACTCCCTGAGTCAAGTGAAAGAGCTCCTGTCCATCGACTCCTAAACTCTGTGTGACCTGTGGTCTGTCCACCAACTCCCAGTCGTCCAGTGTAGTCATGAGCCCCTTTTCTGTGCTGTGGGAGAAGGAGAGGTGCCCATCGGAGGCTTGTGGAGTGTAAGCTGGGGGTTGATCTCCCGGTATCCCTAAAGCCATGTCAGGAGAAACTGGCAAAGAGGGGACTTCAGCTAAGTCCAGCAAGCTGTCTGAAAGGCCCGCTCGGCGAGGTGCACTGTCTAACTGAGGTAGGCTTGGGTAAAGACACTGGGCAGTACCTACCATTGGACTGTGAGTGCGTCCGGTCTGTATGACAGGCAAGGCAGGATAAAGAGGCTGAGATTGGGCTCCAGCATTCTCCAGTGTGGGTGTCGTCTCTAGTATAGCCAAGCGAGTTGTTATGGTGCTCAGTGTCTCGTTCATCTTTAGCTGCATCTGCCTTGCTGATTCCCAGACAGAGCCAACACATGCCTGCCCACGGGTGGGAACTTCAAGCCCTTGAAGGAGGTGTTGGCGGCCCAACCTATAGTACATTAGCGCTGTGGCCTTGTGTCCTGCCTCATCTTCTGAGAGTCCTGTGTTGAGGCAGTCAAAAGCCCTCTCATAATGCCCCTGAATAATCTGCAGATTGGCCTCAGCGGAGTCCATGACAAAGAATATTCAAACTACCTATGGAAAAAACAATATATATAAAAAACTATTAAATGGCTGGCTATACTTTGACATGACAGTTAACCTGCCTGGAACACCCGTGCCTGGTCCACATGATAAAGCTGGTTCTACTTGTTTGACAGACAGAGCTCACACAACGACACGCCACAAAAAAGAAAGATTCTCATTATCCCAAATTGACCTATCGACCAAAAGATCTATTGCATAGGCATTGCAAACCAAATGTTACTTTATATAGAAGTATCTTTGTTTTGATAGACAATTAAAGATTATCGGTTCAACCCTGCAACGTTTCAAAGTTTGACATCGTTATGTTAAAGGGAATTTCAACTGTGAAACTGAAAATTCAACGTAGGTTAACCTCCGAGACAATGTTCTAAAATACGCTTGAATGTAGGGTACTGACGTTGTAAATGAAGTTTTGAATTGTAAACAAGAGTGCGCTTACCGATTTGAAAAGCCTTGGCCGCATACTGTGAACACTGTGTCCAATATTTTCAGAGAAACACCCAACTACCTTGTCGCGGGTGTTATCGTTCCAGTAAAACTATGGCAACCACAAAGGGACATGAACTAGGCAAGCAACACTAACAAAGATGGAGATGAAGACAGATAGTAGACCTACAAGTAGAGTGGCATTTTTTTATTATTAATGATCCAACTTTTTAAAACGTAGCCTACAGACCATTGTTGGTAGTGTATGCCTGCAGATCAAATGAATCAATCCAGCTCATCTGAACATTCAAGAAATGGACAAAGCGTTTTGAGGCAGTTTACTTCATTTATTTTATAATTATGAAGTTTCACATTTCCATGATTGAGAAAGCAGAGTTGTACAACTCAAAAGGGGAAAAAAAAGTGTTTACACACCTATTTACACAAGTATAAAAAAAAAAAACAAAGAAAAGGACAAATGCAAAAAGATGAAGGGCTTTACACATCACAGAATGTTCTAAAAGAAAAAAAAAAATCCAGGATCTGCCTAAAACATTAAAAAGACATAAAATGAGTAATTTCACAGCATTAAAAGTTCATTAAAATATATACACATTTCACCAGTCATGAGGCGATTCCAAAAATAAGAGCTCAAGTTGGATGCCCAGAAGAACAGGACGCATCACTGGAATGGCAGGGAATCCAGTGGAGGGACAAGCGAAATGGCACCATTCCTAGTGCAGGAATATTACATGAATGAAGTAATGAAGTTAATGCATCACAGGTGATGAATGAAAGCATTGTCAAAATTGCATACCTTGGGGTCCTGTACTTCTCTCGAATTGCCTGTTGTGGTCTATTTGCTGAACTCTGATGGAGTTTATGGAGATCTTTCAGGCAGGGGGCAATTTCTGCCAAGGTGTACCCCGTGAACAAATACAGAGTATCAGGCTGCCAGATAAGATGGAAAAATTAATCAGGATTGCAAGCACTAAATGATAATATGCCAAGTAATCCCCGTAACTCCTACCCAGAAAGCTCTGTTGAGTGTATAATTGGCAAGACAATAAGAGGCAGCTGCAATTTTAGAGGGAAGATGTCGTAGGAATGGATCAACCTCTAGCAAGCTCAGCTCTGCAAGAAACTGCAAAAAAAAAAAATTCAATTAAAAAAAATGGCCTGGCATAACTTGCATTAATAGAGTGTCATGACGTACCAGGGCAAGATGTGCAGTCTTGGCACTGACGGGTTCAAAAGAAATATACAGCATCAAAAACTGATGGGCTGTTGGCACGGTCAGGTCAAAACCAAGGACTTTCAGGAGAAGGTGCTCCATTCTGAGGAGTTGCTTCTTTGAGTAGGTGTCATCCGTGATGTAAACAAATTCATCAACTTCTGGTGGATATACCTCCTCATATTTTCTAGTGGAGAGAGAAATAAGCATATTCTTTGCAAAGCCCAGTAATAAGACCACAACAACCCCCAACCCTTTTTTTTTTTTTTTTTTTTTTTTTTAAGTCTACATACGCAGCCAATAGGATAGCTGCAGTCCCAACAAGTTGCAGCTTTCCTCTCAGAACTGACATGCTGGAAAGGAATCGATCCAAGTAGTTGACAGCCAGGAAGATAGTCTCCGAATTCAATTTGTACTCCTCTCCAACCTCAACCAACCAGTCAACCAAAATTATACGCATCCAATTTGTGATGTCTGGCTGCTTACTCATGTATCCCGGTTTTGATCTAAATTTTAGCTGGAAAAGAATGGACAGAAGAAACCAATTAGACCCTCCTCAACCCATTATTGTTATAAGGCATAGCAGTAAAATACAGACCTCATTCTGCCGCAAATGTTGATTAATTTCTTCAGCATATTCTTCAACAACTGCATGGGCTTCTTTGGAGGTCAATGGCTCATATTCAGGTATATCTTGCATAGAGGTCTCCATACATGATCCTGCCACATTGATCATAAGAAACAAAATAAAATTTAGTGTCGTATGATAAACTACCAAGGCTTTTTTGCCGCCATAGAAGAACCATTTCACTTTTACCAGCACTTTGGTCCAAGACCAACTGGAAGTCTTCATGCTGCAAAGCATCATCTTCGTGCATGGTTCGCTCAGAACCAGTGGAACATGTAGATGTGAGAACTACCTCACTTGCATCATCCAAATGTACATCAAAGTTGAAGTTAGACATACATGCTTGGGTTATAATTCCATGGCTACAGGCTTCATCCAAAGATCTGGATTTTGGAGCGCCCTTGGGTAAGGCAAAATTAAACAGTTCATTAAGATCAACATCAAACCTAAAAATACTGATATTTTTATTAGTTGCAATTTATTCTTTATCAAATAAAGAATAGGTCTACCAAAGCAATTGCCCTGCTTTGCTGCTCATTTTCATTCAAAACACCAAGAACAGTTCTTTGCTTAGTTCTCGGCATTCGTGAGCCATCCATTGTTCTTCCACCAAGGATATTTTCTTGGCTCCCAAGAGTGGCATGGTTAGTAAAATTCATGGCCTGAAAAGCAGAATAAACATATAGAACATACCAGTCCTCACACATTTAGGCTACTTTATGTCACCTGCATAGGTCAACACTGATATATTTAACATGCAAATTTGCATATACGTGAGTTCCATGTGCATGAACCATGTTAGAAAAGAATGTCAGCTCAATCAGGGAACTTAAAAGTAACGATTAACATTACTACAATACAGTACAAAAAAGTTAGTCATCAACCATTCATGCTTTTGTGTTGACAAGCTGTGTACTTACGCCCCCGATAAACTCAGCAAGCAAGAGCGCACTAGCTAGCTATCTGGCTAGCTAGTCTTAAATCTGGTTCTGCGTGCTGGTTAAATGCATCAAAAACAAATTCAGGTTTTCACACACAGTAAAGCTGACGTAATTTCACGAACCACCAAAAGCCTTTTCCAGCGTCTCTCAGCCAAAGAGCTTTCTATCGATGGTTAGTATCTTGTATGTTGGATAGCGATAACCATTTGTTGACTAGGTTCGTATTAATAGGCCTAGCTGCCTTATTATGATGACGTTAAATCGATAAACCACTGCTGTATGACAAACGTGGCTTCATCAATTACTCGGTGAAGCAACCATTAGTCTTTTTCTTGTCAACCTGCCAAACTCGATATTTAAATTGGACTAAATTATCGTTAATTGCTTTCCACCTCACCACATCTGCTATCATTAACCACCGATGAAATCAACCACATGGAAACGTCACCATGACAATGATAGACGCTTTCACTGAGCTCTTACAAAAGACATTCCAAACAGAGATGCGGGGAGATTTTACTCGTGACAGTAATGAAGCGCAAATGGACAGCTTCACTAGAAGTAGCGAGGCCTGTAGCAAAGCTATTTACTGACTTTAATAGTTTGTCATTAGTTAGTTAATTACTTAGCCTTTTTTGGCTATGGTGGTAGCTATCATATTTTTCAGAGCTTCACATCTTTCATCCAGGCCATGCATGGAAGATCAGCGCAATACCTTTTTGTTGCATGAGAACTAGGTGCATTGGGGGAAAGAAAATTAGACGTGTTCTCTCTTCTTGCAGCCGTTATGTCCATGGTGTTGCATAACTCACCTAATTTGTTGTAGCCTAATTTTTTTTTTTTTTTTTTTTTGCTTTGCAGCACATATTTAGCCTAGAAATCTAGACATTGTTTTTTAATTTCAACTTCACTCTACCTACAGTAAGATAAAACAATGTTTTACCAATCAAGTGGATATGTTTGCTACATTTAAGACAAATTAGGAAGACACATTTGTATCATTCAATGAACACAATTTGTAGACCACAGTAAGCAGTCAAGGAAAGTGACAGCTGGCAACAAAGGACAGGTCTTAAAGCCCATGGCACAATGCACAGCCTTTGGGTGTTGTAGACGTTGAAGAGGGAGGGAAGAAAGGCTTTAGTGATCTTTTCAGCCATCCTCATAATTCAAGGAATTAAATTAACTTTTATTGTCACATGCATAAAGATGTAAAAAAAAAACACTGTAAGGGGGAGGTGGACTTTTTTACAGCTTTTTAAAGGCGTTAGAGGATTTATTTGTAATGTTTGTGTTGATGGGGCTGAGGATGGGGTTTGAGCTGTGTGTAGCTTTATTGTCATGAACAGTCCAAACAGCATCCTGGTACTGTATGTCTTTTGTATCCAGGTATGTAAGAGCCAGGTGGCTGGGATCAAGAACATATTTTAGCCAGCACCGGCCCAGTTATTATTTAATTACCATTTTGAGATACAAAACAGGAGGTAGAACTTCACCAGGCTTGGTTTTTTCATCTGTAAGGCCTCTCATGTATGACATTTTTTGGTGAAAATATTTGCCATAAGGACATAAGGACATTGCTGGCAGAACATGAGCCCTTCATCTGTGTGGTGATCAGTCCAGGCGTTTATTTACTGAAGATTAATTAAACCTGGAGTTAGGATGTGCCAGTGAGCTGGAGTATGAGTTTTGGTTTTACTGGCAGTTCCGGAGTCCATTTTATTTATTGCAACGACTGCAGCCTTACACTGAAGATGTCATTAAAAATGTAATATGAGTCATATCCATTCAAGGTTTCCTAATGAGGGACTCTGCCCATGCTGTTTATTTTCAGTCCAACTAATGTCTGTTTTCAGAGCATAACACAAAAACAGGACATAGGCAGACAAGTTTAACCTACACCCAGCTAAACCTGTCCATATAGTCTGTAACTGTAAGGCAGTAACAAAACTTGAAGCCTGCTTACAGGTTATCAAAAACTGGATGACTAATAATTTCTAATGCTTAAACTCTGAGGTTATGATAAGAGGCCCTAAACAGGTGATTAACACTGTGCCTCACCATTAGAACTTAGTGTCCTTTTACTATCATTTATCACAAAAGTTAAAAACCTTATGGTATACATTGACTAGGACATCTAGTCATGTAAAAAAAATCTCTAAATAGTTTTTTCCATCTATGAAACATTGCTAAGGTTAGAAAATTCCATCCTTTGAGTGCCAGTCCCATGGAATAAGCTCCTCTTTCTCCTATCCATCCCTGCCACAACCACCTTTGCTGAGAGTCACCCTTGCCTCCCACCGCATGATCACACATCGCAAACTTCCAACTTTCCAACTTTACGGGCGACCCCCCACAAGATTGACCCAGCTTCCAGTTGTCCCTGCAACTGACTATAATGGTGCTTTATTGCCACCATGGATTTTGCAAATGCCATCTGAGAGACTGCAAATTTGCAACCATGCATGAACCTAGGCAGTACATTTACATTTTACATTTATGCATTTAGCAGACGCTTTTATCCAAAGCGACTTACAAAAAGTAGAGTACAGTTTGCCCCTTGAGCCATGGATCTACCCAAGGTTTCTTCCTAGACCTCAACAGATGTAATGTAAAATCTGACCACTGATGCGAAACACCATCTGACGAGGGATGTCTAGGTCTACAACATGTTGCCAAAGACCTAAGTAACATCTAACAGATAATTGCAGCCATCAGGCAGGTTGCATCACAGCCTCAAAGACTGAGCCCACAATCTGTAACAGTTTTCCTCCTCTGTCTCACACACACCACACCCATGCAGCCACTCACATGTTTACTTTTACAAAACTCAATGGCCATAATCAGTATTTGTTTCAGACCAAGAATTTTTCTATGGTATTCAGATATATATGATTAAATTTTTGTATTGTGTGTGTGTGTGTGTGTGTGTGTGTGTCTGCGCTATAATTGTATTCTGCACTAGATGGCACTATAGTACCTTGATGTTTACACTGGCTTATTTTTATTCACTCAGACAGTATAGCCTTTAGGGCACTGTAATAATCAGCTGAGTTTCAGTTCAGCACATGGCAATTGTTGATATAGACTAAATGAATAAGCTTTATTGACCTTTGTCACTACAAAAAAACATGGGATGATATTAGATATACTGTATACTCTATGTGTACTGCAAATTACATCCTACAAGATACATTTATACAAAAAAGCTGTCAATCAAAATAAAAAGGTTTGCACTGCATTATATATGCCACTAACCAAACCTTGGGAATTCAATTACCACTTCTTTAACCAATCACAGTTCGGTATATGATCTGAGAGTAGTGTTGTATAGTATTGTACAGTAGATGTGAAAGTCTAACTTTAGTAAAAGTATATACCTTACCAAACAATTACTGGTATGCTACCCAAGTAGCCTAAAAGTATTTTTACTGTACTTAGCCTAAGTACTGTACTTTTGATATAGCAATTAAACAGTCTACACAATGAAACTGTACAGTAATAGTACTGGCAGGTAGGATTTGAATAGGCCTATGTAGTTCAGAACTAACTTAAAATGGCAAAAAAGGACAGGACAACTTGCATGCATTCACAGTCAGAATGAAAAAATGTTGCTTACACACATTCACAGGTTTAATGGACAATTTGATGTTTGTAGGCTACTTCTTCAGTAAAAGTGTGCTGTCAACTAAAGAAATGTGGTAAAAATGTGGAAATATTTACCATTTTGAATAACTAAAGTTAAGTATAAATATTCACAAAACCTATAAGTAGGCCTGATGAGAGCTCACTAACTCATATAGCCTATCCCTCCTTGACAATACCGTCCAATACTGCTGTTTTTTGTATAATAGGCGTACTGTACACTTATTCATGTAGTAACAGAGACAATGTGGTAGATTTAATTAAATTACATTATCCTGATACAACTATATTGACAAAAATGTTGCAATAAGCTGCAGCTGGTGCAGGCTAAATATTTTGAAACTCATATTCAGTCAGAATGGGCAAGTGATGCAAGCTACTTGTAGCCAAGACTAATGAGAACCCTTAAGAAGCTAAGCAGCTCAGCACTGACAGCACTTGCAGCTCATTCAGGGTGTGTTGCTCTATTTAATGTGTTTCCTTAAACAGGTCAAACTTAACTAGGCTAACTGTTTAGATCAATTATGACTTCATAACAGGATACAGACTCTAGGCCTACCATAGTTAAAAGTTCACATTCTTATTTTTAAACCCAAAGTTTGTGTATGTGTGTCCTTCAGAATCAGTTTCCTCATCTCCATAACCTAGCCTAATTGCTGCTTTTAAAGAATGTGCACGTCCATATTACCAAATCTGTCAATCACTGCATGCCTGTCCTTTATGGCACCTTGTAAACTCCCCGCCCCGATGTACTTGGTTTCACCTCCCGGCAAAGTTTGCATAGTAGCCTACCAGTAAGGCACACGTTTGCGCCACCTTGATGGTCAGAAGTTTGTACATGAATGAGAGACATCAAATTAGGGACGCCTCGCGAGAAACACTTGCGGCTAACCGGAGCTTTCACCAAAGACTACTTCACTCTCTGCTTAGAGTCCGTGCATAGGGCGTTGTCGCGTATTAGTTTTAGAAAGTTCTCGGGGTGTTGCTTGCCATGTTCAAGGCTGGCTACATAATTTCACTCGTGTTTGTCACGGAGGGGAGGAGGTGATGGGTGATTCCTATTCGTCGCCATCTTTTTGAGTGGGATTCTAGCTAGCAAGTCAGCTAGGTTAGTTCTCAGGGCAGCAATAGGACTTAACTCGGTTGGGAATTCTTTGCGTTCTTTGCCATTTTTACCGTGAACAACAGCAACAAAAACTATTTTGTATTTAGAAGACTCCGATGTAGCAGAAGGTAGCGCGTTGAGAAAAACAACCTTCGTTATAAATAAAACCAGAATAATCAAATCTCTGCTCAAACAATAACGTTACTCTATCCAAACGAACTGGCTGCGCCCCGTTCTTTTGGATGACTTAACCTTAGCTAGTTAGCTCACTAGCCTTGGCTAACTATTTGCTAGCTACTTTGTGCGCATTGAATCTCGTCCCAAACCTGGCCTTCTGGACGGGTAAGTAAGTTTGACACTCTTGCACAACTCTTTTATCCTTTTAAGGTTACACACCGATAATTAAAGAAATCTGAAAGGCATGTTTATATTCTACTCTTGACACGACATCATTTAAGTTTCGCTGACTTGTTAAAATTTTCTATCGAAACGATTCTTGTTGGCTTGCTAGCGATAACGTTAGTTTGATAGCCAACTTAGCGCCTGTATAGCAAGGAAAAGCGCTGTGGCTTTAATGTGAATGTGGCTCTGAATGTGGCTAGCTCGCTAAGTAGCTAACGCGGTGTTGTCAATATACACTATAGTGAAACCAACTGCAATAGTCTTCTTGGAAGTGTCAGATATTGATAACCAGTCATGTTATACCCTAGTAGTAGTGCAGTTAATCTGTCTATTGTTTGTTTGATAGTTACTGAGAGAGCGTAAGTCACCCAACTCCTTAGCTAACGTTATATTCAAATTCAACTTGGCTAACGAGCAACTTGTGTTCGACAAGCAGAAGGGCAGTCAGCGTCATTTGCACTAACTTTACTTGTCAGTGTGTCAGTCAAACTGAGTTTGTCTTTGATGCATGGCTTGACAGCTTTATTTTCCTAATCTATGGGAAGGGCAAAGGAATGGAGTATGATTTAACATACTGTTACAGTTGTCATTTTGTTTCCAGTCCTGTAGAAACAAACACTGTGGCTCAGTTGGCTAACCAACACTTAGCTTATTAGCTAGCTTGTTTTGGTGCAGTGGCGTAGCTCATCGTGTTTTTCTCTATTGCTAAATATAATAAAGACTGAACTTTCAAAGACGCAAAGGGATTCGTTGCCTTTGGGTTTCGAAACTTGTTTGAGAATCACTTGCGTCAGTGAAAAACATCACATTGCAAGCATCCATAACGGTTGACACTGAAAAATAACGACCGCCAACTCTATCGTTACTGACGGCGAGAATGCGTGTTGATTGGAATAGTAATGATTTTTGGTAATTGATTGCTTCTTTCAAGTATTAATGCGTTGCTCCTCTCTCGCCTAGCCATTTCATTTTGTCATGACCCTCCCTATTTTTCTCTTCAGCGCAACCCCGCTGGCAGTGGGAACTCGTGCTGTTCTTGTTACCAAAAGCTTTGTAACACAGTCTTGTACTGTCCAGACCAGGGCGTTTACACTAACCGATGAGATCAGCTATGGCCCATGTATGCAAAGAAGCTGGTTTAAGCAAGTAATTGATTCATAGTTTGGCTATTCGCCTGAGAAATGCATTCAGTGGTGGTTGGTAACGTTAGCGTTCTGACGTGCGCCGCATTCCTCATTCTATGTTGACATTGCGTAACTCACTACTCAGCAAGCCTCTCTGAGAGTCTCGCAGCGTCTCAGTGTCCACACGGCGACCTAGGCACCTGGTAAATCAAGTATTGCTTTGTTGGTATGTCTTATTGGAGTGTTAATTTGCGTGATTTCTTGGCCTAATGTATGTGAGGATTATTTAGCATTTTGATTTTGACTGAACCTAAACCTAAGACCTAACTACGAACAAAAACAAAACTGTAACCGTATTAGTACATGTTGAAAGGCACTGCGTACATTACTCTTTGAGATAACAACCTATGCCAAGAGCACATCATCTTATGGTGGTATTTGCATCAGGGCAAGTATCATCAATCATGTCACCAGGCTAGTTGATGCAGGGTTTGTCACAGTCCTTTTACAATTATGTTGTACGAAACAACCTATAATGAAATTTGTAGTGGTGGCCAATTTTGGAATATTGTCAGCACTTGATTGAACCAGTTGTATTGCCCACTTAGTCTGCTGTGCAGTTATGTCATCTTGATTTGGCCAAAGCATTGTGATGCATATCTTCAAAATGATCTAGACCTTGTTTTACATTAGGCTAGTTAATCGTTATAATAAAATGTATTGTATTTCAGTAAGACTGGTTGCCCATTAGAGATGTGTCCTCAAGGGTAAGCGATAGTGACTTTGGAAATTTACCTTTAAGACTACTCTTATCTAATCTCACCCAAATTATGTCTCATCATCAGTGTGCTGAAATGGGTATGGCACAAGGGGTAAGGGACGTTTGATGATCTTGATGCTGTTGATGTTGCCTAAACAATTGTCACACTCAGCCTAGGCAAGTGTTTATCCTCAGAGCTGGAAGTTTCAGATATTTACAGCATTCCATAGAATTATGCTGGCCGCTCCCTAGTAGCGTGGACATCAGTGTACTGTATGTGGCCCTTTGTGCTGTTGTGAAGGCACATGTTGCTGTCTTCCCGGTGGATGAGGAAGTACTTCTTTCAAAGAGATTTTAATGCCATGGTAGTTTAATTCCACCTGGTAGTTGGTTTGTTGTTTGTATTGACGGTCTTTATCTCTAAGCGGGGAGGCTTAATTTGCTTTTCTTAAGGTTGACCTTTAGGTCTTGTATGACTTTAGTAGCTTTTTTATGTTTGTGTTTAGGAATGCTTGATGTGTATTATTCATATAATGGAGCCCGCCTGACACAAGGTGGATTTAACTTTTATGTTTGAATGCTATGCCACCCCATCCAGTGAAAGATGTTATTGAGATTGCAGTTGAACAAAGAGCTTCCTTGTACAAGAATTGTTCATGTGTGTGTGATCAGACTGAAATGCCGCAGATGTCTAAGATGTTTCTGTGGGCTGTATGGCACCAGAGTGCAGAACGCCTAATTATCAACCCACTCTACCTTTAGCTTCCTAAGACTATAGGCTACATAGCTTAGGCCTACCTTTTCTGAATCATAGGCAATTTCTGTCCTGGTGTTGGTAGTAATCCCAGAAATAGCCTATAGGTTCTCTTATCCGGTAATTCAACCAATGCAAGCCAATTTGTTTTGTGTGCAAGTTAATTTGTTTGCCTTGTAATTTATTCAGTGAGGTCACAGAGCCTTATGGTGCTATTATCAGTTCCAACAACTAGAATAAGTTAGGACTCTTTCTATGATTAATCATTACTAGTAATATTCAAGTCATAATCCAAACACAGCAACAACTGAACCCATTATTGAATAACTCATAACTAATATTTTCTTTGAGATTTGTCGTAGATGATGCAAGTTACAGGTCTTGACGTTTTTTGTTGTGTAGGCCTAATCAGCCAGTGGGACATACTATTATTATTAACACACCCAACACTTAAAGTGTATGAAATGGGTTGTAAAAAGCAAATTGAGAAGAGGGTCAAACACTTGTGTGATCTGGTTTTCACTATACTGATATTGCTTTGTATCTGTCACCAGTCTTTGCTTTCAGCTTTGTACAGTATCAGAGGCCTATCTCCACTTTTTTTTTTTTTTTGTACTGATTCATTCGACTTGTGGCAGCTGCATGCTTTGCCTGGAATCCATAAGAGCACTGCTTCATGGCACAACATATGCTGCCACGGAGGCCAGTCATTTAAAATCATAACCAATTAGTGTATTATGAGTATTTTTTTGCCGGGGCTGTTTGTGATCCCTTATGACTTTGTTGTTGGTGCTGATGTATTTTCTGTTGTGTCTTTTTTTTTTTTAATTGATGCTAATCCACTGACAGTATTTGATTGACCTCTGTCAGCTGCATGCTGTGCCCGGGATCTTTAAAGACTAGGGCTGTAACGATACACCAAATCCACGATTCGGTTCACATCACGATTTTTGACCCACGATTCGGTTCGCAAACAGAACAAATAACATTAAATTTAACACCAAAGAACAATAGGCATTGACTATGCAAATTATTAACTATATACTGGCCTATTCTGACAAACTGTCGCTTGTATGGCTCTCATACACTGCACGTGTTTGGAGGACGTTAGAAGTAGTTTTGGTAGCACATTTTGATAATGTGATGTAAATACTTGAGCCTCTCGTTTTCAACAATCGAAAAGAGTTGCATATCCATTACCACAATAATTCTAATTAGTCATTTTTGTGTTCAATCTGAATTGGCTGAAAACTTTGCTTAAAATAAGCTAGGTAGTGTAGGCTGCTACTGGTTGTGAGCTAAATTGGTTAGTGCCGTAGAATGTGCATCCGCATGTTTGTTCGTTTTGCCGGTCACTTGGGGAAGCTTCTTAAAACACTTACGGCAATTTGAGAGGGTCTTGTCGACTACACGAGTGCAGTCCAATGGGTAGCCACAATGTTGCCATACTACTGACTAAAATGTATAAGGAGGGTCTACATACAATCTCTGGGTTAGTTGGCGTTTCCTCACGTTAAACTTGCTCAACTTCTGTAATCAGGCGTCACATGACATGAAGTTGGGGGAGGCTTACGGGTAACATAAAATTATTTATTCTAACCCTACGTATTTTATAATTGTAACTTCAAATAATGCTAATAATAATTTAAAGATGTGGTAGCATTGGATCTGGACGGGAAGGATAACTCTAGTTGGAAGGGGTGTGTCGCGATTCTGCCTTCTCACACGGTGAAACAGGTTTGTGGTTCTGAGTTTCGTGATTTCGGTTTCATATGGCATATCGTTACAGCCCTATTAAAGACACGGCACACCGTAGAGACAACATGCGGCCGTAGAGATTGTCCAAAATATAGAGTTATGAGTAGTTGCCCGCTATGTAGATTGTGAATAGTTGCCTGCTGTGGCTCTTTGTGGTCTATTTTTTTGTTGTGTTATTGTGCTGTTATTTTGCATCGAGACTATTTATTGTTGATAACTTTGTTGCTGAAACTGCACTGACCTGTGCATCCGAGATCCGTAAAGGCACTCCTTTACGTCACAGCAAGACGAGTTACAAGTCTAGAGAAAGTGATTTAGCTGTGGTGTGAATGCTTTGCAGACCCAATAAATCCAAAATAAAGCCTACCCATCTTGTGTGAGATTAAGATACAGCGCATTCCTCTTTGCTTGATTGAGGAAATTCCCATCACTGGAGCGATGCACATAATCCTTGTCCTGACGAGGGCAAAGTTCAAACTCAGAAATTTAGAATTCCAGCTCTAAGGAGATTTTTTTTTGTGGTGATCTGCTGTGGCAATGCTGAAGGCTTTGCCCAGCTATTTCTTCACTTTTTCTAACGAGGCAAGGTACAGTGCTAACAAGCAGAAGGCTTTAAAAGTGCACAGGTACTTTATTAAAAATACAGTTTATAAAGACAGTACCTTCACTGAATTTTCTGGTCGCCGTCATCTTGAAAATAAGTTAAAGGCACACTATGCAACATTTTTCATTTAATTAATCCGTTTCATACTGTTTAGGATGCTAAAATGAGTCATTACACGGCGAACGAACGGTGTAGAATGCGCCACCGTGGCCAATAGCGGTAGATACAGCACTTGCAATGTTCAGCAGCGCGGACCGCCTCCAATAGAATGCAGTGCAATACCGCGGTCTTTAGAGGGAGCTTGTGAGAGAGAAAAACAGAATGTTGCTTAGTCCCGGTTTAAGATAAGTCGATTGATGAGCTCTGACGAACAGATAGGACACCAGAGCCATTGAGTGTATGCATTGAAACGAGAGATATGTATCAACTCGTCTAGGTTAAGGGAAGAACATAGTTCAGTATTGAACAAGAGTGACATAATGGTTCGAATTGGCCAGTTGAGGTGTGGAAGGGGCTGTTGGCCCTAATTGTTTTTGTCAACATGAATAATTACGATAGAGGGGTCTCACAGGGCGCATAGGTGTATATATGCTCTTAAATATGGACTAGTGTATTAAAAATCCAAATATTTTGATGTCCAGCCAACTGGTGTAATCTTTCTTCTCAAACTGAGACTCATTCTCCTGTTGTATGAGGCTCTATATTGTCCTCAGGCTAAACTTCTTATGAGGTTGAGTGGTCTACATCCGTGTTCCTGTTCTGACGCCATCTATCACAGCACTACATCTCCAGCGACTCATCGCTTTACAGTTGTCCTAGCTTGTCTAACAGCATTCTTTACCGTTTGTTGTGTGCGACAAGGGGTGTCAACTAAAAAGTACCAGCTAATGCAAGCCTGTTAAGTCGCAATCAGCAGAAGTCAAAGGGGAAAAAAAGAAACTTTGCAACTTGTTTTAAGTGACTCTAAACACAATGTTTGAATACACCTTAGTGTGAGAATGAGCATGAGCAATTGTGTTGGTTTATTTATCTGTGTCAAATGATACTCATTAAGGAGCAGGAAAATCTAGTCCAAGTTGAGAGAAGCTCTGATGGTGGAGTTAAATACTTCCTCAAACTTGGTGTATGTGTTGAAAAATTGTGGAAAATACTGGAAGAACTGGAATTTATTCAGCTCCGGACAATCTTATTTTTTTCTCTGTTCATGCGCAGGTTTTAAAGTATGTCAACTGTGCATCATTGGAGTGGCACTATTTCCTTTGCGTCGTCATACTGTAAACATTTGTTTAGCTGGGTGGCCTAAGAGGCTGGAAGCAGGCCTATCTGGTTCAGACAAATGCTGCTCTTGAGTTTGCTTTGTAAGTAGATGTCCCCCGGTCCCTAGGAGACTCGGCACCCTGCGGACTACTGCATCAGTGAGATTGGTGTTAATGGAGCGTGGTGTAGAAGCAACACAATTAAGCTAGGTCTACATCAGATGACTAACCTTTTTCAGTCTTCCACTTTGTCAGTACTGTCGCATCAGATTTTTGTGTCGGAAAGCTAAGTTACTAAAAGAAGATTAGTTGAACAAAATGCATAAATAGAAAATATGAATAGTATACTGGGAATCAAGCAATTATTGAAGGATATAGTTTTGTTGAACTTGTTGAGTGACTCAGATGAGAAGTAGGGCTGAGAGGTATGATGAAACAATGTATCACAGTATGTTTCCCTAAAGTGACCGACAACGACTGGGTAGACATGCATAACCATACATTCAGTGGTCGCCCTTTGTGTATAGTAGTGTACTTTAATATTAACTGTATAGGAACACCCAGTGAAATGCACAGAACCTATAGAGAAATACTAATAAGTAAAAAATCCCTTCGATGGTTGGTTTAAACCGTAAAAATGTTGGTTTAATTGTTCGTTTTAAATTTTCTATTGTCTTGTTATAATGAAAATATATTCACTAGTATAAACCTAGGCCCAGGCCCTTAATGATACATACTTGACAAAGCTACCTTTCCGGTCCATTCCCTGTGCTTATGCCATATGGCCATGTTGTTACTGTCCTGTCGTTGCAGGTGCCCATGCAAATACTGCCTCCCTCTCGCAGATGAGTCATCAGCGGGGGCTGACGCAGCGCAGTCGCACTCGCACGCCCAGATAGTCCCCGGCGAGCGCGGCTGCGTCGGGCTCCCAGCATGCCCTCCACCAGCCGGGCAGGGAGCCTGAAGGACCCCGAGATCGCCGAACTCTTCTTCAAGGAGGATCCTGAGAAGCTCTTCTCTGACCTCCGTGAGATCGGCCATGGCAGCTTCGGCGCAGTCTATTTTGTACGTTAAGACGGATAAATAGATGCTTATAAATGTTTGAGTGGAAAAGTTAAATGTTTTGGTGGAGTTTACTTTGTACGTAAAGACTCATAATTAGCTACATAATTAACTGCATTGAAAATTCTATAATTGTCTTGTATAGTAATAAAACCAGTGGCCCCTATTTTAAAAATTTCTGGTGGGCCTGTAATAAATATTTAATTTTAGTGATGGAATTTCAGTGAAACATCCAAAATGTAACAGTTGTCCAATGATTCTGAGTCAATGTCTACTCAGGCCTTTAGAGAATGCCAAAAAGAGACAATGCACTAAAGATATAAATTTTGTATAAATTTGTGTAGTTTAGCATACACTGTATACATTGCAGTCTTATTGAAAAGCTATTTTTAAATTGAGCCTCACCTCCCGTCTGCCTCCTCGACTTCCCTTAGGCACGGGATGTGCGGACGTCAGAGGTGGTGGCCATCAAGAAGATGTCCTATAGCGGGAAGCAGTCAAATGAGGTGGGTGACCCCGGTCACATTTATTCCACACACACACACACAGACACAGACATGCACACCGACACACACACCCCAGATGACGCATGTAGACACATTTCTGTTATAATAGCTAGGCATTGTGTCTATGCTGTCAGGCAAACTCAAAGGAACCCATGGTATTTCTTGGCACATGTCAGCTGTGACATCTAAAGAAAAGGCTCGTGTCAGGCTATCTGACGATCTCGGGACTCATTACGAGGTTGCTGGTGGACCCGGTGAACCGAACGAGATGCATGAATCATCTGAAATGTTTGTCTACTTTCACATTGAGATAAGCCATAAACGGCGGACGAAAATTCTGCAGATTCCACTTAAACATAACTTTTCATGTGATAGCATCAGAATTTTTGAAAGTCTTTTAGGCAGGCGCTATGTCAGATGTTTGAACTGTAATCATAGTTGCCATCATGGAACCTCATATGCAGTATCACCCACTCCTGTTGGTGGTGTTTTCCTGTTGTTTAAATGAGGGCAGATTAACTAACATCCTCTACAGGAAGTAAAAGAAGAGAAAAAACATCTTCTGAAGAAAATGCTTCATTTTGGCACCAAAAAATCTGTTGTTAATTAGTCACGGGACACCTATTCAGACAACGTTGCTTGGTTACTCTGTAAATGTTGTGCCTCTTGAATCCGCCTTTAACCTATTCTTAGAATGAAAGTCATCACTGTACAGTCTCCTGAAGGTCTCGAGATGACCCCTCTGTAGCAGCGAAGGTGCGGCAAGGTCACTGTGCTGGTCATAGTGCTTTTCCTTGTAATTTCCGATTAGCACTAATCAGATTAGGCATAATCTTTCTGTGCTAAGAGGTCTTTAAAAGCCAGGAAGCTGCCGCGCCATTCAGCCTGTTTGTTTGCCAGTCTGAGGGCCACCTTAGGTCCAGCATTTCCAAGAGTGTAATGGTCTCCGAGCTTAGGGTTAATTTGTGACTGTCGAGCAGATGAATGCAGATTAAACCTTGTTCTGACTGGGAAGTTGTTTAGAGGAAATAGATACTGTTACCTGCTCTTGTCCTCACAGGGATTAAAATTGGGGGCAGCCTGCATTAAGTGAATTTCAGAGAAAGTTTCTGGAAGGTTCATGATCGTGGGGGGGGTATAATCTGGAAGCCCCTGCCCATTATTGGTCTACGACATGAGAAAGATGACATAAATGTTTTAGCAGGATGGAAGACACTTGCCACTATTTTTTACCCCCTTGTTCATTTTTGTCTTCTTTTCACTGATTAATAATTCAGGGCCTATTCATTTCTTTGGGTCATTACTGTCAATGGTCTCTTGTCATGCTCCATTTAAAAGATGGAACAATAAACCAAACCCCTCTTATTTGCAGAAATGGCAGGATATCATTAAAGAGGTCAAGTTCCTTCAAAGAATACAGCACCCCAACAGCATAGAGTACAAAGGCTGCTATCTGCGGGAACACACAGCATGGGTAAGATTTTCATAGATGACTGAGGTGTGTGTGTGTGTGTGTGTGTGTGTGTCTGATGCATCTCTGTGCATAGTCACGAGTCTAGATGGGTCTATCCCTAAAGAAACTTTTTTTTGCAGCTGGTCATGGAGTACTGCTTAGGGTCGGCCTCAGACCTCCTTGAGGGTAAGCGACCTCTTTTACTCAGGCATCTTTTTACTTATCCAATATACCTTTTGCCTGTTCTGCCCCATCATGTGAGTGAGTGTGCTTTTGACATCCCTGTTTTTGTTTTCCACCTCCAGTTCACAAAAAGCCTCTTCAGGAAATGGAGATTGCTGCAATAACTCATGGGGCTCTGGAGGGTCTGGCCTACCTTCATTCCCACAACATGATTCACAGGTGTGTGTGTGTGTGTGTGTGTGTGTGCGCGCGCGCGCGCGCGCGTGAGTGGCTCCAGTCTGACTCACATAAATGCGTCCTACACAAGAAGACACGCTGCTTCTGCTGGCGCTGTTGTTTCCCCGTCAGTGGCCTGTATTTTTAGATGTGGCGACTGCCTAGCCCATTTGGCTCTTTATATAATATATATATATATATATATGTGCAAAGTTGAATGCAGCCCCGTAAAAAACCCTCCATGTTGATTAGTAATGTGCGTTTTGCTGTAGCTCTTTGAAAAGAGTGTGGTAAAATGCAGTTTGAGTTGAAACCCCACTATGATTCAGACTTTCTTAAAGCTTCCTAGGCTGAGGCATGTTGTGTTAATGGAACCATGTGCGTAAAGACCAATATAACTTATTGTTAAAGTAGAAATTCAGGATGCTATTTTTTTTTTTATTGCAATTCCTTCTACAAGGTCAGTTGTTTCAATTTGTATCTGTCTCCATATTCGTTTCTCCATTTTCCTTTTTGGTAAGACTTGTAGAAAATGATGTAAAATTTAAGCTGTCAATGCTTTTTATTTTCTTCACAATAGTATTACCCTGCAGCGGCCATTATCACGATTCAGCTTCATGTAAATTCTGCTGTCCTGCCTTTTTTTGCCTTTCAGAGATATTAAAGCCGGGAACATTCTGCTGACAGAGCCCGGACAGGTCAAACTGGCCGACTTTGGCTCAGCCTCCATCGCCTGCCCTGCAAACTCCTTTGTGGGCACGCCATATTGGTAAGTCTGACCACTGCCTACCTGCTGTTTGAGTTGACTCTCTCAATACTGGCTGCAAATAATCCATTCAACACCTAGCATTTCATGAAATAATGAATTTAATAAATAATTAAACAATTGTTTAATCAATGTTTAATAATGCAATTGCATAATAGCAATGTCCAGTATTCAGTATCTTCCATGTCTGAATATAGCAATATTTGTCATATCACATTTGTCATTGTCCTTGTTTCCTTTGGCTAGGATGGCCCCAGAGGTGATTCTGGCTATGGACGAGGGGCAGTATGACGGCAAGGTGGATGTCTGGTCCCTTGGGATCACTTGTATAGAATTAGGTGAGGATGTCCGCTCCTGATGCGCACCCCTCCTCCTCTTTGCTGCCTACACAGTGTGCTGGTGTGAAATGGAATACATTGTGACTATATTGATTACAGTTTTCTTTTTCTTCATTCAGAGTGTCATCAGGCAATACAAACATTATACTGTGTTTTCTCCAATCATCCCTCGTAATTTAAAGTACTATTTATATAAATTAGAAATGGCCCAGAGCAGCTCAAGACTAGGAAATACACCTCCATGTTTGTTATTAAGACACGTTTTCCCAGTTCCAAATCCATATAGATGAAACCATTTTGAAAAACACCTGGGTCCTGGCCACGGGTAGAGGGTAGTGTTGTGTATTAATCTATAATGTGCTAGGTATGGTCAGAGGAGGGAGTAGAGAGTAGGGAGTCTGATCAGACTCTGTCCTGTCCCAGATCGACTGCACTCATTCCTTCTACCCTCCTGATTTAGGAATTTAGGATTTAGGAATCCTGATTTAGGAATGTTCAGATGGTTAACAGAAAAATCTTTAGTTTACTAAAGCTGAAATTTAAATTTTGGCTGCCTGTTGGAGTTTGCTGCTGTACAGCAAACCAAGATTTTCCAGAGCGAAAAATGGAAAGCATGTTTGGCACTTTGATACCCATTATGATGTGGTTTGTGATGTGGTGGGTTTTACTGTGGGAATTTATTACAGCACAGGGCTGTAGTAGAAAACATAAACTGCTTATCAATCGCTCTGAAAGCAAAGCCATTAGGCACTGGCTGCTCCCTTGAAGTGTGCTAATACAGAATCGCCTGGGGAAAAAAATCAGTCCTCATGTTTTTGATATTTTATAGAAATGTCAAAGTTTGAAGAAATGGTGGTACAGTTACACCTGTAAAACACTTGTAGAAGCTTGCTGTTCATAATGTTTCTCTTTTTGTGTAGCGGAGAGGAAACCCCCTTTGTTCAACATGAATGCAATGAGTGCCTTATACCACATAGCGCAGAATGAGAGCCCCTCACTACAGTCAAGTGAATGGTGAGTGTTGTGAACTGATGGTGTGCCAAGCTTCTAATTTTATGTTATTTAGCATTTGTTTTTTGACTCATTAATTCATACGTCTGTCTCTCTCTTTCCCATAGGACGGATTACTTCAGAAACTTTGTTGATTCATGCCTTCAGAAAATCCCCCAGGATAGGCCCAACTCTGACGACCTACTGAAAGTAAGGGCCCATCACACACGCACACATCATTGTCGACATTAGAAATAAACTGGTCCTACCTAAACAGTGTTCCTTGAAGTCATCCCAGCCGTGTCCAAGCACCGTAGACCACTGGGATACTATTTTTAGCCTTCCCCCTAATCCGTAACACTCCAACACACATTGAGCAGCACTACAAAGATTCTTCTAGACACAAATCAAACTACACTACAGCTAGACCTTTAACCCATCACTAAATCATTACTAGTGATATTGGATCTGCTATGTTTACTTCATATCACTTGATATTTTACCTCTTTTCTCCACTACCCTATCTCTCTCACACACACACACACACACACACACACACACACACACACTCTCATTCTCCCACCACAGCATGCCTTTGTCCAGAGGGAGAGGCCCGACACAGTCCTGATGGACCTCATCCTGCGGACCAAGGAGGCGGTCCGGGAGCTGGACAATCTGCAGTACCGCAAGATGAAGAAGATCTTGTTTCAGGAGGCGCACAATGGCCCAGCCGTAGAGGTTCAGGACGGAGAAGAGGTCAGTCCAGCTCCCTTCCTTTGGCCATTGACGCAGTTATTCTTCATGTTGTGGTTGCTTTGCTGTTTAGTAGATGTAGATGTACAGTGGGATGCAAAAGTTTGGGCAACCTTGTTAATAGTCATGATTTTTCTGTATAAATCGTTGGTTGTTACGATAAAAAATGTCAGTTAAATATATCATATAGGAGATACACAGTGATTTTATTATTTATTGGATTTACAGAAAGTGTGCAGTAATTGTTAAAACAAAATTAGGCAGGTGCATCAATTTGGGCACTGTTGTCATTTTATTGATTCCAAAACCTTTAGAACTAATTATTGGAACTCAAAGTGGCTTTGTAAGCTCAGTGACCCCTGACCTACATACACAGGTGAATCCAATTTTGAGAGAGTATTTAAGGGGGTCAATTGTAAGTTTCCCTTCTCTATTAATTTTCTCTGAAGAGTAGCAACATGGGGGTATCAAAACAACTCTCAAATGACCTGAAGACAAAGATTGTTCACCATCATGGTTTAGGGGAAGGATACAGAAAGCTGTCTCAGATTTAAGCTGTCTGTTTCCACAGTTAGGAACATATTGAGGAAATGGAAGACCACAGGCTCAGTTCAAGTTAAGGCTCGAAGTGGCAGAGCCAGAAAAATCTCGGATAGACAGAAGCGACTAATGGTGAGAACAGTCAGAGTCAGCATCAAAGACCTACATTATCATCTTGCTGCAGATGGAGTCACTGTGCATCGTTCAACCATTCAGCGCACTTTACAGAAGGAGATGCTGTATGCGAAAGTGATGCAGAGGAAGCCTTTTCTCCGCCCTCAGCACAAACAAAGCCGCTTGAGGTATGGGTCATTATGCATGGAGGAAAAAGAACACATCATTCCAAGAAAAACACCTGCTACCTACAGTAAAATATGGTGGTGGTTCCATCATGCTGTGGGGCTCTGTGGCCAGTGCAGGGACTGGGAATCTTGTCAAAGTTGAGGGACGCATGGATTCCACTCAGTATCAGCAGATTCTGGAGACCAATGTCCAGGAATCAGTGACAAAGCTGAAGCTGCGCCGGGGCTGGATCTTTCAACAAGACAACGACCCTAAACACTGCTCAAAATCCACTAAGGCATTCATGCAGAGGAACAAGTACAACGTTCTGGAATGGCCATGTCAGTCCCCAGACCTGAATATAATTGAAAATCTGTGGTGTGAGTTAAAGAGAGCTGTCCATGCTCAGAAGCCATCAAACCTGAATCAACTATAGATGTTTTGTAAAGAGGAATGGTCCAAAATACCTTCAACCAGAATCCAGACTCTTATTGGAACCTACAGGAAGTGTTTAGAGGCTGTAATTTCTGCAAAAGGAGGATCTACTAAATATTGATTTAGTAAATATTGATATTTTTGTCCAATCCAATAAACTTCATTTCACTTCTCACACATATCACTGTGTATGATTCACAATGCCAGTTTATATAGCAGTACTTGTATGTATGCTTGAACAGATCAGTGTGTTCAGTGATTTTGGGAAATTATCCAAAACTGCTGTTTGCGTGTAAAAAAAAAAAAATAATAATCTTTTCGTCTTCTCTCTGTATGTCTTAATGGACCAGTTCCATTCTACAAAGCTTGTCACTGTGCCATGCAGCATCTCATTCCTTTCCCTCTGTCTCTTTCCTTCCTTCCTCCAGGAGCCTGAGCATGGCGGCGTGGGCCGCACGGGCACGGTGAACAGTGTGGGCAGCAACCAGTCCATCCCCAGCATGTCCATCAGCGCCAGCTCCCAGAGCAGCTCCGTCAACAGCCTGCCCGACGCCGACGATGACAAGAGCGAGTTGGACATGATGGAGGGCGACCACACTGTCATGTCCAACAGCTCAGTCATTCACCTCAAACCAGTAAGTAGCCCCCTACCAGCCAATCGGCCAGGCTGCACTCTCAGGAGAAATGATGGCGGCCCAAGTTATATTTTGAAAGTGTTTCTGCACTTTCATGGAAATAAAATCTCCTCCTAATTTTGAAAGAAAGGAGGGTCACATGCAGATTCTTGCGTTGGTCTACTTCGTATCTTAGCCTGTTTCACTGTACGGTGCAGTTATCAATCGAAGAGAGTGGGTTTTTCTAAAATGATTTGTTGAATGATGTGTGTATCTGACTGGTTGTGTGTTTTCCCAATTGCAGGGGGAAGAGGAGGGCTACCGCGAGGAGCCTGAACCCCGCAGCCGGCCCCCCGAGGCTCAGGCCGCACCCGCACAGCCCGTGCGGCACAAGCACAGAAACCGCGAGCACTTTGCCACCATCCGCACCGCCTCACTGGTGAGTTCCCACTACCACTCACCAACATCCAACTCCCCACCCCCCACCCTTCCATGCAAGGGAGATCTTAACTGAGTAGGGAGTTGAAATAAAAAAAAAAAAAAAACACTTTTCTTCTTCCTAACATTATTTTTCTGACAATTGTTACTTTTGCAAGTGAGTGGATAAAAAAAAAAAAAGAAAGAAGCGTCTGAACCTAGGGTTTGTTTGTCTTTGGCTCAGGTGACGAAGCAGATGCAGGAGCACGAGCAGGACTCCGAGCTGCGCGAGCAGATGTCGGGGTACAAGCGCATGCGGCGGCAGCACCAGAAGCACCTCATGGCCCTGGAGAACAAGCTCAAGGCCGAGATGGACGAGCATCGCCTGCGTCTGGACAAGGAGCTGGAGACGCAGCGCAACAGCTTCGCCTCCGAGATGGAGAAGCTCGTCAAAAAGCACCAAGCGTCCATGGAGAAAGACGTAAGGAAGCACACGGGTCAAGAGTTTATTCTATACATATATATGTGTGTGTATATATATATATATATATATTTATATATAGCTGAATGTCAGGCGGGCGAGTCTTTACGCGTCTTTAACACAAGCTGACCCATCAAATTATAATTACGTTGTGGATGACTGATGCTTAAAAAAATATATCTCAGACCTTTCGACCCAATTTATTTCTGATTCAGATGTTACTTATAGACATATAAGCTTGGCTTGACTAAAACTAACTGTGGTTTGCTGTAAAGCTATGGGCAAGCACATCTGTGTAAATCTAAAGGAACATACTCTTTTGATCCCTTAAGGGGAATTTGGTCTCTGCATTTAAACAAATCCAGCATAGTAGTGACCCAAACAAGTCCAAGTAGTGACCCACACACAGCGCACATTCAAGGAACAGTAAACGCACACTCTAGCCCAGAGCAGTGGGCTGGCAGCTGCAGCAACGCCCGGGGAGCACTGAGGGATTTGGTGCCTTGCTCAAGGGCATTTCAGCCGTGGATACGGATGGTATATATATTTTTTTCTTTTTGTTGGGCATTGGGTAACCGGCCACCCTTCGGTCACAAGCCCAAAGCCACTAACAAGTAGGCCATGGCTGCCCCTCTAAATCTAGGGCTTTAAATCTCAGCTGCTCATAGATTGAAGACCAAATTGAAAGTGGTTGTAAGGACTCTATAGAACCCATAAAGATTAGGAGTTGAATAGATTATCGTTGAGAAGAGCGTTAAGTGACATTAATGGATTTTTAGAGCCTGTGTGTGTGTGTCTGTATATTGGCGAGAACCTTTTCACTTACTCCATACAGTCTCTTTGTTGATTAAAGATTGTGAAAGAGCTTGCGGAAAAATAATAAGCCTGCTTCAGAGGATGAAATCTTGCTAATGAAAAGGTTTAGGTTGATGATGCGTCACCTTTGGCTCCATAAATCAAAACAGAACCAACCAGACATAATTTTGGCACGCCTATTAAGTACATTCTTTACATTCCTGGCGCAGATCGCTATTGTGGGACCAAGAGAGCACACATGATGTGCTGAAATTAGGTCAAACGTAAGGTATTCAAGTGCAGAAAGCGAGCAATGGCGGTCTCACGCAGACCATTGGAGCTCTGTCTGTCCTCCTAACAATGAGGCTTTCATGGGTCCAACCCATGTCATCAGTATGCATGTAGATGAAGGGAGGAGCGGAGTGCCTGCTGTGTGAATCAAAACCTCCCCGCTCTCACTTCCACACATCTGCGCACACACTTTAACCCTCTTTGGAGATTGTTACTGTGGCTGAATTCTCCTCAGCTGCTGCATGCTTAGTTGTGTATTTAATATTAATGTCAATGTCATTTATTTATTCATCCATTCATTCATTATGTATTTGTTTGTTTGTCTATGGTAGGCGAAGACCTTTGCCAACGATGAGAAGAAGTTCCAGCAGCACATTCAGGTTCAGCAGAAGAAGGAGCTGAGCAGCTTCCTGGAGTCTCAGAAGCGCGAGTACAAGCTTCGCAAGGAGCAGTTGAAAGAGGTGCGCACAGGCACATGGACACACATGGACAGCCGTCACAGCACACTAATTCACACAATGGCCAAACAAAAGCAAAACAGTGACTATTAATCAGTTAATCACGAAAATGTATGTTTAGTGAATTGAGAGACGGTATTCCATGATTAATAGGCCTAAATGCACCTGACATGCGAATAGTCTTCCTGACGTCTACATGTGGGTGAGGCATCTCTATGACTGTCTCTGTCATCATGTCAGGCTGCTACTATACTCTAGCCAGAACTTTAGACAGCCACCTATGGCTTGACTACTGTAGCATGTGGGACTATGATGCTCAGCTAACTCCATGAACAAGTTGCAGTCTTTCATAGTGATTGCTGATTGTCATTTTTCTGCATAACCCAAGGCTGACCCATGGATCTGTAAAGGTTTTCTTTTAAGACTAATGCAGAAAAAAACAAGGACCCTTGCGACTGTTGCTAATGATGACCAAAGAACTGGAGGGAAAAATCTGTGTTAAGATCAGAGAATTTTTAGAAACTGCCTGAAGTCATTTGCACAGTATGTAATAAATAGGCTTGACATTTTAGCGGCTCATGTAAAAGCCTTAAAGTCTCAATTGGTTCAGTGAACCCTGTGTTTCACTCACATTGCATCACAGCTTATTCTTGCATAACACTCACAAACACACACAAACAAACACACTATCTATGTCTCCTCCTTTAACCATGAACAATTAGATGTCTAGCTGCTTAGGAACTGTTATGTATGTAGGATCAAGATGTAGGTTAAGCCTGGGATGACAACAGCAGCCTGCTAAGTAGCCCGACGCCTTGTCAGCCTAATGTGCTCTCTGTGCATGAGGAACAGTTGGAAGCTATTGAAACATTATTGCTACTGAGTTTAAATGCAGGCATTATTTCATTAATGCACATGTAAAGTGCAAAGAAGGTCATCCTCCATAGGTAGCATCCATAATGAAAAGACAATATATACAATATAGATGATTCCAACGATGAAAACAAAAACTATAGTAGCATGATCTGTTTTGAGATATGAAGCCCTGTGGGATATGCTTGATACTGTTCTTATCAGATATGTCTGTATTCCATTGTAGCAGTCATAAAATTGATGCTAATTACAAAATTATAGTTATCGATCATAATTGTCATATTATCGTTCATAATTATCAATCTCAAATGTGATCTCCTCCTGCCATTCTCTCCCACCAGGAGCTGAACGAGAACCAGTCGACGCCCAAGAAGGAGAAGCAGGAGTGGCTGTCCAAGCAGAAGGAGAACTTCCAGCACTTCCAGGCGGAGGAGGAGGCCAACCTGCTGCGGCGTCAGCGCCAGTATCTGGAGCTGGAATGCCGGCGCTTCAAGAGACGCATCCTCATCGCCCGGCATAACGTGGAGCAGGACCTGGCGCGAGAGGTACGGAGATCCATTGAAATGGAGTCCATTTAATGCTTACATGCATTTATGCATTATACAGTAGGACATTTACATGCCATGTCATTACATTCGTCTTTGGTCCATTTGTTTTTTGTTTTCTTCAACTACCCACCCCCCAACTACTTGCTGTTCTCCAATGCCCTCCTGTTTCCATACATTATTGCTTTCTTTCTTTTGTTTTTGCTCTAACTGTCTTTGGCGCTCTCCGTCCTTCCACTGCTCTCCTTCAGGAGCTGAACAAGCGTCAGACGCAGAAGGACCTGGAGCACGCCATGCTGCTGCGCCACCACGAGTCCATGCAGGAGCTGGAGGTGCGGCAGCTGGGCACGGTCCAGAAGATGCGCACCGAGCTGATCCGCCTGCAGCACCAGACTGAGCTCACCAACCAGCTGGAGTACAACAAGCGGCGCGAGCGCGAGCTCCGGCGCAAGCACGTCATGGAGGTCCGCCAGCAGCCCAAGAGCCTCAAGGTGGGGAAGGCCCATGCCAACACACACACAAGCCCAGACCCAAGCTCCTGTAGGCGCTGTGCAACAAATTGTTGGTGGGTTAGGTTGTCAGCCCACAAAATAAGAACAACATCAGTGCAGTATAGTTTGGGGGGCGGTTAAAAGAGCATGTTAATGTGGACATTTATGCTTGATATGTTTTTGTATGAGTTTTATTTCTCTCCAATCTTCTGGAGGAGAAATTGTGCTTCACAACAACAGGTTACTATATGAAAGCCTTTTAAGAGCAATCTATGGCACACCCATTTCTAAAACAACATTTCTTCTTTGCGACTCCGTTGGTCTTGTCTCCCTTTTGTCTGTCTGTCTGCCACTCTGTCTTTTTCCCCCTCTTGGCTCCTTTCTATCTTTATTTGTGTCCCTCCCTTTTTGTCGTTGTCTTTCTGTCTGTCTATCTGTCTGTTAGTCCAAGGAGCTCCAGATCAAGAAGCAGTTCCAGGACACGTGCAAGATTCAGACGCGGCAGTACAAGGCCCTGCGGAACCATCTGCTGGAGACCACGCCCAAGTCGGACCACAAGGCCGTGCTGAAGCGGCTTAAGGAGGAGCAGACGCGCAAGCTGGCCATCTTGGCCGAGCAGTACGACCACTCCATCAATGACATGCTCTCCACACAAGCGGTGAGTCGCGCTCAGAGACACAGGCCTACCTGTATCTTGTGTCCTAGATGTTCCTGTACGATTTATCCCAATGTAAGAAAGCCCTGTCTTTTGCCAGAAGCCCTGACTGAGCCTAGGATTACACCAGATAGGTTATGAAAATGTGTCAGTCAGTCAAATTTGCATTGGCGGTAATCCTCTTCCACTATAATCAATGGGAATGGCTTCACCAGGTTTGAGAGTGCAGGCCTAGATTTAACTGGCATGATTTGAATTTACGATTCATGCAAGTTGTGCTTGGGTGCTCAGGGTTGAAGGTGCTGCTGAGATTCAGTCAGAGGGAAAGACCCGGAAGCTTTTACAGTATATTCCAGTGATCACCGACAGGGTTCAGCCTAAGCTCATTTGGTACCAAAATGATGACAATGATCAGTTCAAAAATGAAAGCTGTCTGCTAATATCATAAGCACTATAAAGCACAGCATGGTTGTAGAATATTTGGACATTTTATTTTGAGGCTACAAAATATGCCCAGAGCACTTTGTTTGTCGTGTTGACATTATTGGCTTGCTATTTTCTGAATTCATGGTTTCATTATTTTTCAGTCATCCTCGTACCGAATGGAAGTACATTAAGCCCACTAACATCAATATTGTGTCAGTAGGGGGTGGGGTGGGCTGTTCTCTCGTAGTTCTGGCCCAGCTTATGTGTGAATTATTGTATGTATTCCTCCCTTACATGGGGTAGAAAGGTAGTAGGAGCTGAGCATCAATACTCCCTCTGTCCTTGTTCCCTTATGAATGGGCCTAGAGTGGAGGCAGTGCAGTGAGTGTGCCCATTCATCCCTCTCTGGCCTCATTAGCACTACCTCCCATGGGCTCACATCTTTCTCACACACTCTCATTCCCTGTGCGTACGTGTGTGTGTGTGTGTGCGTGTGCGCCCTGCAGCTGCGTCTGGACGAGGCGCAGGAGGCGGAGTGCCAGGTGCTGAAGATGCAGCTGCAGCAGGAGCTGGAGCTGCTCAACGCCTACCAGAGCAAGATCAAGATGCAGACGGACGCGCAGCACGAGCGTGAGAGGAAGGAGCTCGAGCAGAGGGTGTCGCTCCGAAGGGCCCTACTCGAACAGAAGGTGTGTGTTGGGTAGGGGTGGGGGTCGTTGTGGGTTGTCAGACTGGTACCTCTGCCATCCACCAGGGTGCCACTGAACGCCCATGAAGGTGCTGTAGCTCTAGATGTGTCTATTTGTGGAAATTGACTGGGAAATTTCTGGTTAGCAGATTTCACTGATGTCTAGTCAACAGGAAGAGGTCGAACTATTGCAGGAGGGTACATTTGGATGCGAATATGACCAATCATGTCTGCAGCACGTTCTTGTTAGTCGGTGGAATGCACACAAATGATGCTACGTTTAAGAAATAAAATAAAATTGTAACACCACAGTGATGCATGTGGAGCCCATTAAATACCGTTACCTGTAGAGTACCTTTACAGGTTTCTTGTTTTCATATTCCATCAGTCTGTGACTGAAATGCTCTCTACACCCAGCCTCCATTGCAACAGTATCATAACCACCACCATTTTTTTGGAGAGTAAATAAATTGTTAAATGAATAGTTTGTGAATATTAAATTTGGTTCGATACAGGTGTGGCCTCTGCTACTTGGCTGTGTCTAAAGCTGCAACTACAGCTGCTGGTCAGGCCTTAAGTAGTTATCACAACCATTGCCAAGTGGCTGTCGGTTACCCTTATGAGCCAGTAACTGGGCCTCCTAGTGCAAAACCCTAATGTAATGTAATGTGTGTGTGTGTGTGTGTGTGTGTGTGTGTTGTCCCCCAGATTGAGGAGGAGATGCTGTCGCTGCAGAACGAACGCTCTGAGCGCATCCGCTCGCTTTTGGAGCGGCAGGCACGCGAGATCGAGGCCTTTGACTCGGAGAGCATGCGTCTGGGCTTCAGCAACATGGTCCTCTCCAACCTGGCCTCCGACCTCCACAGCCAAAGCTTCCCGGGGGCCCCCGGGGTCTGGAACGCCCAGCATGGCGGCGGTGGCAGCAGCAGTGGCAGCTCCAGCTCCCAGGGGTCTCCTTGGGGAGGCAGCGGCGGCGGCGTGGGTGGCAGCAGTAGCGGGCACCACGCAGGCAGCCAGCACCACCACCACCTCCACCATCACCACCACCAGGGCAGCAGCGGAGGCCTCCTCCCACAGCAGCAGCAGGCCTGGGCCCACGGGCTGCCGGCAGGGGGGCCACCTCCCTGGGGCAGCCACCACCTCCACCATGGGGGGAGCCAGCGGTCGAGCGGCGGGGGCAGCGGAGGGGTGCGGAACAGCCCCCAGGCGGTGCGGAGGACCTCCTCGGGGAGCCGGAGCGAACAGGCGATGAGCAGGAGTGCCAGCATCGCCTCACAGATCTCCAATGGGTCGCATTTGTCCTACACGTAAGGCCTCCCTTACACCAACAACAAGGAAAACCTCCCTCCATCCCCTCTGTCTTTATTTCTTGTGCTGTCATTCTCTCTCTTTCTCTCTCTTTCTGGTGCCCCCCCCCCCCCTTCACCCCCAACATCACCAACCCAGTCCCCCCCCTGGCTTGGAATGATGGTGTTGAAGACAGTTGTGTATGGGGGTTGACACTAACACACCCACCACTCCCCACCTCATATCCCATACCCCATGAGTTCTTTCAGCTTTGACCACTTCATTTTTCTTTTCTTTTCTTTCCTTTATTTCTTTCATTTACTTTTTACACTTCGGCCGACCCCTTTTTCATCCCTTTTTCAACAAACACAATAATAATCGCCTGCTTCAGTTGTGTCTTCCCTATGGAAGCCAAGTCAAGTACCCATGGGCAGTTCTGAAGGATTACTGAGGCCAGTTCTGGTTGCTCCCCCCCCCCCCCACACACACACACATCTTAAAATCAGGATGTTGTGATGTGGACGATGGTGTAGTCAGCAGAAATGTACATATCATTGAATGTCAATAGAGCACTGAAGCATTTTCGGCGAGCCCAGACTAAGCTATGCTGTGGTGCTAGGGGTCTTTTTCAGGTGACAGACAGGGTGAATGTTTACAAATGGGTGGCATGTGTGACCATTACTTTTTAAGCGAGACTTTACAAAGTTCTGATATTCTTAAATGTTTTAATGCCCAAAATAATAATAAAGCCATGCACTTACCATAGAGTGTAACTATTACAATTAAACTTTTCTTTGATGGTTTCCCCTTTTGCCATAGTCATTGCCATGGATCTAATTTAAATATAGAAGAGATTTTATTTTCATTGTCTGCAGGATATTTGATAGAGGAGAGAAACAAATGGTTAGTGCCAACTACCAGCTATAATGAGGATTTTTTTCCCTGTGGACTTCATTTATTGCAGTTACACAAAAGAGTAAAATGGTGTCAAAGAAATTATATATCTTTATATCACTTCACTGGGTGATTCTATCTATTTTATATGAAGTATATTTTTAATATGATTTTAATAGTTTTTAAATAAAAGATTTATGTGATTGTATTGCCAGTTTTGGAGCACAGGACTTGTGACTTGACTTAGATTTGCTTACTGACGAACTCAGACCGACGTGTGTGTGTGTGTGTGTGTGTGTGTCATCCTCGGACCCGAGGAAGGACACAAATTTGACCCTTTTTTTTCAACAGTACTGGCCTCAAGCTTCCTATACTTTCTTTTTCTAAATCCGCTGAACGCTACTCAAAATGTTAGTATGTTGCAAGTCTCACAAACATAATAGTCTATCATGTTTAAGATTGGCAAAAGTAAGCATACACAAATGCATGAAGACTTAAATTGCTCAAATCAGGCTACAAAAAGACATAATGTGTCTTTATTGCCTTGAACACTCTACCTGGATTTGGACTTTTTCTAAACTACTTGGACTTTGGTCTTGAGGTTTATAGACTTGACCGACTGTGTGCTGCTGTAGTTCCCCCCTCCTCATACCCAGTCATGCTGAGACTGGCGGGACTTTGACTCTTCAGGGGAATCTGGTATCGCACTAACATCTGTCCCCTGTCCATGATCAAGTCTTTGAAAGACCCAACCAGTTTGCCATCTGTTGTGCCAAAGTAGGAAATATCAAAGAACTTGACAGATTTGTCGGGTAAGTTGTTTTGGAAAAGGTGGTAATGACGTTTCGAAATCAGATAAGCTTCACGGTCGTTGGTGTGGGCCACAGGAAAACACAATGAAAGTGCTTCAGTCAGATTTGGGTGTGAATTGGTGTGGAGGGTCAAGTTGTACTTACTAGTGAAGTCGTTTTTTTTTTTTTTTTTATGGCTTATTTTTGGAATGTGTTTTGTGTATATGCCGTCAAGACTCAGAAAATGGAGTGCAGGACGTTGAGTTGCCTGGTGAGGAGGATGACGACGGCAACAATGGTAGTTGGTTTGAATGCACCTTAGCACTGGTCCGAAAGGGGCCCCATTGTGACTGACGACGAAGCCTGGCTGTGTCTGCACAAACAGGGACTCTAAGACCAGTAGCCTTATAAGGTGGTGGCAATGCTTAGATCAACGAGGGCCGTTCAGCCCATTGAACGGCCTCTGACGATACCGATGGTATGCGATGAGTAGGGTCATAATGTGTGGAATGTTGATTCAGAGTAGGGCGAGGTCAAGAGATTTAACACTGATGAGGGATGGGGGGGGGGGGGGGGGGGAAAGGCTAAACCAGAACCCGTGGGGGGGGGGGGGGGGGGGGGGGATGGAAAGGCTAAACCAGAACCCTATGGCTTCTTTAATCATTCAGACCTGGAGATGCCAAAGCCTACTGCTGTCATTGTGTCTATGCAAAAAAAGCACCACGCTGACAAAGAAACAAATAACAGCCACCAACCAATTCACAATCAATTTAGTCTGTTATCCCATATGCACATTTGCCAAACGGTGTGATGGCGCGTTTGTATGATTATGGTCTTTCACAGGGGGGATTCGCTACCAGCACTTTGCCCCCATCTATCTGCTTCTAGTCCCATGGATCTCCCAACACAAGCAAGCGTGCACCTAACCCCCGAACCAATAGTGCCACTGCCGCTACTAGCCCATGCTGCTTTTCCCTAATAACCCCAAACCTGTGATGCTCTTTCTCCTTTGACACCCTCCCGCCCTCCTCCCTCCTCTTAACCCCCAGGTGTTGGTGTCAGGAGGCAGTGAATGGCATGGTTAATCTGATGAAGGGTGGTGTGTGTGTGTGTGGGTGCGTTTCGATATGGGAAAGGGGAGGGATGGGGTTGGTTTTTGCGACTAATGAATGTCTTGTCAGGCGGCTCAGGTGCCACTGCTGTTGCCCTTGCAAAACTCCCATCGTTCCCATCGGCATCCCTTTTGACTGCCCTCCTGCCCCTCTTCTAGCCTGGAGTCAGGCTGCCCAATTGACTCACACACTTAAACACACACACACACACACACACACACCACCACCCCCCTCCATGGTTTGGAGAAGTGTTTTTACAGTTCACTTCAGAGAGTTTGTATAAAAATAAATCAATGTCTGAGTGAAAATGCTTGGAAATTGTTACTAATACAAAGGGTGACATGGCTTGGATAAATAGTCTTCATGAGACGGTATATAGAATGGGATGTATAGGAAAAGTTTGTTTATACTGTATATTTGAATGAAAAGACGGATACCTAAAACAAATCTAAGTAAACAAAAAGAAATTGAATTGCTTGTATGTAAAGACAAAAAAAAATCAACCTGGTTTCTAACATGAATATTCAAAAAAGTAATTAATAGTATACAAAAAGAGAAGATTCAAGATGAGAAGGGGGGGAGGGAGCCAATTTTTTGAAAGTGGAACACGTCATGTATTCACATTTTCATATTCGCTTTTCTCTGTTGCATCTCTCTCTCTCTCTCTCTCTCTCTCTCTCTCTCTCTGCTGCTTTCTTTCTCCCTTTTTTTTTTTTTTTTTTTTAACTTTCATTTCAGTGGGGTATTGCAAATGTCAGTGATCTCTAGCATGTATTTAGAGAATCAGGTGTTTGAGTGAGGCAAGCATCCTGTTGCTTGGGTTGACGAGGAGGATTTATTCTGTCAAGCATCACATTCTTTCGTACGTTCAAGTAAGTGCTCAAGTAGGTTTGATATTTGTGTTCAAACAGGCTGTATCCTATGAGAAATACTTGCACAACCGAGTTTTGTTACCAATGGGTGCATTAGCCTGCCTCGGAAAAATTATACCATCTCTTTTTTTTTTTTTTTGTGGGGCGGTTTGTCAGATAAAGTTTGGAACGGTAACTTTTTTTTTCCCATGACTACCACCTGCCACAGTACCGTCTCATCGTTGGGACCTCCTCAAGCAGTTCAAAGAGGAAATCCCTCGTCCTCCAGGGCTAGGAAATGTCCTGAGCACAACATGTCTGTCTTGCGCCGTCCTAATAACTATGCACGGCGGCTACTGACATGTTGCGACACGGCGACGCCAAACGAGCCAAACCCGTTTTAGACCAAGTCCTGCGAGACCGGTGCTGAATGGATGGGTGGGGTGGTGGGTGGCTGATGAGGACTGAACACAAGGTGACTTCCTAAGGGTGCTCATTCAAAAAAAGTCTGCAGAGTAAATCTTCATTTCAGCTAAGGATCCCTCTCTGTATATAACACAATAGCAATTGGCTACTCCTATCATAAATGCATTGCAGTCTTTGTACAATTTAGACCCCCACTAGTTGCGGTGTTAAAGTCGTCAAAGGTCTGTGAATTGAATTTGTCCCAGAAAGCAGTGTCAGGACCAGTCTCAAATCACTTCTACCAGATCAATAGAGAGGGAGGGAGTGGAAAGCTGTGAATGATTTTTATATGCTATCGCCATCTAGTGGAGGAATGCGGTACTGTGGGGCATTTGTGCTGTCCAGGGTCCACCTCTGTTCTGAGGACCATTTTCTAAAGCATTAGAAGTGATTAAAGTCACAGTGACAGTCACATCTGCATAGAGCGTTTTGCCAGTGTTCCTAAAACTTATGGTGTTTTTTTGTTTTGTTTTTTTTTCTCCTTCCAATGATTCAACATTACCATAACAATCCAGATTATAACCTGTATTAAATGTATAGATTGTGAAAAGCTGAATGTTTGTGAGGTTACAAAAATGTACAAATATTCATAACAAACAGAGAATAAATGTAAAAAAGAAAACATTCAGAAAAAAAACTTTAGGGGACAAATGTAATGTTTTGTTTGTAATTACTCCATTTGTTGGCAGAGGGCTACTGGACAAAGAATCAAATGTAATAAAGTAATTTTAGTACATTTTCCGTCTCGTTCTTTCACTATTACGATTATTATAAAAACTCCCTCTACAATACCATATGTGTGGACATTTTTGTCATCAGGCAAGAGTACAGGTAGTTTGTTGCTAAGAGGTGAGGGTTAATTCAACATTCACCAAATAAGGTGTGCAGTGACCTAGTTGGAATGTTGTTTCTTGTGTACTTTATTTAAGCATAGTTAAAGGTTAGTTTGTGTTTTGGTCACATCTAAGGCACCTGACTTACCAGTGAACTACAATGTCTTTATCACTGCAAGAATATGCACTTTTTCTAGATCTTAATCTTGTTCTATGTAGAATATTTCTTGCAAAAAGGATAGCTTATAGTTTCCTTGTTGGGTGTTCCAGTCACAATAATCCAGTCATTTTTACCCCTGTGTACAGTCTGTTCATACGGGCAGAAGGCTCCCTAGATCATCTTTATCGGCTGCATGATTTTAACGTTTTCGGGTGCTTAACAGTGTTTGACTTCTTCAGTTGTGTCTTCAGTTGGCTCTGGTACAGGTCCCAGTTTTCCTCCAATTCATCAGCGTGTGTAGGCTCGGTTCCAGATGAACAGGTCCTCTGGGAAATCACTGTTGCTAGGTTGGTGTGTCTGGTGCCTCTCTCTGCGTACTGGCAGCACCGGCTTCCTCCGACATGCCAGCAGGGTTCCACTCCTGTGACGCCACCCTTGATTCCGGGCTTGAGTCGGACTGAGATCTTCCATCTCATGCCCAGGCACCCACCTGCTCCTCCTTCTTTCCTCCCCCTTTAAGAAGTCATTTACCACCCGCAAGTACTCCAGTGCAGCCTCATGGCTCCACGACCCACTACCGCTGCTGCTGCTAGCACCTCTTTTTCCTGTTCCTGCCTGGGCAAAGCCGCAGTGTCCCCCTCTTGCAGTGAGCGCCAGGAGGAAGTAGGGACTGTTTGTAAAGAGGGAGGTGGGAATGGTGGAAGCCGGGGGCACCAGGGGGTCGTCGGCGCTGCACAGGCAGAGCACAGGCACTGCTACATCGTCGGCATCCCGGAGGGGTTCGTTGCGCTCCCAGTAAGCCTCCCAGCCCCTGACCATCTCTGTCTGGGTTTGGCTCTCACCACTCGCTGCCTCTGTGGGTTTTTGGGTGCCACAGAACATCAGTTCCTCCATGTCTCGGAGAGACCGGCAGTGCAGGATCTTTTCAACATCCAACTGGCCACTTACAGCACTGGCATACCTACAGATAACATTAACAAAGGCGTTAAGACAATTTGAAGTGGTTAATGAAATCTCTTGTCACTCAGGGAAAGTTTAAAGGCATTTTCCTCGAACTGAAAATCGAACTATAGCCCAATTGTTCAAGGTAACTGAGTAGTGTTGGTAGGAAAACAATGAATGTAACTCTATGCCCAAGGTCATAATGATATGTACAGTATATCAATCCATTCATCCATCCTGTGAAATTCTAGGGTTTGGCCATAGACTTCAGTGTTACAGAGCAAGACTGCACTGCATAAAGGGAGATTAGTGGGTCCTCAAGGGATTGTGGTTTCAGAAAGTGGGTTATCATGAAATTGCCTGCCTAGCTACTATCTTTGACTTTACTCATATTGAAGGAATTGCCATGAAGAATCTAGCTCTGTATAGCTACCATTTTTGACTCCATTACCTGCTGATCTGCAGCTTGCGGTAGAACAGCGCCCCCCTGTGATAGAGGGAAGGCATTGACATTTCAAACCAAAGCCGCCCATGAAACACAGGTGAGATGCATGCTGCAGCTGTTAGGTAGGAAGACGATCCGCATTCCCCCAGGTAAGAGAGCAGCAATCCGGAGCCAGAGCCCTCACTGATGGCCAGAAGGGTGGCGGATGGGTGTCTGGAGCGGAGGTAGGCCACAGCCTGCATCAGGTCCCGGGGGTCGCCAAATTCCTGGTAGCGTGGTGTCGTCAGAGGACAGCTGCCCAGGCCTCTCCGGTTGAAGACCACGGGGTAGTAGCCCTGCTGCAGGGCCGTGCAGCAGAGGCGTTGGAGGTGGGGGGTCACCACACCCAGGCAGTTGGGGATGAGGAGCAGGATTCGGGGGCTGCCAACGCTGCTACTACCACCGCGGCAGCACAGGCCCCTGCACATCCCAGGGGGCTGTTCGCACTTAGCACCCAACAGAGGCTCCTCTCTCAGCACCATGGCCCAGTCCAGAGCAACAATCCCCCCATCATTCAACAGCAGATGTTCCCGGGTGAAGTGCACTCTACCAGCGCCGCCACAAATCGTGCCCTCTGCGGGCCAAAACAGGCTGGAGAGGGTCTGCAGGTGAGGGTCTCCCCGAGGCCCCGCAGCCAGCGTAGGATGCAGAAGTGTGCGGCAGTGGAGCAGGAGGTGGTGGGCCAAAGCCGTGGGCTTGCACACCAGACTGGGCTCCTCCTTGGCCACATCCAAGCCCCCATCGCCCCACGTTTGCACCGGCAGCTCGAGGACCCAGCAGACCCCACTCCACAGGATCCAAGTCACCCACCTAGAGCTCCTCTTGAGCAGGCCACGTACCGGTGACCAGCGCAGGAGGGCAGCTACCGCCAGCAGCAGCAGAGAAGGCAGAAAGCAGAGGAGCAGGTCCCACATGGTAACTGGAAGAGACCGATTCTGAACACCTTCACCGCCACTGTGTGTTTGTGGGCAAACCCAGGCACAGAAATTGACTAGAAGCAGGGAAAGGGGGAGGGACACACACCTCCCTCTTTCTGTTCATTGGTATCCCTCTATACTCTCTCTCTCTCTCACACACACACAGTGCTTTCTGTAACTTACAAATAAGGACTTCCTTCTGCACTCACATCCACCCTCCCTCGTTCTTTATAAATCCTCAGCTTGGCTGCAAAAGAGCAAACCTCTTTCCTGAGTGTCTTATAAATGTCTCTAATAGCCTCTTGAGAGAGAGCCAGCAGTCTTCCAGTGTATGTATGTGTACGTTTTTGTGTGTGTGTGTGTGTGTGGGTTATGGCCCAGGCTGCATTCACAACATGCTTCCGTGCATCTTAAGGGCCATAAATGGAAAGAAGGGCTTAGAAGCTGTGCACACAGAAACAAATGGCTGATTAAGTCAAGGACCTGTAAACAAGTGCTCCTGGGAATTGGTGGACCCTGTGGATACTCAATTGATCACCATGGTAATAAAAAGAGAGTTTATTCCTGTTTTCTACCTACAGCAGCCCAAGGTGTTTTTGGAACTTCATGAGTAAATTTGTACTCTACATCTGCAAAATCTAAATGCTGACATGAAACACTAATATGTATGCAAAGCTCAATGCCAGGTTAAACACTAACTAAATCCAGAGGTCATTAGTGTCATTTGGAGTGAAGGTTAATGTTTTGAAATCCCAGTGATCAATAATAAGCCCAAGCCCTGAGGCAACTTGCTAGCTTTTAATGGATAGGTTATAAACATTTTAATCATTTGTAACTTGCTTCAACAGATACCAGAGTAAAGCCGACGCAACAGTAGTATAGAAGATGGTAGATGGCTTACAAACTGGAATGCCTCAAATGGACAACTGTCCTTCAGCTGTTCCTGTTCCAAGTGCTCTTCATACCAACAACCTCAGCGCCACCGTAATACTGACCTTGGTCTGATTATTCATGCCTAAGCCTGTGGCAATGTAAAATATAACGAATGTGTAACTGACTGACTGGGTGAGGTCACTGGTGCAGGTTGAGTCAGTGAGAATCTGTGTGAAAACTCAGGGACCCCAGCTAGTGTAGGCAAATAACTCCCCCTGGCTGCTAGCTCATGTCCAAATGATCGCTTGTGTTTTATGGTTTAATACTGTATTTGTACTTTGTTGTTTTTCTTTGAGTGACTGGAAGCATGTTTTAAGTCAGGAGTCTCCAAAAGGTAGCTTGGGAGCTTTCGTGACTCACCACCTCCTTAAAAAGTCATGTGAAAAAGTATTTTAATTTTAATATCAGATCTTGTTCCCAAAATGTTTTTCTTTATTAAAATAAGTAGGGAGACGTTTTAGGTGAGCGTTTGCATTGCACTGTAACTATGACTTTATTATATTCAGGATTTAAAGGTACAATGTGTAGCATTTTTAGTTGTTCTAATCTAAGTCTATGTTACCCCTTCACAAAGATGTGCTTTTTCATAAATATTTACCACCACCATTAACTTCAAGTATTCTAAATGGTTGATTTACTAGGCTTGAATGGCTGGCGTCGCTACATAGGCATTCACCATCTTGAAATACATTAGCAGGATTAGTAGCATGCCGTAGCTGTAATACATACTTTGAACTGCGTGGCATAAGGCTAAATAGTAGGTTTGCAACATTTCTACACATTGGACCTTTAAAAGAACTATCAATAATGGACCTGCCAATGTGAAATAGAATAGTAGCTCCTTCAGCTGTGTTGATTTTGAGCTCTCGGAGCAAAAGGTTAAATACTATGCAACATTTGTTATTTTGGCACGTCCTTCACAGAAACATGCAGTGAGAAAGAAATTATCCCATTTGTGAATACCTTCCTGACAGTCATGAAAATTGCACAGCAATTCAGTGGTTTCTCAGCCTCCTTGATGACAATCAGTATATTGTATATTGCTCTACCAAATGCCTCTTACTCATCCAACTGCTATAAAACTGTTTATACTGTGTGCAGCAGGAATGGCCTAACTGGGTGGATTTATGTATGACCTGGAATGCTCCACAATTACATATCAATGCATCAACAGTGGTAAGAAAAAGAGAAGGCGACATAAATTTATTACAAAAGGATGTTTTATTGATTGTAACATCAACAGAACACACAAAATATTTCTCTCAATACTTGTCTTTGGTTTTGTAAATTTAAAATAGTTAATATTTTTTTCCATATTTTGTTTTTTTTTCCTGTTGTATATTTACACATTGAAAGGCTTTAGAAGACCATTTATGGTTAGGCTATGGTGATGGGGCAAGGCACATGGCCCTTGGCAACTGTGCAATGTGTTAGTCAGCAAAGTTACATTCAGATTGCAGCCTGTATAGACAGAGCTTGTTCAGAGCACAGCGTGTTCAGATGAATGGAGAGAGATGTTTTCGAATGTCAGGATGATCTCTGTAATAAAGGAAGGTGTTATTTGACCTCATTACCTTTCAGTTAAAGGGATCATCAAAAGGGAGTGCTAAAATATATTTAAGGGAAAATTGCATAAGATATAAAAACAACAAAATAAACCAAACAGAGCTATTAAAGCAACATTCATTCAATTTCACTTTTTAAATGAACATACTAAAACACTCAACTGTTTCCGAAACCTCCAATCAAATATATTGCATACTTGTATCCAGACTTTGCATCCTGAAGTACAATGTCACAATATGTCATTAAAAGCATATTTTGTCCAACGTGTCTGTATCCTTTCTCAAATGTCCCACTTAGTATGCTTCACTTTCTCTCTGTCTCTACTTTGCTGTACCATCAATGACCATCATGAAACCAGAGTTCCAGTTATTGTTTTAAAATCTTTACTTTGAGAGCAACTTTAAGGCTGCAGTAAGCGTTTTTTGTCCAGAATGTTTAAGGCTGTAGTGAGTTTTATAGTTCTGTATGTGCAAATGATTTCTCAACCAAAGAACAAGTAGCAGTGCAGTGCTTTTTTCAGTTACCTAAAAGCTAATTCACTGGTAACTGCCTGGACATTTAGGTAGCAGTATTTTTGCAGAGTAGGTTCTCTCAAAATGATCATTGTTACTGATGTAAACAGTAAAAATGACATATTGCCACTTTTAAGCAGGGTATTTATGTGCTTCTGCATTGTAATCATTATGTTTTGAGACTTCTCTCGTAAGAACCTAAGCTTCTCTCCCCTCTACTCCACATCCCATCACCTTTCTCAACACTATCAACAACACTGTCTAGTGATCACCAAAGCAGTATGCCATGCAGCAATTCACCAAGGACCCCAGTGCATGCTTTCCACTCATATTTGGTTTAGTCTTGTGCTCTTAGTCAATCGATGCTCCTTTAAAAGCTCCCTGTGTACGAAATGCATATGTATACATTACAATTACTTCATGTGCAAAGAAAGAGCCCAGCCAAGCTCGGGTATGGTGGGTATGGTGAGGTGTGTTCACACGGCGGCTAAATAAACTCAAGTAGCTCATGGATACTTCACTCTTCTGGACACTTTCTTGTAAGCTTGTAAGGTGAGGAGAAATCACAGAAGTCACGTCACTTTAAGTTGTCTGATTTACATGTGGGCTATTACAAAAGAAGAGACTTTTCTCTGAGGATATGCTGAACAGTGGTGGGGTGACGTATTCTTCTGTGTGTATATGTGTGTGTGTGTGTGTGAAGGGGGGGGGGGGGGGTGGGTTGTGTTGATGGGGATGGAAAATAGGGTCTGTTGGGGTGGATTGTGTGTGTTTGGGGTGGGGGAGGGGGGGTGGATCAGACTGTTCCATTGGTGTACTGTGACAGCTTATTTTCTAAATCACAGATTCGTTTCTCCTGATCAATCACTGTGGCCTTGAGGCTTTGAATCTCTTCAAGAAGCTTCTCCAGCAACTGAGGCTAAAGACGAGAGAGAGAGAGAGAGAGAGAAAGAAAGAGAAAAGGATGAAAAGAAGGAATGAAGATGAAGTGATAATGAAGTGAAACATAGCAGAGGGCACAGTAAAGTAGGAAAAAATAACAGGTGGGAGAAGAGGAAGAAGAAAAATAGAATTGAAAAGAGAAGAATGATATGGGTGCAGCAGACAGAAAAAAAAGTAACTGTATAGTGCATGCAGTAGAAATCAGACAAAGAGAAGGGAAAGAGAGAAGTTACCGGCAAGGTGCTCCCATCACAAGAAGACATGCTCCGGCGAGGTGTCTGCCGGGAGTCCAAGACGTTCTTCTTGCAGACCTTGAGCTCCCTGCTCTTCGGGGGTACATAGCCGTCCTTCAGGGACACCAGGATGGGCTCCTCGTCCTTCCCATCCAACCACTCCTCCGGCTCCAGAGCCGGGTCCGGGCCTGCTGTGTCAGGGTACAGATCATCTTGGAAGAGATCCGACTGCAGGACAAACAGCAAAGGTCCGCAGGTGTGTGAGTTTACATAACATGAGCATATCAAGTTACATAAAAAGGTTAATTATGGTATGTAATAGTCTTAAATTAGGACTTTATTGAGCAGACAAAGTATAACACATAATAAAGCATGGGCTACAAAGAAAAAAAGAATGTTTAACGCTGTATTATAATGTATTTCTAATGTGAATTCAGCGCTTTTAGTTCTTGCATGAGCTCCTATAAATTGTGTACCCAGTAAACTGATGTAAGCAGATGTGCTGATTTCAGCATTGTTTAATTCTAGCACCGATTATGCTGCCGCAACCTTAAACTGCAGCAAAAGAGTTTGCTCACCTTCCTGGGAACAGTCATCATGATGGGCTCACACTTTCTCTCATGGAGTTTATATAACCTGTTCAAGAGTCAAAGAAACAGCATGAGAACACCATCTCTTTTCTTACACACTATAAATAATTAAAGAACCAGTATAATAACTTTGTTATGATCACATTATTTACCTAGTATCTTAAAATGTGAACTGACCTGCCTTTCACAAAAATATATGTATATATGTATATATAGAATATATGTTATATATGTTCATGCTTCCCTCTTAAAAGATTATCCACCATCATACTCAGCTGGCATTAGATCTTGCATTTTCAACTATTCTCTGAGATATGTGACTTGAAACTAATGTTTATCTTTGCAGCAGTAAGTCGAATTCCCAGACTCAATAAATCTTAACCAAATGAAACTAGAGAATGTAATTCCAAGGAATTACAAGTGCATGACAAATGCAGAGTCCAGTAAATTGTTGGTTGCTAGGGTCTGTGAAATGTGGAGGTGGTTGCTAGACTGTTGCTTTTGTACTTGAAGTGGTTTCCTGGCTATTGCTAGGGTAGTGGTTGTTATGCTGACTGCTAGGCTATCATATGGGTTGTTAGATTGTGTCCATGGAAGAGGTTTCTAGGCTTTTGCTAGGTTGACATGGTTGCTAGGTTGTGTAGTTATGTGTGGTTGACGCCTCTATTAGAAAAAAGGAGTTTAAATAGTTAAATTATTTAATAGTAAAATGTTGCAGTTTGGACTTTTATTTTAAAACAGAAAAAGCGTTAGCAGGATAACAACAGGAAGCCTACGAATAATAGAATGTACTCTAATTTAGTAGTCATTGGAATATGTATGTTTAGAGACTGTCTGATTGACTTCCTGCTAGTAGAGTAGTAGACATTAGGTCATTGAAAGTCAAGGACAGGACTTGGGCCCACCTGGCAATCTCACACTTGCTGACATCCACCCCTCTCTTGGGCATGAAGCCCATGCCTCGCTGAGGCTCCTTGCTACTGAAGGTGCTAAGGTAGTGCACGTATGGGGACTCGTCTGTGATCTCGAAATAACGAACGCTGCTGTCACCCTGACAGAGAAAAAGAGAGAGATGAAGAGAGAGTTAGAGAATAAAGAATTAATAAATTAATACATCACACATGACTGTTATGTATGTGTATGTTTTTGAGCACCTTAATTTACTTCTAAATAAATAAAGTTCTCAATATACTAAATATTTATTTATTCTCCATAAATCTCATTTATCTATGAATTCATTAATCAAACAATCAATATTAGTTTTCTTTTTGTTTTTCTATCCGTGGGTCTACTTACAACATAAAGATAAAAAGGATGATGGGGTTACAGATTGGAGGTTACACACCTTTCCACAAAGATAGACCAAGTTGGTGTCAGGATCATAGAATGGTAACAACACCCCGTTACTGGTGTCCAACTCCAATAGTGCAATGGGCTCCTCAAAATTTGTCTTAAGTAAAGAAAATGACATGGTTGGTTAGACATATTGCTGATTCTGTATATATATATATATATATATATATATATATATATATATTTATTTTTATTTTTTTCTTTTGACAAACAAACCCCTTCTTCTAGAAACAACTTATATATAAATGTCATTATATGTAAACTGTGGGTTGAGGTAAACATATTGTATGGTGGAGGAGATGCCTATAATGTACATACTGGGTCCCATAGGCCCAGCTCTCTCTGGCTCATCCGGGTGAAGCCTGTGGTGAAGATGTTACCCTCCCTGGTAAAGATGGCACGCATCGGCCGGATGCCCTCATGAGGTGACAGTCTCTCCTGAGCACATCAACAACAAAAGGCATGCAGCACATCAGCCAGCCAACGAGCCAGATGAGAACACAAAGAAAAATGGAACAGCACTTGGAGTGAAATGCTTTGCTCTGGGCCACCTTTACCATGGATACAGACATGGGAGAGTGATTCTCAACCACTCCTTGTTAGTCGTTTTACCTAACACTCAGAAACTCACTCTTAGGTCACAAGTCTGATTCCCTAACAAAAATGCAATCTTCCCAAAAGAGTGATTTTGATTTGATTAAAACACAACCTACAGTCCCACCCACCAGGTCTATAACACTATATTACACAGTATAAGACTACAGAGCCCAGCCTTGTGTCCTTAAACAAAAAACAGTCAGTTAATCTAAGGTACTGTAGGGTTTAGGGCTTAGGGTTTGGGGGGTTGAGATTGAGACATGGTCCAGACATTGTCATTTTCTTGTCATCACTCAGTCCAGCTATTCTATCCTGGCCCACCTCTCCCATTCAACACCCCACTGCCTGCTTACCGCCACGACCTCTCTCTTGCGGGGGTCGCACACGCGAAGCCGCCGGTCCTTACACGTGGTGCAGAAGAGGCTACCGTTGCGGTTCCAGCTGACGTTGTAGATGAGGTCCGGGTGGTCGTCCATGCTGACGAGGGGCTCACCCGTGCCCACGTTCCAGAGGATGATCAGGTTATCACTGCCTGGCAACGCGGCGAAGACACAAAGAAACAAACACACACATTCACACACACAGACAGAGAGAGAGTGGCATAAAGCGTTTTGACATCTATTAAAAATAGCTGTTTAGTGTCAGTCTAAGGTGATAAGGCTGTGAAGAGGATGAAAGTGAGATGGGCACCCACCAGCAGTGAGGAGGATGTTGCGTGCTGTGGGGTGCCAGGCCACGATGCCCACACGCTTGGAGTGGCCCTCCAAAACCACTATGGGCTCCGAGATGGGGCGGGAAGGAGTGTGATCAGGGATCTGCCAAACCTGTACAAGTACACAGAACAAATTTCACAAATGTAAACAAACCAAAACGTTCACATATATATGTAGTAATTACATGGTATTTATAGTACTATATGGTGTAAATATAGTAAGTATTATTATTATTTTTAATGAAATTGATTAACACGGCTCACTGGTATTCACACTCAGATAAATAGCCTACTGCAATTAATCCCTTTCATTTAGGATCATGGGGACCTATGTCCCCTCTTGGCCTATTATTCACCCATCCCGGGACACCTCTTTGGCTGTTCTGGTTAACACATAGGGAATGGAAGACAATTATGTGAATCTATGTAATGAGACAGACAGAAGAGAAAAGGGGAGGAGACTACAGTGAGACTAGAGTGGTTAAGTGTGGTTCACTGCTAGTGCTTAGCCATGAGGAGCTTTTAGAGAGTGAGGAGTACTCTCCCACACACACACACACAAGCACAGCCCTGCAGCTAGAGACGCGTGTAAATGACAGGGTCATGCCCAGTGAATGAGGCTGGGAATGAGGTGAATGAGGTGAAATCATTGCTGAAATAGGATTGTTGTCTTAGAAGCTTAAATCATGTCATCCATTTAGTAGGAATGTAATGCAGGCTGTTGTTGTTAGATTTTTTTTTTCATGTTTGATATAGACTTCATTACACTGAAAAATAAAGGAAAAGAAAGAAAAAAAAAAGAAAGAAACAAGCAGGAACAGATACATTTGTCCACACGGAGCAGTTGATGCCATAGTATATTTTATCCTGAGCCAAAAACTAAAGCCTATAAAATGCATTTATATATATTTAACAAACCTATTTGAACAGTGATCATGTCTCCATTTTACGTTATTGATGTTTGTCTTCCCTTCGAGCAGCACAGCCAGAGATACAATCTTTCCATGGAGGACAGGGACAGGCAACAGCTGCGGCTTTACTCAATTCACTAGGCCCAGTGCTCACATCAAAACAACATACGATTGGGTTACAAAGGGCCTTGTCAAGCATGGTGTTGTACTGTACAGTCTAAAGACCAACATCAAAAGACAGCGTGCCAAGCATGTCATAAACACATCATACTTGTAATATCACCAATACTGTTAATCCCACTACACATTACAGCAGTCTCTCAACAGTATAAGCAATTGTAAGTAAGAATAATACTGTATAATCTATATTCTATGTATATAATTTCATACCTGTCATGAAGAGTTACAGCTCAAGTAGGGGAACCTGTCATTTTGTTTTAAATGCTGAAGTTAAGCTGCTATTGACCATGTTGCACCATTAACAACAAACTGACTGACTGCTCGATTTAACCACTTTCATACTTAGTTTTTGTAAATTACATGTACAGGGACTTTAGTCCAGAATGTTGCCCCTGTACTGCCTCTGCCAAGGTCTCATCTGCGGGGGTCTCCGTAGACACGTCCTCATCTCTACAGCCCCACTTACCAGCGGGGACAGTTGGTCAGCGATGACTGAGGAAACATGTGTCTCCTCCACAGACAATAAATACCCTGTGCGTCAGTTGGCGCGCTTCCAAGCATTATTGACAAGAGCCATTCATCCGCAAGCACAGCTGTTCATGACCATGCAGCAATATCCAAACGTATGGTAATAGCTACAGTATATTCTAATATGAAACACTTGCATAATAATACACATGTTTGACAAGTGATCCCCCTTCAAAAAACAACAACTTTGCACTCCAGCATTTAAATGAAAGAAGAAACAGCATGATTGACTTACCATAGCAGTACAGTCATCAGAGCCACTGGCTATGATGTTGTCATTGTGGGGACACCAGTCAATGTCCAAGACAGGGCCCGAGTGCCCTACAACCATAGGGTAGCTCTTGTCCACACGCCCAACCTGCAACACACAGCATTGCATGGGCCTGTGAGCAACCTGATATCCATTATTATCTTCATTTATAGTTTGTGAAGTGTTAAAGGAGCATGTTGGTGTAAGCTACCTAGTTGGTGTAAGCTAGTGTATGCTACCTACTTGTGGCATGTTATGTTCAGCCCTTTAGTAATGTATAATGAAGGCTTTGTTGGACTAAAGCATATGCTGAGAAATCATTTACACAAGCATAAACAAATGTGACTTCCACCAGCACTGCAGACTGTTGCTTGTACATAGTTGTAGTTGCTTTATATAGTTACATTCTTCCATGTAACTGTTCCATGTTATGGAAATTGCAAATGTTTTAAACAGACCTTGTTCATATTGGTGTAGACTTAAGTGAAACAGAATGCAACACTATTAAAAGGTAAATTAAGTTAGAAAGCTGAACTAAAAAAAAAAATCTCAGCTCATAAGACAAGATTGGTTACCATGGTAAAACCTGACAGGGCACATCACAAAAACAATAGGTCAATAGTGCAGAACACAACCCACAGCTCTCATATGCATGCTTCTTAGACTCAATAACATCACGGGCAGTTGTCACAGGATTGCACATATTACAGTGGTATATTAGAATGGCACTGCCACATGCTCCACCTGAAGGAATCTAAGCCTGGCTCGCGTCTTTCAATGGACTGCCATGTTTACCCTGGCTGGTGATGTAATGGCCACCCTATTCTGCTAATTCCTGTTTAGTCAGTGTGAACACGTGTC
>JAGFZM010000626.1:198150-258761 GCA_017657215.1 Limnothrissa miodon
TGTGTGTGTGTGTGTGTGTGTGTGTATTTATAACCCCATGACGAGGCGATGAAAGGGGAGTTTTTCTTTTGGCCGGCAAGGGACAGGAGCGAGGGGGGGTGGGGGGTGGGGGGTGGTGGCAAGCAGTGGGGGTATTTATAGACAGTCTGTCCAAAGCCCTGTAATGTATGCCTGTGTCCTGGGCACTAATGATGGCACTGCCATGATAAAGCCCCTTCACACGTATTCGCCCATAAGATGGAAACTGTAGTGTGAGTGAGCACAAGCATCCAGAGGTACACCATTACCAGAGACAGATCAGCACATTAGTTCACCTCAGAGGATACATTTCCATTAGAAGTGAATGCAAATAAAGTTGCAGAGATTGAATACATCATCTGCATGTAATAAATGTCTTCTGAATATACAGGTCAGATTCATGAGGCTCTGGAGCTACTGCCTGCGAAGCTCATATGGAAGCATCGCGACAAGTGAGGTAAAAATGGACCGTGAATATCCACAGTTTAAATATGTTTCTTCAACACTTTACATGGGCATGGTTAAATCGCGGCTACTGTAAGAGGGGTCCCATTTCTAAATATGGGGAAATGGGCCTATGTTTCTCGTTGCCATTCTTGCTCCACATCACCCAGCGTATGGTGAGGGGACTTCCCTCACCCCGGCACTCAGGACAGACACCCTGTCTTGTCTAGGGGGTCTACTCCCTCCCAGTAGCCCAAAAAGAGTGAAACTAGAAGCTTAGCTGGGGGAGGGGTGTTCTGGGTGCAGGGATGAAAGACTAGGATGAACCCGTCGACATCAATGTACATGTTTCCATGCCAACAAACTACACATTTTCTGATCTCTAGCTATTCTTAAATATCTTGAATTTCTGACACTCAATGCGCTTCATGGATCGCAAATGGAAATGGGGAGGCTAGAATTCTACTGACCTTAATTCTAGCGAAGCTGCATTATGTATGGGCCAATGGCAAGTTACCGTTAAAATAAGAAATACAATATCCACTCAGTAGTTTTCTCATGCCAGCGGTAATGGTTTAATAGCAGCAACAATGTTCGGACTTTGGCCTTATTTTCAGGCATCTCTGAGTCATCAGTGGAGAGGTCTAAAACATTGCTTCTCTTGTTTATCTATTTGTCTGAGAATGTCCAAACCTGAGCAACCTTGTCTTTACTTCATGGTTATGTGATCCCTCCAAGAAAAGGTCCAAAAGATTACATCCATTTTTGGATATATACAGTATATTCAACATTTAAAATCCATCCAAAATCATAACACACTTGAAGTTTAAGTCCACACTTGTGCTCACCTTAGAGAGAGGCAGAACCAGGAAGGAACCCCCTCCACTAGATTCCACTATGATGGCAAGAAATTTGGGGTTGACGGCACAGAAAGAACTGTCCCACGTCACCTTGGAAACACGAATGTCATCGTAGCTCTGCTCCGCTTTGGCTGCCTGGCCGAAAACATGCCGGAACTTACTCGTGCGCACAATACTGCGACTCATTGCTAAAAAGAGAAAAATATAATTAATATTGAGGGGAACAGCAAAGGAGTTCAGTTCAGTTGTCAAAAACAGATTTGCTCTTTACAGATCCTGTATCATAGCAACTGGATAATACCACATGCAGTGTTTCAAAAGTGAAATATCTATAAATGATGTTTTTCTCTTGTTAATGTCAAAAGCATAGTTCAGTTGCACATTCTGACAGCAATCCATCACATTTATTTTCAATCTCTGATGTGATGGGTCATGTGTTTGTAAACCGGAGCTCACGTATTTCCAGTTTGATAAGCTTATTTAGAGCCAGCGGCTGCAGTCATTGCTGAGCTGCTAATTAAGACTTAGACTATCATAAAACACTATATGGAGTCCTTCCCAGCCGCCTCAGGGGGTCAGGTTGTGTCAGTTTTATTTGAATGACAGCCCTCCTCCATCCTCAGCTTCCTATTCTGAGGGTCATGGCTGCCTTAGGAGGGTTTGTGGGCCTACATATGAACCCTTGTTAGCAACCTGATGTGGTTTGATAAGAAGGAGACTAGAACAAAGTGCAACAGTGTACTGTAGATTGATGAGTCAGCTAGGAGTAGCCTACATTGCGGAAGAAACCATTAGTCAAGGCCAGTGTGCTTCCTCACTTTAAGCTCTGCATACTTGAAGACTTGACTGGCAAAATTAATAATAAAAATAATACTATTATAACAATCACGTACCAGTTGAATTTTTGACGTGCACAGGACCCAGGACTTACAATATTTTGATAATGAGATTCAGACAATATTTTATTATTTTATGTGTGTCACTCATGTGCCAGTGAACTATTTGAATCTCATGATGTCTGTCTGGGGGACAATACGAATGGCCAATCACTACGCTTAAAATATATAGTAGTTCAAGTTGTTTATTGTAGGGTGTGTTAAAAGTAATGTTAGAAGAAGTGACTGCTATGGTGGATATTTGTGACAAAGCCTTTGTGAAGGTCAGGGCTTCAGGCCTTTATTTTAGCTTTCAAACAGGTGTCTGAGTCCTAATATACCCACTTTCTGTTACAGGGCCCTTTTCCTCAAAGGTCAGTCTAAAAATCTTATTCATGTTTGTTGACATATTACAATCTTGTATTCATTAAGAAAAAAAGTGCCTTCATGCTTATGAAATATTAAATATGAATGTTGTATCCATGTTAAGCTTGAATTGGTTTATGACATTGAAATATGTAACACTGGGTTAGAGCTGTTCATACATTAATTTTTCAGTCATTGCAATTATTTATACTTACACCGTCTATGATCTACTGGCGCTAATCAACAAGAGATTGCTTTAATGGTTAGTTTCCCAACCTCCATTTACCAAGGGCAGCAATATTATGATAGAAATATGCATTGTAACTGACAAAGCCTATTATAATTCATGGTAATGTTTACATCTGTTATGCAGTGGGGTTTGCTGTTGTCATGCAATGTCCTGTCGTTGTCTTATGCTGTTGTTATTCTGAGACTGACAAGCCAGATGACTGCCTACCTCTAATATAAACAGAAGGAACGCGCTATCATAAAAATAGGATAATTGTCTCCAACATGACTTAAACACAAGCGAACATAATTAACGAAAGAGAAATAAACGTAAGCCTATACAACGGCACTATGATCAAATATTTACATTGGATATCCTAAATAAAGAAGGGTAGCCTAAACTTTGATAAAGTGACATGTAAAACGTAAGTAGCTAAGTAACTTGTGAGTCCAAATCCTTAGTGTTCAGGTTATGTTGGAGTGTGTCCTAGTTTTTGAATTTACTAGCATAATTGCCTGCCAACTGCAAAATTTGCGTTCAGTAATCCCACTTGGCGGAGACCTGATTGAACAGCCCTCCCTACGGTGCCTTTCTACCATTGTGCACGTGCCTCGCCTATTCTAATTCTGATGAACCTCAATGGATGATTCGAGATTCCATTTATCAAAATCGGCAGTGAAAACATTCATGCAGGCCAATCACTCTGTCCAACAATGACACAGTTACAAAACCATTGTAATAAAGGATTTCCAGGAGAGTAAGGCAGTAGACTTTGTGGCCGGTTTCGATGCTATAGACCTACCCACTGATCCTCATATTGCAAGTAAGTTCTTTAAGAAAGCTTATTAAAGCAGCACCGCTTAACCCACGCCGGCAGAGCTGAGGACCCCCAAAGCGCGCATGGCTCTCGAGACAGAAAGAATGACACGGCCACTTTCCTAATATAGTCATGTCAAACTGCCTTAGACACACTCCCCCTGCGTGCCCCAGAGTCCAAAATTATTCCCGAATTTAAAAAAGTTACAACATTGATATAAGTCGGTATTTTCATGCGGCAAATGTCAGATCTCAATGACCATGCAATATGGTACCCTTTAGAATAACTGTAGCCACGGGTTTATATACATACGGCCGAAGGAATGACAGGTTATTACTCATGCTCACTTAAAGATAACTCTAGGCATTCAGACTCAACCAAATTCGATCAATTCTCAACACGTATACAACTGCAATAGTCTGTTAATGTGTAAAGATATACTCGAATTAGAGATTATGTTATATACATAGATATACTTGGGCTACTCACCTCCGATTTGTGGAGTGCGTTTGTGGCGTTTCTCGTTCACCACCTTCCCGGCTTTCTCTGCTACACTACAAACCCACCTCGCGAATAATTCCCCCGTACTCCAATTTACTGAACTTCGTGAGGACTTTCAGGAGTGGTACAGAATCTACGTGACGTCCCCGTGCGCCGCGCAGCGAAAAAAAAAGAGGGAGAGAGAAAGACTGGGGGACTGGCAAGGGGGGTGGGGGTTGGGGGTGGGCTGGGTATATAAGCTGGGGTCAAGGCGGTCCCTTCTATTTTCGAAAGGTCCATGTCGGAGCAGGGCATATTCTTCCAAGTAAACGAGTCACGGTGAGAAAAGCAGCAGGGAATGTCTTGGTAAGCTGGGATGACATTTCTATCTTCACAGCCTGACTGCTGACGACGACCTGGATAGCTAATAGAACCACCTTTTAGTCTCAAGACCCAACTACTCTAACAGGAGTCATTTCTGACCAAAGAATGGATTGTAATATACCGTTATGTTTAAATGGGTGACAATGGGTGACAGAGAAATCACCAGAAACTGACTGGACAGACAGCTTGAGTTAAATCACCATAAATTACTAATTGAACTAATGAAGCTAATGAAAAACATTGTAACAAACAATTGCAGAGTATACAGATCACACCCACACAGATGTCTTTGTCAAAATAAATATAATTTGGTTTAAAAATGGTCACAGTTAAAAACACTAAAAAGAAAAGATGTATTTTTTGCCAACAGCAATACAATTCAGTTTTACACAGGACAACAGACCCTAACACCATAAACACATGCCTCTATTATGCAAACTTATCTGTCTCCAACTTGTCAAATGCACCCCCATAATGTGATAACTGGACATAAAGTATTCAAATTTGTCATTCACTTTTGCCACATGTTTACATATTATTCTGCCATTAAAAACACTGCCACATCTTATTCTGTCGCAGTTATTGTGATCAGATGATGTATACTGTATATGTGCACTAAACAGAACAGCGTGACAGAAGAGCACGACAGTTCGGTCCTCAGTCTCACACACAGATCATAAAAATGGAAAGGCCTATGCCCTCCATGTTTTCAAGCAAGAAATGTGTGTCCACTTACGAATGCTGTCCTCAATAGAACTGATATAACCAAAGTATTCTCTTGGGTGTTCTCTAGTAATAATGGTCACGTATTAAACTGAATCATATTTTGAATGGCATAACATCTAACAATGTACACTTCTTTTATGTGCAGTTATTGCATTATGAGTTGGCCCAAGCTTTTAATACACCTAGGAAACAAAATTTTTCACATACCTGTACACACACACACACATTTTCCTTCTTTCCCTCGCTCTCTCTCTCTCTGTCTCTCTCTCTCACACACATAAAATTTATAACATTACAGTCATAGTTACATACCTCTGACACTGCCCTGAATAAACTCACATTATCACCAACACAGAAAACACACACACACACACATACATTCACACTCACAAACAGCGAAAAGGTCACACGGTGTGATACAAAAAGCTGACAGTTTTTTTCTTCAGCCTGCGCAGAGGGTGAGTCCTTCCATACTGTTGGCGTGTGGCCACAGATATCAAGGCTGGAACCAGCTGGGGTGCATGCCTAAAGTTCAGTGCCCTGCCGCTGCATTCATGAGCAGCCGGGCAGGGGACGGTGGCAGATGCTGGCACGATGGTATCGTCATGGCGAAGGGCCTCCTTCTCCTTCCCCTGGGGGTCTTCTGTGCATGACTGGGAATGGCTGGAGGAGGAGGAGGAGGAAGAGGGCGGAGATGAGGAGTGGGGATGTGGGAGAACCCGTTGCTTCTTGGAGGCATCATCTGCCGGTAGGGTGTCAGGTGAGGAAAGAGTGTCGGCGGGTGGTTCCAGGTCCCAGTCGCTGAGGTCGTTGGCGGTCAACTCCAGGGAGCCCAGCTTGGCAAGCGAGGCAGAGCGTTTCATGAGCGAGGGGGGCGTGAGCCCTGCCTGTCGGATGCGCGCCTCCGCTTGCCTGGCTCGCTCGCGGGGGTCCCGCAGCTTGGCCCTGCGGCCCGGTAGCCACGACGAAGACGGCCCCAAGTCGGACGCCAGGGCCCCTCGCACCTGCCACAGGAAGGCCCCCAGCTCTTTGAGCGTCTCCCACGCCTCCAGCAGGTCCGCCTCAGTGCGCGGCCCAAACGGGCCCTCCTTGTCGGTGCCCGAGTCCTGCTCGGTGACACCCTCCAGGTGGATGACGGAGAAAGAGGTGGAGGCAGAAACGGCGGTGGCAGCGGTGTGGTCCGGCCTCGGTGAGGAGCCAGCTGTGCTTGGAACAGTGCTGATGCTGTCAGGTCTCCCCTCTGCCTGACTCTGTGTGGCGGCTTGTGGTGATGATTTTGCGTGCGCCTGTTTTCTGTCCTCATTGCCTTGTTCCTGAGCCGCTGTCTTTCCCCCCTCACCACCACCATCTTTCTCCTCCTTTACATCCGGCGCCCTTCTCTCCCATTTGTCCGTACCATCGTGCGTCTGGGCAGAGTGCGACTGGGTAGAAGCTGGTTTCTGCTCAGCGTGTCTGTCCTCCGCTCTGTCCTTGGGGACAAAGTGGACAGGCGACCGTCGCGGTGGGCTGTGAGGAGCTGAGGTGGGCGCTGGGGAGGCAGGGACGTCCAGCTCCTGCCTGAGTCTCTGCTCCAGTTCCCTGGTGGCCCGGCGGACGGTCCCCTTAAGGCGTTCGGCAGGGATGGAGGAGTCAGCGGCAGCAGGCTGCTGGTGGTCCTCCGCAGGTGACGTCTCCTCCTCGGGCCCCTTCAGTCCAGCCTCCTCACTCTCAGTGGAGCAGCACGGGTTTGACTGGCAAGCAGTGCTAAAGGCTGGGGTAACAGTGTGTGTACAGGACTCCAGTTCTGTGATAATGTGGTGCACAGACACACCAACCTCCTGTAGCATGACATGTATGGGAGAGACAGAAAGATAAAGAGAGAGAAAGAGAGAGAGATTTTCATTAGTGTGTTAAAGCACTACTCTAAACAAATACTTTTCTATGCTGTATTTTCTCTCAACTCTAGGGGGCAGTATAAGCTGTGGAAAATGATTTGTGGATGTTTCCTTTGACCTTTGGAACTACAGAACTATTATTGTACAATTAGTATATCCAAAATGCACAGTGACTAGCACTGAACCAAACAGGAATTTATGACAATTGCTACCTCATATGGGTCATTCACAATCACTTATGACACTTATGAAACCATTCTACAACATTATCTGTCCTCAGACTATGTAAATCCCCATTATTTATTACTATCATCCAGTAAAACATTTTGATGTGGGTACCTTGAGCTCTTGGTCTGCACTCCCATGTCCATCTTGGCCCAGAGGCTCGGCTGCAGACCCTGGGGACCTCTCCTGTGGCGAGTGCTGCTGCTGCTGGGTCAGCTCCAGAGGGCAGGTGCCTGGACCTTCCTGGGACAGGCCCAAGAACTTCTCCCGGGCGCTGAAGAAGTCGATGTGGTCCGAGCTGAGGGTTGGCTTGGCGTCGAGCGAGACCTGCTCTAACGTGGCACTGAGGTGGTGGTCGTCGTCGCTGGCTCCTTCCTCATTCTCCTCCCCGCCGACGAAGAACGTGGGGTTGTTCCTTTGGCTGCTTTTGCTGTCAGGCGCCTGGGCGGGCTGCCCTGCTTTAGGGCCCTCACCCACACATCTAACGCCTTGTGAGCTTGAGTCAAAAGTCCTTGCAGCCTTGTTCACCGATTTGTGCATGCGGGAATTGCCGTTTCCATCAGGCACAGTGGAGGATGCCTCCGAAGAGGCCACAGAGGTTGGTTCTGGGGCCTGAACGACCTGAGCTGGGACAGGTGTGGGGGGCAGGTGATGGAGAGCCGGCGGTGGGTGAGGGCGCCCCATCGGGATGGTCTCCACCACAGTTACCGCTGCCACATCAGGCCTCGCCTCAGGCACCACGGTGGCCGCCCGCGGTTGAGGGAGTAGGGAGCGGTGGGTCCCCTGAGGCCCGGACTCAGAGGCAGGCGGTGCCAACTGCAGCGGGACCCGTTCCTCCTGGGGGTCACAGAAGCCATTGGATACAGGGGCCTCCGGCGCATTGCGGGTGGCTGGGGTGCTGCTGCTGGAGGCTGGGGAAAGGCTCTGCAGGAACTCCTGCAGGGAGGGCGAGGGGTTGGTGCAGCTCTGGTTGCGCGGGTTGGAGCGGCCCAGCGTGTAGGGCCCTGGGGCCGGCTTTATCAGGGGCTCGTGGTGCTCCGAGAGGTTGCCGTCTGAATGGGAGCGCCACAGCTTGTTGTGTCTCTGCTTACTACAGGACAGAGGGAGAAGGGGGTGGGGGAGACAGATTCATGTTAAGATATGAACGCAAACTAATGTACAGAGGAAATGGATAGAAAGATATTTGAAGAGATAAAGATTTAATTAATAAATAAGAGTATTTGGAGAAATGTCATTTCTTTTATGAGTTTGTCAGACTTTCAGATCATGTGAATGTAGGCCATCTGCTGATATACTATGTGCACTCCACAAGCAGACAATATATGCGAAGCAGGAAGCACATCCAGCTGCCAGGTTGACAGCTTTGCACATAGACAACATTCCAGTGTGCTGCTTGGCCACTGAATGCTAGATGGGAACGAGTCAGTCGCCTCTGCGGCCCAAGCCCCAGACAATGACGGGTAATTACAAGAAAGCGTCTGCATCATAGTCATTTACATCAAGTGCGCTGTTGCTCAATATTTCAAAAGACTTGACTTTGCCAGACCTGAATATTCAAAGATCGGTGCCGCATGCACATATCCACCCCTTAAGTACCTCTCCACACTCACACACACACACACACACACACACATACACAATGGAAGAATGGAATGCTGTGCAACAGCTACCAAGACACCCACACAGATAGACTAAATCATTACTATGACATTTCTGATCGCAATCTTTCTAAATCAACATAGATGAATAGACAGTGGACTATTTTTCATTCACTCATGACACAGGGACTAAGTAGTTTGAAATGGATCTGTTTGTTTAACATGCCTTGTTGGAATAAGAACTGGCATATACAATAGCCGGACAAGCCACTGCTAGACTACAAGTTTCTAGACTACAGATACAGTTTATGCTATACTTGAATCTTGTTCATACACTGCATATTTACTCTGTGTTATGTTATTATAGTCAGGGTGCGATTTTTAGGGGTGGGTGGGTAGGATCATCCCCACCTCTGGTTTTTACCTCTGAATGCATTTTATCCTAGGGGGATAAAACCCCATCAATAATTAAAAAATAACAATTGAAATTGAAATCAGGTTGTGACAGTTTCTTAAACGGGAATAATCTACATTGTTAGTAGCCTTCTAACTTTCAACGTGATCCGAATTTTTGGCAATCTTGTTGTACGTGAACGTCCCCATGCACATAAATACCGGTAGTCCAATCCTCTGACATGTTCGCGTAATCGGACCTTGTCCATGGTTCTGAAGCCCAAATAAGCCATCACATCGTGGCCGGCACAGAAAATGAAATGCTTCAAGTCTTTTTAAGTTTCCATTGAAGATGAATGTTCATAAGGTTCACTAGAATTACCCCCGGGCTTTTTCAAACGCTAGTTCTGTTAAAATAAAACCCCTGCATCTTTCAAGTTCACATCTTTTCCAAAAATGAATTTGCGCGCTGCTCCTAATTTGTCTAGCAATGCTAGACGCACGTGAAGGCCTCCAACTTTGACACTGCACCATTGATTAAAATATTGCAAAATCTAAGACTCACAAAAGATGACGAGGCAATACACTGCCTGAGCTGTAACCAGGAAATGGGTTGCGGTGTATAATATATTGGGCATAGGCCGCACTGAACGTGTTGGTCCTGTAGGCTACTGGAGCTGCGCAGACACAAATATTGGCCAGCGATTTCACCCTGGAGGTCTTCAAGCTGTTGCGCAGGCCTACATCGTTTTTGAGTAATGTGCATGCGTGTGTCAGTGAGAGAGAGAGGGAGCGGAAGGGAGAGAGAGGGAGCGCGCAACATACTGTTCTTCTAGTTAGGCTACTGAATACTGTTATTTTGTTTGTTACTGTAAATTGTTATTTGAGAGTTTTGTGTTTGTGTTAACCTACAGTAGGCTAATTACAGTAATTAATAATTCTATTCAATTAAAAAATAAAATAAAGAACTCTATTGCTGACGCTATTCCAGCATGGGAGTCAAAATGACCGGCGGTCAAATGACTTGGCAGTTCTGGAGGGCTGGAAAGTTGGCAGTTCTAGTGTTAAACCTGTTGATTGTGAAAAAATCAGCAAAAAAAAAAAAAAAAAAAAAAAAAATCCCCCCTTTAGTTTTTTTTGATAATTCGCACCCTGATTATAGTACACATAAAAGTGTGGCAACAATGAACGTCAAGATATTGAGGAAAAAGTCAAAATAAACAGTGTAACGGTTCTGTCTATCAATCAAGCCTATGATGGTGATGATGGTAGTGGTGATGAGGATGCTGCTGCTATTGACAGCTGACTCTGCTGTTGTGACTGGCTTAGGTCTGCCCCCAGATGTGTGGATTGGTTGTGTCGGCCAAGGCTCACCTGGCCAGCAGGATGCCCTGGTACTCCTCCAGCTGCCTCATGAAGGAAGGGTTGGGCTTGGTGACGGTGCGGCGCTCCTTCACGTACCCCAAGGCACGCTCCAGGTCCCAGCCGTACTCCTTCATGGCGTATGCGATCACCGTCGCTGCAGAGCGGCTTACGCCCATCTTGCAGTGCACCAGACACTTGGAGCCGTTTTTTCTGGGAGAAGCAAGGGGAAAACAGGATGGATGACATGCCACATGGAACAACAGAACAATGCTAAGTGTAGACATTTAAAAGGGTGGTGTGGCAGTTGGGTGGCAGGAATTGAGCTAGGCTATCAACTGTTTGCGGCTGCCACTGAAGTAATTGCCATTGACATGATTAAGATATGCAAGTCACTTTGACTAAACTTTGACATGAATGTAAACGTAAAATTGTTTCTTCATTGTTTCTTCTCTTTGTGCTACCTTTAACTAGCACCAGGGGGTGACAAAAACAACTTCAAAACCTTCTCACGTCTCACCTCTAAGACAAACTGATGCATTCAGTGAGGAAAAACACAGAGAAAGACAGACAGAGAGATAGGGACAAAAGAGAAACAAAGAAAAAGTTGCACATACTTTGCCCTGGAGATGAACTTGTAGGTGTCGTTCCAGTAAGCCAGAAGGTCAGTGGCCTCCTCGTCGTACACACGGATGTTGTGGTACTCAAACAGGCCGGGGAAGAAGTTGTCGATCTCTCTGGTCACATTCAGGATGTACTGAACACTGGGGTGAAGCGGGAGACACAACATGAATACTCAACTGAACATAGCAATGGTGCGGCTAGGCTAGTGCTGTTTTAATAGGCCAGATGGTTTCAATGACTACTGACTCGCTAGTACACAGAAACACACACACTCTATAAACACGGCAGACAACCACATTAACAGATGGGGCCCTTATCTAAATGATAGCCGAAGTCTAACTGAAGCTAATTTAATAACTAGGTGAAATCAATTTAATAATTTACCACCAAGGTCAAGAAACTGAAGCTCAAACATTGATAAGTTAGCTCAATACTTCCCCAGAATAGCTATCGGCCATGGTGAAACAGAGCTTGTTGACAGGCTTTGAACTTTGTCCGCCATACTGTTTTTAACCAGGTGGGCATGAAGTGCGCACGCCACACCAAGCCTCTTTCAGAGAACTGGCCATGCTACCAACTGACTCTCGCTGCCGATTGCTCTGTTGCCACATGGAACACAAAGAACCTGGCAGAGGTCTATTGATGGCACAACACGCATATTGCTCATATTTGGGCGGCTATCTCTCATCTCTCTGACAGACCGTGACCCCATCAGCCAAACATCAGCCTAGTGTGCTCTCACTAGGGTCTATCGCGCTGCTTCAAAATCTTCACGCCGTATCTGGATTACTTCTCCAAAGAAAAGGTTCGGACTTTAAATGATGCAGGGTTGAACGGTTCTTACCCGCTATTCTGCAATTCTTCTAGATTCGAGGCATTCCACTCAGAACCCTGGGGAAATACAGATCAGTCAGTTCAGCTTCACGTGTGTGTGGTGTGTTAAAGTCATTCTACTACATCTACATGTAGATATTCATGTTCAAAATGAGCTACATCTTGCTGCATCTCGCCCAAAACCAGCCTGGATCAGGATCAGGTACACATATTGGAAAAGAGGGCACTATATTGTAGTGTGTATTTAACATTCTGTATATCCATGACCTATTGTACAATATTCTTAAGGAGGGGAAACTTCTTAGGAGGCGGACACCATTGCAGTGTATTATGAAAAACCTAAGATGTGCAATACAGTAGGTTGTTGGATTAGTGAAATCAGGGTTCCCACACCTTCAAATTCAAATTCAAGGACTTTTCAAGGACTTTCCAGGACCAATTTTTGTAAATTCAAGGACCACACAGGGCGGCATTACCTACTGCTAGCGCTGAATTAGCCTGGCATCCACAATTATAAGCTCAAAGGAACTACCCGCCTTCTGAGATGCGGGCTTAACCTGCATTTATCAGATGTCTGTTTCTCATTAGTTCCCACTTTTTTGGGAACAGAAATGCTCTATAACGGCAGCATGGCTAGACTGACTTTGCTCACAAAATTGAATGTAGCGTCACAGGAAGTATGGGCGGGCCCAGGCTACCTCTGAATATGTTACCAATGAACAATTATAGTAATATTTATAGCTTACATTCATATCCACAATACAAGCTTTGCCATGCATTTAGTTCTATATCATTTCACAGAAATATTTGCATGGTGGGGTCTGTGATCTGCCCCTCGCCAGAAAATTTTGAGGAAAGTAGATGTCCTTTCCTGCATTCAAGTGCATTTAAAAAAGTAGGCTAAACTAGCGAGATGGCTTCAGAGCACCCAAGTAGTCAAACAAAGATATTTTTTGATATACTGGCAGTATATAAGCTTGTGTAGAAGGTAGTGCAGATATTAGTCCATCCATGCATTAACATACCCAACGCCACTCCCACAAGATCTGTTTATCTTAGCCAAGTATCATACACATTGGTGTGAGCCCAACAAACTTCACACATTGCTCAGCTCAGGTTACTGAACACAAGCTATATTATTTTGTTCTTTTAGGTTGTGCTTTGCTATATGGAACTGGAGGACTATCCCCAAAAATTTTGAAAAAAGTAGATGGCTCCTGCATTCTTACAGATAGATCACTTTTATCTGAAGAAGACTAAAGGTCTTCAGTATTTAGCATGCATTATTTAGTGTCACTTGTTTTTGCACTCAGTTTAGTCAAACTTTTATCTTGATCTCTTAATGGACATTAGGCAGTGGTAGAAAGTAGGCTACACCCCACAACTGGTGGTGGCAAAATAATGACACATGTAAAATGGATGTAAAACTGCCAAACCACCAAAAATATTCAAGGACTTTCAAGGACAATGTCTTTTTATGCCTATTTCCAAAAACTTTCCAGGGCCTTGAATTTATTTTTTCAAAATCACAAACTTTCAAGGATTTCAAGGACCCGTGGGAACCCTGTGAAATTCAGCGTGAATGTGGGTGTGAGGGAATGGTCTTCCATGCTACTGACCAGGAAGACATGGTCAAAGATGGCGGTGGGACTGTCCATCTGGCCGAGGATGACGATCATCTCATTGTCGATGTACTCCTTGAACTCCCGCAGGTTACACGTCATCTGCATCTCCAGCTCTGTACGAATCTGCACAAAGGGGTCAGGGCAGGGTAGAGAGGGTACAATATAGACACACACACAGACATGAGAAGACGTGTATTTGTGTATAAGCTGGTATAAATGGGTAACGACTTGTATAAGGGAGAGGAATCATAAACATAAACACACACACACACACACCTCTTTTGATGTGACATTCTCAAGGTCTTTCTGCATCATGATCTCTCGTAAGCGGGTCTTGATGAGTCGTTCTGTTCGTTCCCGTTCCGTTGGCCTACAAATGCACACATTTAAAGTAACATCAAACTAGTGCTGAGCAACCAGTTCACTGAATTTGATTGCTGAGAATTAGCTTGTAGTTCACATATTTCTTTAGCACTGTGGGAGAAGACTGAGAATCACTCATTTACTTGAGGACCTTATTCAACCCAGATCCCTACTCGTGTACCTACTTGCACACCCTGTTAGGTAAACTATTTGTTTTCTATGGGCAGTGTCAGATTTGCATGCATTTGAAATATGCAAACATAAATCGAGTAAAATTTAAAAATCACAAAACATGTCCGTGGTGAAGGGAAATGAAGCTGAAGCCTACATATGCATGACCATCACAGGCTAGGCCAATACTCATCAGTGGTATAAAAAAATATCCTTTCTGGTGGAGAGTTACATTTTAATGAAATGGCTTTTCTGATAAAAAAAAAAGTAGAGAGGATGAGGTCTGATCCAGAATATGGAACTAAAGGGGAAAATGTTAACCGTATAACTTAAAAAATAATCTAGTTGTTCTGGCAATATTAAGAGTCTGAATGGTACAAAAGATGAAGAAGTCAAATGAAATCCAGACTGAATCTATCTGTACTTCGTCAATACATTTTATAGTGTATATTACATCATCAACTTGTCCCAGCATGCGGATGCACAATGTATCATCTGAGAGGATGACAAACACTGATACGCATACCAGAGAGATTTTTCATGCAACTCTGTGTGTGCCTGAACAGGAACCTTTAACATGGCTGGTGGTTGCTATCTGTGTCAGCGGTTGAAGAATAAACTTGTATCAGAGTGGGATGTCAGGTTACATGCCGTGACTTGTACCATAGGTCTTACAGCATTCTCGCAAATACCAAACCATGGTGGAGGCCTACAAATGCACAGTAGATCATTTGGGGTCGAGGTGGTGGTAGGGTGCGGTGGTTCGGTGGTGTTAGGGTGCACTGAGGACACTCACACGTCCGAGAAGAGCAGAGGCGAGTCGGGCCGGGTGGACTGCACATCCTGCATGGCGTTCCACTCGTTAACGCGCACTTGGTCTGACGCGATGCGGCTCTGGTAGTAGCTCACCCACGTCAGGAAAAGGCTGCCCGGGAAATAGTTGTGGCCTCTGGCCACTTCACAAGCCTTATGGAGAGACTGCAGGGCTGACCTGCAGGGGGGACCCAGGAGAACCCACAGAGGTGAAGGACCCTAGCTTGTGTTCACAGCAAGAGCTACTAAAGCTCTAGAAGTGCCAGCTGTATTTTACTTTTTATTGACGAGAGTGACAAAAGCAACTATAATATATAAGGGCAACTTAAATATATAAGGGCTTACCACATGGCCTGTACTGAGACTGGCTTGAACACGTGGATTTTGTTGTCCGTGGACACACTGAAGCCCCTGTGAAGAAAGACAGACCAATACACAGATTGGTTACACTATACTAGTACATAAACAGAGAGACAGATATGTGTCTTCTAGCTGAATGAAAATCTATACAGTGCAGTGTCAAAAAAAACACTTCATTAACAACACGCAGCCCAATAACATTTAGATATCTACTGTAACTCACCCGTCTCCATCCAAATGGATCAGTGTGTCACTCCAAAGGGGGAGAACCATGCCAATGGAACAGGAGCTGGAAAAACAATGGAACAAACACACACACACACACACACACACACACACACACACACACACCATTATTCCCAATCTTTCCCAGTTTTCTGACTGGATCCCATATCAAAAACATATCGTATCTGTCAGTAAAAGGCATACTGTAGGCATACTGTAACTGTCAGAGAACACAAAGAAGTAAAGTAAGAAAAAACACACACACACACACACACACCTATCAGAGGGACTGAAGTCCATGCCAAGCACCACACTCTCCTCCGTGTCCTGCCTGCCATTGGTGGAGACCACTACCATGTAACGGGTGCACTGGGGGTGGACACTCTCCAGCCGCACAGCCTGACAGAGAGGAAGAGCCAGAGAGAGAGATTAGGAGTATCTGTGTGTGTGTGTGTGTGTGTGTGTGTGGAGCTGGGCTTCAGGGGACTCACTTGAAATGTTTGGGCAGCAATTCAACACATTCAACACAAGCTTACACAGATCTCCCAACGATGGAAGTTAATTATGTCAAATGCCGGTATACAACTTCTCATGCATCTTGAAGTGTTTAATGTAACAGTTATGTTAACTTCGTGTTTAATTTTAATGTCTTAACAGTGTAAACATATACCTAAACATGCCACTGACTAATTGTTTCCACCACAACACTACTTACTTGTGCAGTGTCGTTTTTTGTCATTTATTTGTACAATCAATAATGTATATGAAGCACAGGTGCTGAAAGTGACCTTAGCATGACATAAACCTTTTGTCTTGGCGTGACAAAAAGCTCATGAATGCTCTTAATGGTGTACATGGACGTGAATGTGAAAAAGAGGAAGCGTGTACCAGTTTAATGTTGTCCTCTGGCCGCAGCAGTGTAAACATGTTCTGCAGGTGTTGCTGGAGGTCACCTGTAATGAGCAGGCAAAGGTCATGTTTTCACAACAACCCCCAACTGACTTGTGTATGTCGCTCTTGATATGAAGCAACACACACACACACACACACACACACACACACACACACACACACACGCACACAATAACTAAGCAGGGCAGAAAATAAAGGCAAATGTCAATTAAATCTCACTTAGGCAACAAATGGCCATGTAATGAACAACATTCCCAAAGGCTTTTTCAAATATCATGCCTTGTGTACCTCAGGCTGCATTATTCTGTTTCCACACAAAAATACAGGCAGGCAGCTTCTTTCTGAGACTGCTCGTGGGCCAGCTCAGGCTACTGTGTGTGTGTGTGTGTGTGCTGGTCTGGCGTACCTGCATGTTTGCTCCGCTGGGGAGGCACTCGGGTGGACGAGGGTGAGCCATTGCCTCTCGGGAGAAAGAGGGCAGCGCCTTTTACTGTAAGGAAGCTCTCGCTGATACTGCAAGAGAAGCAGAACAGATCACACGTTACACCCAAACCAGGAACTGGTTGATGCTGACAACGACAACCAGTGGATGGGTGTATGTGTAAGCCTGGAGTACTGAAGAGGGCCTACACACACCAACAGATTTGGGATCTGCTATCAAATCACAGAGGAGGTGTGTGTGGAGGTGAGAAGGCCAGCTTGTTTTCTTGGAAATGGCAAACGATCCAACAAGCTCGGCGGACCAATCCCACCATTCTCTCTGTTATGGCCTGCACGCAGGGTGCATGCACGCGGCACTGACGCGAAGAGCTCCCGTGCAGGCCAAGTGTGGGGCTGCAAGTTGTGACAAATCAAGTCAATATGGCCTATGGATAAAGACGCGCAATAAATGGAGCACGCGGGCCTATAAAATCTGGAGGGAAGAAAGGGGGAAGTCAAGTCACTCTCTCTCTCCCTCCCACTCCTACTCAAACTCTCTCTCTCTCTCTCTCTCTCTCTCGATAGCATTGCCTCAGAGCTAGAGCACTCAGGGCAGGACAAAAACAGAACGTGCTGTTCCTCAGTCTCTCCCTGTTTCCCACTCACACTTAAACAGCTGCCTCACTGTGTATGTGTCTGTCTGTCTGTCTGTGTGTGTGTGTGTGTGTGTGTGTGTGTGTGTGTGTGCACGTGTGTGTGTGTGTGTTGCATGAGTGTTCAAGAGACTGCTCAAGCGTGTCTAAGTGTGTGAATGTGGGAATGTGAGTGCGTGTGTAGGGTGTGAGTGTATGTGGGTATCAAACAGAGAGTGTGTGCAATTGCAAACCTGACACAGACATACCATTGGCATATCAAGAAACGCTTCTTGAGATTAGATCAGTCAATTTGTCAGTTGGTTTCAAAGTCTGTATTTTTTCCAGTCTTATTCACAGTATCTATTTCATTAACCTACTCTATTCTCAGCATTTGGAATGGGTATCATGTCAGTACAAACTCAATACAGTCTTACAGGCAGAATAAACTCCGGCAGTGTTTTTCAATACTCAACTTGAAACACTACTCACTTTATATACACTCTAGAAGAGAAACCCATCTAATCTATTCAATATCAGTTACAATAAACATGAGATGCAAACCATAGACGTTAATAATGCCTGTGTCACATTCCCATAACCTCCAGCTCTGTACTTCCTCTTAGAACCTCCATGCTATGGAGCATTCCATGTCCATTCCGGGACATTCTGACCAGTTTTCTTCTACGTCTCCTACAGATTTATCTCCATGTATTCTCTGGCCTGCATCCTGAGAGTGACCTACTTGGCATGAGTTCCCTCCAGTTCCCCCAAAGAGCCACATGACTAAAGGCAAACCCTGACGACAAATTTCCAAAGTTTAGCTAAGGTCTTCTACAGCATATTATCACACAGAGGGAACCCCTAACAACAATCTCTGATGTGTAGCACCACACTGCACGCACTGCAAATGTACAGCACACATAGCCTACTATTTTAAAAAGCATACTAATATATGCAGTAAGTATGTCCCTTGCAAGTTACAGGGCAAAAAAATGAAGTGAAATTAGGTTCAATGTCAGTGTACTGTGTTGTATTGGGAGGGACAGTCAGGGGGTGCTGGCGACTAGAGTGCAGAGAAATTGGGGAGGCAGGGCGTAGCCTACATAATGGTGAATGGTCATGAATGGTGTGGAGAAAGGCAACAGCTCAGACGGGGGTCAGTTAACACTACTCCTACACATTCACAAGGAGCACCCAAGGGGCAAGGAAATAATAGCAAGCCAAGGAAAAACTCCCTACTAAGGATGAAACCTTGGGCTAATCCACGACTCCAAGTCTACACTACATTAAATGCTATTATAACAGATGATAATCAGGCAGAGCTATTTTGCCAAGTAAGTGTAGACTCAACTCAAACAACATATGGGAGTGGACTAGGACTGAAAGGGACAACAGGTCCAGGCAGCTGAAAGCTGAACATGATCAATTCAGTGTCTCACCAGGCCTCAGAATAGACAGTGTCCGATGGAAGAGGACAGGCACTGCAGGGCATGCATGATGCAAACACATGCTAACAGATGTTTCATAATGCAAACAGATGCTAACAGCTGCAGTAGTAGTATAGTTGTAGTAGTAGTAGTAGTAGTAGTAGTAGTAGTAGTATACTCTTTTGATCCTGTGAGTATAGGATCCTGTGAGTGTACACCCACTCCCTCCCCAAACACACACACACACACACACACATTTACAAGAGTACACTAGGAGGGTAAAATTACTGCACCTCAACAAGTCATAGCACACAGAAATATCAAATACCATCCGTGATTATCGAAACACTGGACGACTGGGTCAACACTTCGACCTCACTTGGTATAGAACACAAGTGGCCTCATTTGGCCCAAACTATTTTGGTCCCTGGGGACAGCTCCTCTCATTGTGCTGGTTGTCCTACAAGAACTACAATTCTTTGGCCAAATAAATTTTACTAGCCACCCTTTGTGTAATGTTGTAAGACTACATGTGTTGTGAGGCCACATGCAGCCCTATTAGGCTGATAGCAGGTTGGCCATTTCTGGGGATATCTACACCTCTTGTGCTCGATACACAAAGCATTATGTTCAAGAAGGAATTCAGACTGAACATGTATGAACTGAATGTACTGCCGGTGTGTTTAGATTAATATATGACTCATGGGGGGTGAGGGGGTAAGAATCGCTGTTAAAAAGATGTGCATATAGCTATTGTTGTTTTGGCAACACAATGAAAAAAACACTGTCACAAAACAGGTGAATAATTACAGAAGAATTTTGGTGCACCTTTTACTCTTTTGTTGCTCTGACCAACTGACACAGACACATGCCCACCACCCGCCCCCTTCTCCTAGACCATATTTGTCACACTAAAGTGTTCACTGGGATATAAATAAGTTCAAACTACAGTGGGAATTGGCTACTCCTGACATGAATGACAAGCAACTGCAACCTGGAAAGCAGAGGATCACAATCAGCTGCTTTGAAAAATCAAAATAAAATACTTGCAGTCTCTCACAATCAACGCTTGTTCTAAATTCTTGCCACGGGGGCCATAAGGCCCCAAACTGACCCACTGTGCGATGGGAAAGGCCTCATCTGCCACACAAAAGATGCCCCCGCACTCTGGATTATTTTGGGATTAATCTGCACCACTGCTGGCTAACACCATATGTTACAGGAACACCATGGCCCAAGCCAGGCAACCCCCACTATCATGTACTCATTTTATACAGTTAAAACACGACCATGCACACGCAAACACACACACACACACACACACACACACACACACCCTCCTCTCATGTGTTCTATTTGTGCCATGTGAGTAAACTAACCTGGCTCATTTACACTTACCCATTACTTCCTTGATCAAAGGAACAAAGCAAACAGTCTGGGAAACCAATGTTTGTATTTGCTTGTGTGTGTGTGTGTGTGTGTGTGTGTGTGTGTGTGTGTGTGTCACCATAGAGATTGGAGGTAAATCCCAAAGTGTTCAGGAATTAGACTCTGGACCCACTATAGCACCCACTATGGCACAGATCAGTCACACACTACATTATGCTGACCATGATTAGTTAGTAGGAACCATAGACTGTATATAGGTTAGTACACAATCTATCAGTGCAATATGACTTCTAAGTGAAATTATTTTTGAGTTGCACCTGAGTGTGGTTGACTGCAGCTCATTACATTAGCATAACATTACAAAATTCAATACATTAGCATAAAACTGCAATCAATGTTGACAAACAGCTGAAAAATCTACAAATACCACCTCAGGTTCAGCCATTAATGCTATAACCTGTAAGGCCAACAAACTCTTTATATCAATAGACAAAAGTCCATTAAGTACACAAAGAGACATCTATTGCATAATGACAGTTTAGTGTCAGACAAAAGGGGATGTGAAAAAAGGGCCAGACTCGTGTCTAGACAATTCTGAAACACAAACTACAAAAAAGGGCAACTGCGGTCTGAAGATGAAACAGTTTGCATGACTGTCATCAATAGCCACTGTAAGAAAGCATGAGTCAGAGAACACTAGCATGTATATAATAACATAGTAGTAATTCCCCAGTCTAGCATACATAAAAAAAAACTGTGCATAATCTGGCTGATTTAGTTACAACCTTGCGGTTTTCAACATTGAGAATAAATTGTCTTCAAATCAATTCCACTCAATTCAGTATGTTATCTTCCTATTCAAAGGCCCTCATGTGAATAGGTATATCCTTTGCAAGCAGTGTATTGTAATTAGTTCTACAACTAAATCTGTTTAATAACTGTTTGAAAAGATGAGCAATTAAACTTCCTCTTGAGCACAAAAGATACATGTGTGTCAACTGGCAACACGTGTAGAGAACACATTAGCGGCATGAACAAGGATGGAAATGATGTTACAATTTAAAAATAAAAAGAAACTTACAATTGATAAAGTTGGCTTTGAGACACAACAGCATTCTTCTGAAAGTACGGCATGTGTTTGCCTTCATAGCAAACGCACAAACATCCAACAGAGGGGCATGCTTGTGCGGCTACACCGCCTTGAGTCATCGATGCATCGGACAGGCGCCAACAAATTTCTGTGTCTCTGAGTTCATTTCAAGTAGTCACCAAATAAACAAGAGATAAACATGACCTAAAATAGATCCACACACGGATTAATGCCTCGGATATTCGCAAAACTTAATGGCAATTCTTCTTAGCAATGCACACAATATATCCAGTGACAAACCACATCCTTCTGGCTAACGGGTTCTATAATGTTTGGCCCCGCTATCGCTGTTTCAGGAACATGTGGTACTGTTGGTGGGTCGAAGCTGCCAACATAGGAGGAGTCAAACCACTGTGTTCTTCGGGTGTGTTTAAGTCGGGGTCCGCTTGTGCGCAAAAGACACATTGGACCGGCGGAAGCATATGGCTCGAGCGCTCAAACAAAACGCGGATATACTGACAAAATCAGCACTATTTCCGGATTCCGAAATGGCTATTGTTTTAAGTATGTTTCATCAAGAGCGAAGTGTGTGTACTTGACGAAAGTTGTCCATTATTAAGCAGCTCAAGATGCAAAAAGCTGGAGATGGATCTTTTCAAGAGCAGGTGCACTCCTAGCTCAAGCTACACTGCAGTAAATGCAGTTCAAAATCTAAGATAATGCAAATCCTAAAATACAGCATTTTCTAACCGAAAATGTTACATTACAGAAAGAAACTGCAATTTCCCTGTAACACAGACGTTTAAAAGCTTACTAGTTTACAAAAATACCCTTTTCTTTGAAGTTGAAATTAGAGTGAGTTTAGGTCACTGTGAAGGTCACTAGGTGAATGAAACTTTGTACAGAAATACAACAGTTGGACATAGTAGTGATGGTCAGATGAATATGAAAATAATTTATTTAAAATGAGTGGGAATTGCACAGAACAACTCACTAAACTAAAAATTAAGTTGTTGTCAACTGAGATTTCTACCTGTAACAGGAAGTTAAATTAGTTCCTGTAAAGTGTAAACTTGCACAGCACTTCCCCACAGAACAGTGGAAGTTTTAATAGGTATTAATGCATGTTGACTTTCTCATCAAACAAAAGGCATGACATGAACATAAAGACACAGATGTCAGAGGCCTACATGTAAGTAAACTGAATCATTAGTCAAATGTTTGCCACAATACAAACATGCTCCTCAGAATCCCACTAATGAAGTACAGACATTCTTAAATCTTATAAATAGCTAACAGGGGACTGTGTGTGTGTGTGTGTGTGTGTGTGTGGGACACTGATACTGTATACGGACTGGTTTCATACACGTTCTCTGGCCGGGACACAAAAACAGTTTTATCTGGGCCCTGGACAATGGGAGAAGGAGAGGACACCCAGTGTCTCAATCCCAACCTTCCTGCCCGCCATTGTCTCCTCCAGGACAGTACTGGGAGAGCCAGGGGTCTGGAATTTCACTTTGCTTGCAAAATCCGTGGCTCATTGGGAGGAGGGGTGGGGGTTATTTCATGCGGACAACACAGGGCCTTCTCCCAGCAGAGCTTCACTTCCCCTCTTCCCCTTAGGCTCACCTTCCTCTGGACCCGCTGGACATGATGAAATTCAAAGCCGGGACCTGAAACACTAGGCCTTTGTAAACAGCTACGACAAAACCTCCCCTTCAAAACAAAGAGGAAAGACATTGTCACTCGCTCCTGTGTCAGCCAAGGTCACAGTGGAGGGACCGCAATAGGAACAGCAGATAAGCACAGAAGTTCCCCTCGCCTCCATCTGGCTCTGCACTGCTGCAGTGCGACACTTGGCCCTTGAGTGATTGACTGTGTGTGTGTGCGTGTGTGTGTGTGTGTGTGTGTGTGTGAAAAAAAAACTAAAGCACAGAAAACACAGAACACATGCACTTAAGGCCAGGGCATGTGACTATAGAACATACCGGAAGGTAATCAATAAGAACCACAGTGTAAGTTAAGTAAATAAACAGCATCGACAGCAGGGGTCAAAAGACATTTTGTATGCTACTGCATTTGGCTTTGGGGAATTGAACTTCAACATGGTATTGAAGGTATTCAACTACATGCCGCATCATTTTCCTATGTTATATATATTCCATTAGCATAACATACATACTGCATGAGCAACTGATTCTTTCAAAGTCAGTTCAAATGGACCAAGGCCTGAGGCTCCTGTATCACTAATAACAATAACAATTTTTCCCTTTAATTATTCAGTAACAGAAAAGCTATATGGTGTCCATAAGTAGATTTAATGACAGTATAAATACCATGACAATTTCAGCGAGTCCTATTTCTGATGTAACCATGTTATGACTTTACATCTGATATATTAATATACTTTTCTGTAAACATTTTCTAATAATACTCGCCCCTTTGAAAGACTCAATGCAGCTGAAGAGAAGTCACTCAATACGAGCATCCCAGGTATTCAGGGTTTCAAGCCTCAACATCTCTGCAATTTGAAGTGTCACTAACTATTACGGTGTTGTTGAGTGCCGTGTTTAATGGGGCCTAATTTTGACATGCGTACGCATACACGATTATTCCCCTAGTTCACAAGCAGTCAACAACAATTAGCGTAACTCGGGCCAACACAAAGATCTCTACAAGCTCAACCAGCAGGTTATGAAACCCTAAGTGAAGACAGATAATGTGGTGATATGGAGGAGGGCCCTGGGAGGACCTAGTGATCTTGCCCAAAGCATGTCTATTCATGAACCTCACTATTACTTCCTTAGCCTGTGCCATTGTATTTGATGAAAAAGTAAACAGCAAAAAAATGACAAGTGTAATTGCGGGAGTGGTGGGGCAGCTATTTCAACATTATTTTCAAATATCAATCTGACTCCTACAATGTTGTGCTGATGCAGTGCACTCTGAGACATTTTAGGTATGTCTTGGCACTAAAAACACTAGACACTAAAAACTGACCGCCTTTCCAGCAATTTATCCAGAACTTTCAGGAATCCCTTCAAGCGGCAGACCACCAGCCCGCTGAAATTGATCCCCCCACCCCCTAGTACACACACACACACACACACACACCTGTCTGTTCTGCAGATTTACCCTCTCAGCACTCCTTTTTCCATGCTTGCTGCACTTTTTTTCCAGCCATTCGGCTATTATATGTCAGGCATGTTAAATTGTGACCACCTGTATTAATTGAGTGAGTGAGTGAGTGAGCTGGTAGGAATGGGCAGTACAAGACTCTCTGTGCAGCAACCCAGATAATAGTCCAAACGATAAGTAAAAGCTTGCAAAGTTGTGATGAGAAGACCGCAGAGATGGAGAACACACCCACAGAAGCATGCATGCTCTCCCAATCTCTCAACACGCTGACTGGTTCTTGAAGCAAGTATGTCATCTGCACTCATGACTAATATCACAAGTTGCTGTTTTAAGCAATGAGCAGCGTTGAGGCTTAAGTATACTAAACTGGGCTATGTTTGCATCCACACATGGGGTGTATTGCACTACCTGTTAGGTCCACTCAGATTGCACAGATGCTGATAATAAATGATTTAAATTATAAAATATAAATAATAAAATTATCAAATGTACATAACTTAAATAAGGAAGTAGTAGTAGCAACAGGAAGTAGTAGTTAAATCACGAGGCTATAATAGATTGCTATCAATGTTGAGACAGAACACAGGAAAGAACTGTAAAATAAAATTGAATCAATCTTTGAGATTACTGTTAATGGTACTTCACTTGATTTTACATGATACTTCCTCTACACATAGGGAGTCATGCCAACAAAAGCGCACTGTTAAACTGTTAAAAACAACAGGTCATAATATTGTGTGATGTCCAAAAAAAATAAATAAAGGTGCTACAAATGTGGGCTGAGAGGTTCAACAAAACAACGCTGTTGATGCACTGAGGCATCCCAATAGTGCCAGGTCAGAAGGGTCTAAAACCTGCCTAACTTGCAGCCCCATATATGCAAAATTCAAAAGGGCCTGATAGCATCTCTGATTACAGATGTCACATGAGATGAAGCGTTGAAGTTTGGTTAAAGTGTTGTTAAATCATAGCACCACAGCCAGGTGTAGGCATGGGTTAGATTTGTCCTGAAACATGTGCCAACAGTGGTTCTGTTAATGCAGGGTATATGACTTATGGTAGGGGTATATGGGCTTATATGTAGAGTTTATAAAGTAGTCCCCACAGGTTCAGTGTGTAGTTCACTCTAAACAGTTTTACCCAAGACTTTTGCTGGTATCTGTGCTGGGCATCTGAGAACCCTAAGCAGCTCTTGAGTATTCTAAAGAGGGGAGACACAAGCTCAAATGCTCAAGCATCAGTGCCCCCTAGTGGGAAAATGTCTCTCTCAAGGAGGAAGAGTTGTTTAGTTAAGCATCTTAAAAAGAATAAATAAATAAATAAATATGGTGGTTAAAAGCTGAAACAGTTAAAACCTGAGAAAAGCTTTTTCAAGTGACCAGAGGGGGTGTTACTGCCATTGCACATAAATACTGCAGAGAAAGGTTGAGAACCCAATGGCTGCAACAGTGAACCAAGAGACAATGAAACTCACAATCACCAACATCAATACAGGCCAAAATGTAGAGTAGAAACTGTAAGCACATATGGACATGGACCCACACACACATACACACACACACACACACACACACACACACACACACACACAAACACACACAAATCACAGGAGCAGGAAGTACTAAAACTGCTGTTTATAGGAACATGTGAGAGGCCAAGACAGGTTTAACCTGCTCCTGGCTGCGACCACAGCAGCTTGAAGGAAAGTGCAGCTCTGCAGCATGCTTCCACCGCAACGACTGTGGTGTGCATGTGTATAGGGGGGTGGAGGGTTGAAAGGGTAGGTTGTGACGTCATACGACAGCGCGAGAACAGTGACGGCTCCCCAGCTAACCACCTTTCAAACTGCCATCAGGCCAGAGAGGATTTGTGCAGTCTTTCACAGGTGTGAAAGGGAGGAGGGAGTCTGTGTATGCGATTGACTGGGTGTGGGTTTGTGTGTGTGTATGTGTATGTGTGTGTGTGTGTGTGTGTGTGTGCTCTTACCTTCTGGGCTGAGAACGTCGGTCCTCTTCCCCACTACCTGACTCCTGTGGAGACAAAGAAACCCAGGCAAAAATGAAACCACATGAAGCCGTAATCAAAGAAGTGCTTGTATGCAGGCTCACTGTGATCTTAAACAATCAATGCTGAGCCCTGTTGTTCAAGGTCACCCAGCGCTGTTGGTAGGGAAAAGAATAAGGAAATTTGATACAACATAGACCAAAGAATAAAGCTACGTATATCCAACTGAATGGAGCACAGAAACTAACTTTCAGTTAATTAATTAAGTTAATGTTGCAAAATTGGCCCATGGTGGCAGTTTTTATCTTTTTCCCTACAGGCAGCACTGAGATTAATTAATTCACATGGGTTTCTGTTTTGTGAAAAGCAAACCTGTGGAACAAAGCTGAACAAATTGCTCAAATCTGGGGTGATGTGTGCTCATCCGTAAATAACCGATATCATGCTTTGAGTATTTATCAACAGCAGAAATTACTGACAAAAGCCTCTGTGGGTCTATGCCGGCAGGTTTGCATACAGTTCCATTTCCATAAAACCATGACGGGACGTGGGTGACTTTGAGCGACTAGGCGTGCACACGTGCACATTTGCTTGCTTGAAATTGGGCCTGTCCTACCAACAAACACTCCAGACACTACCCCCCACCCCACCACCACTCACACACACATACAGACAAGGTATACACACAGACAGGAAAGAAGTGGCAAACTAATGACAAAATTCCATCATGATGACAGAGCATCACCCTTCTGACAGACTAGCACCACAGCTGACGCACTTCAGCACTTGCTGAGATATAATTACAGGGAACCAAATTAGTCCTTGCGCTTGTCAAATGCAGCAATGTTAACAGAGGCAGTTTGGGAACATTTCTGATGGAGATTCATGCGTCGCTATTGGCGACAGACTAAACAATCCAAGATGAAAAATGCTTTATGAAAGAGACAGAGCTTCTCTCTGTAGCCCCTGTGCTTGACCTATGACCCATTTACGGGAGTGTTTGTGTGTGTGTGTGTGTTTTCAGTCAACACTCACTGGATCAGAATAAAAGGAAGACTGTAGCCAGGAAATGACAGGCAGCAGCACCTCTTCGCCCACACTGCTGCATACCATAACACACACAAACGCTTCACACAACACCTCATTCACACACACTGAAACACACACACACACACACACACACGAACACACACACACACACATAACACACAACACACACACAAACACTTACACGGACCTCACAAAACACCAACACACAATGACAAATATACGTACACATACATTCAGAAACATTGACTTCATAAACAAAATTAGCTCCGTCATGTGAGACTAACTCGAAGCTGGACGTGTGCATGCCCTCGGAAACAAAAACAAGCTAACAAACAACACAGGGTCACATTTAGTCAGCTGAATGGGCATCTTCAGCTGTGGAGACCAGCCTAATCTCTTTAGAGAAATAGAGTTAAAGAGAAAATGATATGGGGGGGGTGTGTGGTTGGGTGGGAGAGGGCATGGACGAGGGACCACAGGGACTTGCTGTTGTTGCCTGGATTCAATTTACACACTCTGGGAAAATGACCTCAGTCCCCGTTTTTCTAGGTGCGGTCAATAGGCGAAATCTTCCCACCATAAACCCAACAAGGGCTGAGTACTTTGGATATGAATGTCAGAACTCAGTTTGTCAAGAGTGTGTTTAACAGCAAAACGCATGTGTCTGTGTGTGTGTGTGACAATTTATTGCAATCGGCATTGTTTTGTTCCCCTTTAGTTTGCTCCCAAAATTGGTCACACTTGGCCTCCCAAAACCTGCCCAGAGTGATATAATCATGGATTTGGTCCACCCAACCAAGGCTGATCCCTGTTTGTCAGGGGCACTGGCTACAATGTGCAAGCAACTCAGCTGTGGGAGGTGAGGGTTACCAAGGACTACTAGGGCTCTCTGGAGGATAAGAACAATCACTGAGGCTAGCCCAGCTACCGGGATAGGCTAGCTCTTACAATAATGAGAGAATCAATATGCCATCTCTTGCTGTACTCAGGGACTGATCCAGAGTGAGGTGGAGAGGAGACACAGCTTGCACAGAAAAGGGCTTTCAGCAGGCCCTTCTGCTTCTATTCATGGCCATGTTGACTAACAAAAAACAGGATCCTGATCTTTTGTTCACTTCAGTTGTTTTCTATAACACAAAGTTCCCGTTAAAGCACTGCCAGGAACAGACCGTGTAATGTTATAGTTTTGCTATCAAACCCTAAAAATGCTCCTCCCATAAATTAATAATTACATGCTAAAGTGAACAGCTATAATAGCCAAAAAAGTAATGTCTTACTGCACAATAATGCATCCTATGGCTGGCTACAACCATTTGAACCATGTTAAACAATTACCAAGGCCTCTAAGAGTTTATTGCTTGCTCTCTGTGGCTATAAAGTATGTGATCTGGCCTCTATCCAAATGGAGAGAGAGAAAAGACTGCCCATTAGCAGCTCATACTGTTTCGCCCACACTTTTGTGACAGAAGCCCCAGGTCTGAAATTATACTCAGAAATCTGTTGATCTTGCTGTGTTACTACTGTTGCATCATGCCTTCCTTTCTGACGACGGCAAGCACCATCCAGGAGCTTTTCTCCATATCAGTTCAATAACCTGTCACCTCATTCCCCACCCTTCAATGAAAAGAGACATGCATGTGCAAACAGCACTGTACTGTATGCTCGCCAGAAGCGACTCATTCAATTCCATTCATTTCCAGATCATTCATTAGTTAAAATGTAGTGTCCATTCACAACCTCTAAAAGAGAAGTGCGCCATGGACTCTCCCTTTAAAAATTAAAAGCCTACAGATTCTACATACTGTACTTGGCCATTAGTGCTTAAGGCATTAACATCCAGACATCCAGTATAGCTGCCAGGGATATTTTTGAATCCTTTAAAGAAACTTCAGAAACATGTTCACTCAGGTCGACAGGCATAACAGCAAGAGAATACTGTGTGTATGAGACAGGTACAGTTTCAGACAAAATGGGAATATCCTGTAATTACGCATCTATACCTATATATAGCCAAACAGGATTGACATCTCCCATGCCCGGTACATTCTTATGAAGCAAACTGGGCTTTCAAACAGGGAAGGACCAGCCTCCAACATTGGGACTTATGGTTTCAGGTGAATAAGCCAACACATCGACAACAACAATGTAATGTGATCACAACAGAAGTGAGAGTGGCAATGACGAAGAACGCATTGTTTATCATCGGGCCCCGGCTGCTTGCCGGGCAGGAAGTGGAAACGGATGAGAGACCAACACTGAGAGTGTGACACGGATTGCCTCGGTGGGAGATTTCCATCATGCAAACACACAGGACTTGTTTGGGTTTGTATGCAAAACACATCCCCATACTTGGGTTCTTAACACACGAGAACACACAAACACGCAGATATAAATCTGCATGTATATATATATATATATATATATATATATGTGTGTGTGTGTGTGTGTGTGTGTGTGTGTGTTTAGCTGTAAGCAATAATAAATCTGAACCAGACATTTCTGTGATTTCAGTCAAAGCATGCACCAACACATAGTTTAGGCCAATGTGATGTGTTGTGATGTCGCTCAGGAGTTAAACATAACTAGTGAATGTTGTAAAAAACACACATACTGTATGTCTAAAGAGGATATATACACAAGTATATACAATATGCTACATTATGTCCATTAGTATAGTAGCTGTTTTCGTCAGTTTACTGCACAGTTTAAGCCATGTGTGCATTTCCAAAGACACAGACAGTTAATTAGTTTGACCTCATCAAGTATTTCTTTGACCTGCTTTTAAAGTTCTTAGTGTGGTCGATGTATCAACTTCAGCCGTCTATGTTTGTTCAGTGTCGGGTTTCTAGGAGCGATGCATTAAACTCTTATAAAGCAAATGGGAGACTCTGCCATATGATGTCCAGTCTCCAAGTCTCCTATGCTACTCCACCCAAGAGTGATTCTAAAGGTGTATGGCAGACGAAAAGTAATGCTGGCCAAGCTCAGATGCGCCGCAAAAGCACTGACAACATCAGACAAGACTCAGTACAGCTTACAGTGAGGTTCCCTTGATCAAATAAAAAAAAAACTAGGAACAACGACAAGAAAAACACTACTGGCCGTTCACGGGATGGCTCACATGGGCCAAGTTACCGCCATCACATGACAGGATCCAGAATGAAGGAAAGCCACTGCATGATAGTCTGACTGGTGTTAATCATCGTGGGTCAAAAGTCAGTTAAGATGTAATTTAGTGCAGTTTGTGTGTGTTTTATGCTTGTTGCATACACAAAAGACTGCTTCTTAAAGACAGATTAAAACAAGCAAGATAGCTTCAACAGCTTTAGCCTATTGGTTCATGGTGTTGACGAAGAACATCAACCCTCTTAATATGAGGAGGTATGGAAGGGAAGCATGATGTGTTCAGAATCTCTGGGTCATTTCTGCTCTTGAGTTATGGACGCACAAAGACTCATCCGTCACCAGAATGGAAACACATTGCAAGTTATTACACCTCAGAACTTCATATTCACAGGTTAATAAGTGGATTTAGTCAGCCAGTGGTAGGCTATTCTTGGGAATGTGGGTCTACCTGCTCCAATGGCAGTTAAAACTTAGCTCCTTTTGCTGACTCTAATGCTCCTGTGCACTGCCAAGATTCAATCCCCAAACAGGTTACAGAAGCAGCACACAAACACACATCTGCATAAATGTATTATTAACTTAGTTGTGTGTATATATCTATAACACGAACAAATGATCATGGTGTCAGGGAATTTCGTCGCATACAGAATGTCCATAGGCTACTGTAAATAACAGGCTATGGGCGATCGCCCCGCACCCAAATAGCGTTTTGAACACGATCTTAAGAGCAAAGATCTTCGTCTTGATTTGCATGCTCTAGGTAAGTGGTGTAGTTTGTTTTGTACTGTTCAACTCAGCATGGGAATTCTGTAAGATACAGAATCGCCTTGTCGTTGGCAGGCAACGCGTACAACAAAGTGCCGCTTCCTGGTTTGCTGACGGGGTTCGGCGTTTGCATGAAGCCCTTTATGTGTGAGTCATGAAGACAGACCCATAGTTGTGATTGTCGGGGGTGAATGTAATTAAGGGGTCTTTGAAAATATACAGAGGCTTTTTCCAACTAGAAACCAGTGTATTTTCGGTCAGAACTAAATTGACAGTTCCACATACACGAGGGTCATTTTCCGGTAGGAAACCAAGCAGCAATACAATTTACACTTCCACTGAGGAGGGAGACAGACGGCTATATGCACTGTATTCCTTTAAAGTAAATATAGGTCTGTGTGCTATGCAGAACCATCATAATCACTACATTCCGCACATCCGTATGACCCCCTCAGACCAGTTGTGCTAAATGCTGTAAAAACGGTTTATCCACGAAGGAACGCGTTTCTCTTGGCATTGTTTGAGAGACGACCACATCTGATACATTGTAATTACAATTCTATATCCAACGCATGCGCAAGTGCAATGGATGAGGACAAATGGACAGTCGGAAAAACAGCGGAAATCAACCCAAAAACTACCGTCTGTGGAAGAAAGGACCCCGGTGGAAACGGCAATAACTTACCGACACGCAGGGACTGGATGTTGCGCTCGGAGTAGGGGAACGTTGGACTGTAACCAACGCCATTCAGGCTCCGGGGAAGGGACACCTGCGAGATAGCGGCAGCAGCAAGACGTACATATCGCTAATTTGTGTAATGTGAAATCAACTGGGTTAGTTCGCTTGTGCTTCTCTATCGTTCGTTTCCCTTGTTGGTGCGTAATGCGCATGCGCACGATCCACCAGCTGTCAAGCCCCACACTATCATTAACCTTGTGTATGCTGGAGTCCATCAGGCTGCCTACCCAAAATATAGTCTACCCTACATTACATATATTAATTCGTTTCTATGTTATAGGCTAGGTCATGCAATGCCTTAAGGATCCAATTACTCAGCAGGTTTTCTGAATATTCAGCAACCGAATTCACGAGCATCATATGCGATTATAGCCTAATAGAATATAGCCAATTGGGTTACTAGTCTTTCAACACAGACTACATCAAATTGTATAGTCTGACTACGACCTGGATTTAGCGGTTGAATTTTAATATGCCCCAGCGCCAGAAACTCTAGAATGATAAGAGATTCGACCAAACTTTAAATAGCAACCATATTGCAATACTATTGCGAAGGTCTAGATTCCTAGGTTATTGGTTTACTTGATCAGGACTGGATTTGCTTGATGATTTTTGGACTGGTTAAAATGTGAATTATTAGGCTATAATGCATCGTTTTTCGTTGTCTACATGCCAGTGTGTGTGGTGAGGGTCTTGGCCTATTGTGATTTTGCATTGCACGTTTATCTCGAATGTATGTCAAATTCGATTTATGTTTGGCATTCTTTATTTTGAGTAGGCTAGGCTAAATTGTGTAATTGGTACGTGTTTTGAAAATGTGTTCTTTAAAAGGCAACATATGCAATAGCTATCCACCAAAATAACTATGTGTGCTCTTTAGAAGGGGTTTTTATAGGGAACGATTTAGACACTGACCCAATTAAACGATAGTCTCCTAGATACAGTGCACCCATGCACAGCTGTTGACAGGAAATTGGTCGCAGACAAGCTGTAACCTCCGCCCCTAATGTCTCATCCTGTGCATACCACAGAATGTTGTCTTTCACTGTCACATACAGGCACACTTTGTTTAGGCATTTTAAGCCTACACAAAATGATTTGACAGTAAATAAAAAAAAAAACGTGAAAAAGTGAAATATGATGAAACGAAATATGCTCAGAGCGAAACGTTCTCCTTGAGTGTGCCCACTAATCACTCACAAAATTGTGTGCAATGCCATCATTTTCTGCAGTGGGATTAGGGGCGAGAGTAGAAGAGATGAGATTAGGATTACCAGGGGGGATAATAGCGTTGAGGTTTAAAGTAGAGAGACAACAAGAAGAAAGCGATTCTGTCCTTTAGTTAGCCTTAAATTATAGTTTGTATGGATGCTATCTGGAAAACAGTTGTGAGACAATGGTTAAAAAGAATATTTATTTAGACGGTAATACCTCAATAAAATCAGCCCAGAATATTATCTATGATCAATTCATAGGTTATAATATTTCATACCCTTGCATGTGCTCCAATATGTTGCTTTATCTTGCATCCACTACATGTGAACTCATCAGCCTGCTTTAGTTTACAAAAATCTAGTGCCATCTAGTGTCTAATGTCATAGTCTAAAATGGCAGTGTAAACAGAAACTTATATTATTAAACATATATTTACATATTATACATGGGATTCTACACCCTATATGGTAGTTGGCCAACTGTGATGGGGTTTACAAGATTTGAAAGATGGCAGACCATATCTTCTCCAAATGGTTTATTATTGTCTAGTCAGAGGAAAGACTTTTGATGTTAGGAACAGTTCATGAGGTTCCACACATTGCCCATAAGGATCAATGGCTCCTTTTTAATTTCCTGTTAAGGTTGTTGAGAGCATCTCTCTCTCTCTCTCTCTCTCTCTCTCTCTCTTGCCAGGTAGAGGTCACAGCTGTGTCACTGGAGTGTCCTCTGCATCATGTATCATATGTGGAGATGGTGTGATGCTTTGCAATAAGCGCTGTAGATGGGGAATAGCACATCAGAAAGATATTCCACAAGTAAATCTTCATGCTTATCAAAGTATTGAGGCCAAGTTAGGGTGACCTGATAATTAAAGGACAAATCCAGTGTAAATAAATCCATAGCCCTGGTGTTTGGTATCACAGAGCGCTGTTAGTAAGAAAAACAACAAATTAATTTGATACAACATAGACCAATAGTAAACCGGCAGCTACCATTAAATGAAAAGGGTACAGAAACTCACTTTTAGTGTACATTTTCTATGACCCATTCAGGCACTGCTAGCTTCCTGTTTGCTGATGTTGTATCAAATGATTTATTATCTGCCCCTTACAAACAATACTCTGTGACCTCAAGCAACAGGACTCCTCGGTGGCCCAGAGTTACCTTTTTGATTATTTTTAGTCTCAACAATTAATTATGAATATTACAATTGAATTCCCACCCCACCTACTCAAACAATCAGGCCAATATTTTAAATATATGAAATACATATATAAATAAAATAATAATAAACTTAAACAACAAATAATGGTAACAACAACAATAACAAAAACAATTATAATAATAACTAGAAATAATAAGTATTTTAGAATTGTAGAACAAGTAAGTAATAATAAGTATTTTAGATTTTTTTGGCAGTGGATCCCTTGAGAAAGTATTTGATCTTTTCCAGTTTTAAAACCATAATAATCTCTGAAAGTAACACAGAACCCATTCCATGAGTATTCTCCTACTGTACATGCAATAAGGGTTACAAAGGCTATGCCACCGTCTTTACTGCGAGGCATTACCCAATCCCCTCCTTGTACCCCTGTTGTTTCAGGGTTGAATTGCAAGTGGAAGCCAAAGGCCTCATTCGATGACCCAGTTCTCCAGTGGCCAAAGTCTACACATAGGCCTATGGTCACAGAATGAATGCCTTTCCTTCACTTTACCTAGTAATCTTTGACTGAACATATTTCTGAAATTCATGGTACACAAAGCATAAGCCTTCACCCTGTTATATCCTACCTGTTTGCAGGTGCCTGAGGTGGTGGTGAGAAAGTAGAAGATCATGTATACAGGAACACAGATGAAAGATGAGAGAGCAATGCCGTAACCAAGCACTGTAGTCCATGGTGGGTAGAGATAGTCAAAGAGTTTTAGCTCGGGAGCTGCCGTCAGGAAACTGATGATGATGAACTTTTAAGGAAAATAGTTAAAGAGAGTTTAACCTGGGTAAACAGGTATCGGGCAGAGAACTTCTAGAATCTAGATCATCCAGTTGCATTAATGAAGGTTGCTTTTAATGAACATTCAGTCTCTAAAAACAAGCTAAATGTTATGATACATGTTTATAAGATCAGTAACTGTAAAGAGACGGAAGATGACCTATAAGCAGTGTAAATAATACATGTATTTTCTTGCTTGGTGTTATATATTTGTAATATTGCCGGAAACATGTCTTTGAGAGCTTTATTTGAATACAACTACCCCCCACCCTCTTACACACACACACACACACTCACATACACACACCAGTAGGAAACAGGGACTGAAGACCAACCAACAGGTCCTCCAAAACAAGTTTGGACTGAAGCCCAGCATCTGCTGCACATCTCCACAGAACTGAGAGACACCTGTGGTAAAACAGTATAAACCATAGAGTATACTGTCTCATGTAGTTATTAATCTATTTACACACCATAGAATATACTGTCTCATGTAGTTATTAATCTATTCACACGCCATATAATATACTGTCTCATGTAGTTATTAATCTATTCACACACCATGTAATATACTGTCTCATGTAGTTATTAATCTATTCACACACCATTTTAATATTTTAGATGTTTAGGCAATACCCTTTATAAAACAGATGTTACAGATCCCTATCTGTTAATAAACATAATTGAAAACATTTTAAGTAGGTTACCTGAAAGCAATAAACACCACCTTACTTGACTTAGAGAAAGTCTTGTACTGACACATACATAAATAAATAATGACCATAGGTTGCCTTTTACTGCAATCACCATGTGAGAGAATAGATTAGACAAGTTTTAAGAATAAATAAGCCCTTGAAGGTCATAATTAATGGGTATGGAAAGGTGTAGCTGCATTTGAAAAAAAATGGACATGATATAGTTTTCTTGAACAATAATAATCTCACCATAGAACCAGGAGACAGCCACCACCTCCAGAAAGACTACAGTAATGATAGCAGGGCCAGTGGCAAACTCTTCAAACAGCTTCACCACATATGCTCCACCCTGTGGCAGAAGAACAGGGTGAAAGATTGTGTGTGTGTGTGTGTGTCTGATGTGTGTTTGTGTGTGTGTGTGTGTGTGGTATACCTTGTTGATATATCCTTGGTGATATATCCTTGTTGACTGTGTGTGTGTGTGTGTGCACGCACGCGCATCAGTGTGTCTGCATTTGTGTATACATGTTTGTGAGTTTGTATGTGTGTGGCATATGACTCACATAAGTCACAGTGGTGAGTGAGCCCAAGTAGCAGAGGCACACTAGACCCAGAACGAACCATTCTCTCCTTCTCAGCAAGGCACCAGGGAACTCATCAACCACTGCTGTGACCAGGCCCTCCAATCCGGCAAACTAAAACACACAGCTATGTCTCACAGCAGGCTTATACACTATGATACACTGGCTATGGCATTCACTCACACACACTCTCTCACACACACACACACACACACACATCCTCAAGTGCACACTGACTAGGAAATGTCCAAATGTATTAGTTGATGTACACACTATAAATGTGTGTATAAAACAATAAACTATTATTGTTATTACTACTGTAGATTTTTCCATGTCTGCAATGCCTTATGATGGTGTAAAAGTGAATGAATGACTAAAGAGTGGAAGGATACCGTGCTGCCCAGTCCAAGAGTGATGATCATGAGGAAGAAGAGAAAGGAGAAGAAGGGTGCTGCTGGCATGGTGGCCAGTGCCTCTGTGTAGGTGATAAAGAGCAGGCTGGGCCCTTATGGGAGACAAACGGAGAGTATCACATAGGGACTAGGTGTAGAAACTGATCAATGCTACTGTCAATTCAGCTTATGCGTCCACTGATAAATGTATTTTTAGCTTTCTTACTGTTCATAAAGTATTCTACATGTACACATAGGCCTTTAATATAGCTTACGCTGTACATGTACTAAGTGACCATAACATCTTGACAAAGGGATACAATTCTAGTGAACCGAAGCATTTCATTTTGTTTAATTTAATTTCTAGAAAGCACAGGGGGAAAACAGGTACTTATTTCCATATATTAAAATACAACAAATGAAGGTCAAAATGGGCGTCATAGACAATAGATGATTGTAAACAATACAATAGATGGCCTTACCTACCTGTGTCTCTGGCTACAGTCTCGATGTCCTGCTTCCTCAGTTCGGCCATGTAGCCCAAGACAGTGAAGATGACAAAGCCAGACAGGAAACTTGTCAGGCAGTTCACCCAGCTGCTCACCAGGGCATCTCTGGAGGCAAGCCGGCAATTATACACACAGCATACACAGAGTTTGTGTTGCAGTCTCCAACAGCCCCTTATGTAATGCCACACAAAGTGGGCATGGTGGACCAGCGCTTCTGTCAATCGACTGACAATTGGGCAACTGAGGCTTGATTTCCAAATTCCACACCAGTGTCTACTAAACATTAGTCAACTTTAATGTAATTAATAGAAATTATGTTACAAGCAGACAACAACAGATATAAGGACAAAAACTCACATATGCGAGTGTCGCAATTACGGTATGTTCATGAAAGACTCGCTATGCTGGCATGCATTTTGGTGAGTAGATGAGGCAGTTCTACTTAAAAAATCTGCTAATGTTATACACTTAATATAAACATGTCAATATTCAAAAAAATCAAAAACTTTAAACTTTATATTAAAATGCATGTCCTGTATGTGAGTCACACAACTTTAATATGATTAATTCTTAATTAATTGTCCACTGTGTATGGAAATTCACCTATAGCAGTTGTTGTGGAAATGATTATAGCTAGCGAGAGCCATGAGAACCCCAAAGCCCGGGCCCAGGGAAAAGAGAATCTGGGCAGCGGCATCCACCCACACCTGCTCATGAAATGAAGAGGTTTTAAGCATTTCTGACAAAATAATGACTCTCACAGACATACAGTACTTTTACAGTTTATACACCCACACTCACAAAGGCACACACACACACATATCCACACACACACATACACACACACACACACACACACACACACACACACACACACACATTCATACTTTAGAGTTCAGTAGTTTATTCCAGTCAGGCCTGAGGTAGTAGAGGACTCCACTCCAGGCCCCCGGTAGGGTGATTCCTCTGATGAGCATGATAAACAAGACCAAGTAGGGTAGGGTAGCCGTCACCCACACCACCTGTGTTAGCAAACACCAGACACACATGGGTAGCTGTCAGCAAACACCAGTCCCATGCAGGTGAAATACAAATATTTTTGGAATATTTTCAGTTCTGAATCATCAAATACTTCATTCATTTGCATATAGAATTTACAGTGCCATAGCAATCACACATACAGTATCACACAGTGTGATATTATTTGCGCTGACACTAAAAACAAGGTAGTTAGACTTTTTTTTTGCATCATCTTATATATTATCGTTTCCTTTCAATCATTTGATAGATCATTTTGAGAAGTGATTTATAGCCCTTCTGCAGTATAGTCATCTAGAGCTTTCAGCTGCTAACCCCAAACAAATAAAACACAGAAATTGACTTTCAGTTTCATTTTCCTATGCCTCATTTTGTTAACATTAGCTAGTATGCTATTCAGTCAATGTTGTGTCAGATTTTCTAATTCTTTTAACTACAGACTGCACTCAGTGTCCTTGAACACAAGGACAATGGGTCAGTTTACACCAGACTTCTTTAAAGTTAGTAATGAGTTATAGACATTTAGATATAAATTTAACGTGTAGATTTAGCATTTAACATTCAGATTTAAATATTACATCTAGATTTAACATTTAGATTTAGCATTTAACATTTAGATTTAGATTTAACATTTAGATTTAGATTTAGATATAATATATATAAATAATAATGTACATATAATATATATATTGTACTTGACACACTTTGCCTGAGAAGCTGATGCCCCTGTGAATGCTGAAGAAGACAACGGTGAAGATGAAGAGCAGACAGAGTGCCAGACGCCAGCTGAATGAGCCCAGGTGATGAAGCCCCGGGGAACGGTGCACCTGCAGCACGTGACGCCTGAGGACAGAGATAGGGAGCGAATGATGACTCCAAAATACAGGGGTCCTACTAGAAATGTTTAGACCCTACGACCGAAAGTCATTTTCGGTCCCCAAAACTCTTGTGATTGTGATGCTAAAAATGTCCTTAGAATCATTCTCAAGCCTCACCCATACTACCAATTTCTCTTAATGGTCCAAAGAGGATTTATAAAGATACTGTAAATAAGGCACACCTATAGATCACAAAGTTGTTTTGTGGTTGATGCATACATTTTACGCATTACTCTCATAAAATGTGCCTGTACAGTTTATATTTAAAGGTTATAGTAGTCACTGGAGTGTGAGAGTGATGTGAGAAAACAGACGGCGGAAGAGAAAAAAGAAAGGAACACACATCCACCCATCTGAGGAACAGATTAAAGGGTGTGTTTTCACTGAAAACAGGAATCTCTGGCGCCCGTCAGAACCTGGGGAGTAGTAGGGAAACCTCAGGATGGTGGGGAATGACATATTTGGGTGAGAATTAGGGAGAATAAACACTCCCTCCTTAAAAACACACCAGCGCTCTGATCCCTTTTTTTCCCTCTGTGCCTGAAACCCAGGCAGCCCTCCCTCCTCCCTCTTGTCATACACGCCTTTTCAACGCCATACACAAAGTTTTCAAATTGAAGACAGAAGGCTTTAGTGTAGGGTCACCAACAGTAGCAGATATTGCGGGAGAATAAATAAATAGTAAGGAATTAATAATAAATAAATAATTAGTAATTGAATTAAAAAATCTATCTATCTATAATCTATGTATCTATCTACATTTTCTGTTAAATCCTTCAGCTTCTTCCCCCTCACAGGTAGTATTCTTCTGCTGGGGAGATGGATGTGTTGGTCCAGGTGAGGTTGCTCTCTTCTGGGCTGTAGAGTGCACAGTGTGGGGTGTTCCAAGGGTTCTCACATGTGCTCCAGGGCAGTGTGTGTTGGAAGGACGACAACAGGTAGTGCAAGGCCCAGGCCATGATGGTGTTGTAGTAAAACGCTGTGTACAGAGCAATCACACAGATGGCATAGCCAATACCTGAAGGACAAGGCAGAGAAAAATGAAGGTCATATTCATTGATTTCTTCATTTGTCAGGAAAGAAAACCCACAGATGTACTGTACAGATGTAAACTGCTATCTATCTAAAGGTAAATAACATTTCAGACACCTTAAGGGCTCTCCCCCCACCTGCGGCCCTGGTTACTTAGTCGCCCTTTTCCCCCAACTATACCGCACCTGATCCCAACTACACTGTAAAAAAAAATACACACTGTCTAACTTATTTCAGTTGACCAAATTTGAGATAATGAGTTGAATAGGGAATGCTGATTCACAACTCATTATCTCAAGTTCGGTCAACTAAAAATAATAACACTAATGTTTATTAGTTGAAAAGTGTGTATTTTTTTACAGTGCATGTCTGTCTAACCCCAGAAGCCTTGAGTGTGTCCTGTGAGCTGCTTGTCGTGCCTTTGAATACAGGACAGATGTGTGCCCAGATGGAGATGCAGCCGAGGCGGTGGAATTGGCCGAGCGCCAGCTCCATGTAGAACAGGGGAACTCCTCCGAACACAGCCATCAGCAGATATGGCACCAGAAATGCACCTGTTTAGTGAGTCAGATCGGATTTGTAGATCAGTGTGCGAATTGGGCCAGTGGGAGGTGGTGAATGAATCATTGATAGGTACATGATGGTTATAAAATCATACACAGAAGAACAAAAAACTATCAATATGACTACCAACAGTACAACAAAATATAATAAAAAATGATACTAGTAATTACCTCCTCCATTTTGGTAGCAGATATATGGGAATCTCCAGACATTTCCCAGGTCCACAGCATATCCTATCAAGGACAGAAGGAAGTCCGGCTTTCCCCTCCATAGCTCCCTGGATCCCTGGTAGTGTCTCTGGGGCCTATGGCCACCCCTGGCTGCCAGAGGAGGGCTCATAGTCGGATGAGTAGACTCGGGGTAAGGGCATCCTCCACCATTCTGGCCTGGGGTCTGGTGGACAGAGGCCTCTGTGGCAAAAACACTTCCTTGGTCTTCAGCAGCAGTTGTAGCTGAAGGGTTTTGGCTCTCAGACTCTCTTTGGTCTTCCATTTTCATTTCTTCCCGTTTCTCTTCGCGACAAAATCTTGAAAGGCAGCTGCCAAAACAACATGCATCGAGGTGTCTTTACATAATAATTGTCATAGAGTGAGTGTCAATAATCTAATTTTTTTTCCCTCAAAGTCACAAAAAAACTTGTGAAAGAAATTTGGAGAAGAAAAAAAACGTTTTCTCCCAGAAATATCTGCACTTTCTTACACTCTGCAGAAGTTTGAAGGATGTTTTCATTCGTTTGTATTTTCAAGCTCCTCCTAGTTCTTCAAAGTATAAATGTTTTTGTTTTACTAGTCTTATTTCCCTCTATACGAGGACCAGTAAAAGCCCGCTCCTTGGGACAGTCCTAGGAGTCACACCTGACCCTAGTGGAAAGCACAGCATGGTATATTTTCATCTGGGTGACTTGATGGCTAAGACATGTTTGTGCTGGACCAACCTGAGAGTCAAGGAGAGGAAATGAACTTGTTCTTCTAGAAATATCACCTTCTTTTCTTTTTTCCCCCACTTTCAACTATTCTGTCCTCCTAAGCATGTTATGCTAGAAGCATTCTGTGTGTTCACTGATCCATGACAGGGTGGGAGGAAGAAATTGTTTGGCTTGGTTTTCAAATAACTGTCAGATAAATATTATAAATATAAATATTTTTGTCATTGAAAAAATGCAGTAATTTACTAGGGTACAGTGAATAATACTGAAACTAAAATGTAAGCGACTTATATTTCTATTAACTATAGAATTAGAATATTCATGTGTTTCATCAGATCACACTTACACATATTCTATTCAATACAATGAGATATTAGTAGTAGTTTTTTTTAGGATTGTAGGATTTTTTTAGGATTATTATTTTTATGAATATTTCATTTTGGTGATTGACAAATTACACAATTTCTTCATTTAACTCAATGTTTCAACTAATGGTTTTGCAGTTTAATGATTTAATGCTTTAGATTTTACTTCTTATTAATATACTTATTAGACCTATTAATTTAGTTTTTAGACCTATCATGTTAGTTATTTCACACAATCCAACGTGATTAAATATGGTTGATATGGTAATCTGAAAAATACATCGAAAAAATATGTATTTTACATGTTATTTTAACAAAAACATTTTTAGAAATACCCAAAAATAAGTTATTGGCATGTTGTTATAAATAGTTCTGCACAGTCTAAATAATAAAAACAACAACACATCCTCTCACCGTTATGTCTTCAGAATCTTCTTTTCGTTCCTTTTGCTTCTAAGAATTGACAGCATTGTCACAGTCATCCTTCTCATCCCCTTATTAGAAGAGTTGGTATGGCCAGCCCCTAACCTCAAACCATCTCTCAAACCATCGCTCCATCCCTTTAGCCACACTCACACTATGGATGAACAGTACTTCAAATATCCAACAACATGCCCAAGTAAACACAAAAAAGTTCAAAGCTTTTCAAATAATGATGGGGTTATTCAAATATGTACCTCGAAGATATTTACATAACATTTCATAAAATTAAGTACCCAGGAAACTTATTCGTTGAACACCTTGGAGTGTTTCAGCTGAAGTGATTTTCAGAGAGTTTTTTAATCTTCCCTCAAAGCTAAAAGCATTGACATTTCCTGCCATTTGGTCACATGGCATAGGAACGGCATAAGGCACACATTTTTGCCCAATTTATTTGTTTATCTCACAAATCATGATTGGGTGAAGTGCAGAGAGACCAAATTCTAAATCAAAACTAGGTATGACATACAATCACACTATCCTACAGTATGTATGACAAAAAGTTTAGGAGAAAAGTTTAGAAGATCACTTGTATTACTTGTTTTTATTGAGACATTCAATCATTTTTTTTCTCAATAAGAGGCATAGCATATGAACATCAGAACAGTACAGTTTTTGTTAGATAAATAGTTCACAAAATGATAGAAGACATGAGGCATTCCAGATGTTAATTTTCTTTAAGTATTCCGATGAGCTTTCACACCATGCTTTTAAGAGCATCATCAAGATAAATGGACTCAATGGAAATTCCTTCTTAGAAAACAGTCAGGTTTCTCCAAAAAACAATTAAAGAAACAGTTGTGAATACTTTATTTAGAATCCTGTCAGTTGTACAAAAAAAAAAAAAAAGGGTTGACCCATTTTGCTAGAATTGTTTGTAGGTGTTTTGGGTTGTTATTGCTGTGATATTCATTTGTCTCAAAGGTGGCTTTGCAAAATAGTATATTCTCCTTTCCCCAAAGTGCTTTAATGCCGCTTCTCCACGACTGGTTTTCACACATTTAAATTTCCGACCAGAAGAATCTTCTTCACTCCCTTTTTTGTTTTTGCAGTGGTGGATTATTTATTAGTTGAATCATGAGAACTTGCTTTTGATCATTTACAACATATTTTACATCTATTTCAATACACAATGGTACCAGGTTGTACTGTATATTCTGAAATGTATACAACAGCACCATCTAGGGTGTGGAATGACAACTACACCAGTAACTCCTACACAGTGCTCTAAATAATTTTCAGATTTCATTTTATGTGTAGTGTAGTAACAGTTTAGGTAATCTGTTAAACATTTTGAAATCATAGGATTGTATGTCATTACACACACACACACACACACACACACACAAGACCCCACACACAATTTCATGTTAACTGCAAATGTTACTGTAACAAATTCAGGTTTACTAATGAGTTAACTTAAAGCACCAATTAGTTAATTTCTATGTCATTGTGTCAGGATTTATTTCCCCTTTCTAATCTAGGTCATTAGTAAGCCTCTCTGTGTACTTAGGCCTGGTGTCGCAGTGAGATCTGCCCTCTGTACCCTGTGACGTACAGTAGTAGGTGAGTGATGGAGTTCTGCATTTCTGTGGACAGCAGGAGTATGAGGCTTCCTGAAGATTGTTGACCAAGCAGAATGCTGAGAATTCTAGATTAAGTTTTCAGTACAAGATGTCTCAGATATTCAACAGATTCTGAAAGCAATGGCATGGCTGGAAATGAAAGCTGACCCTTGGCAAGGTTTGGGGGTATAGGGTAGCAAATTATGCACTACGTGCTCTTTCATTTATAAAATTAGACATTGATATTTGTGACAGTAAATTTGAAAGCAAAATATTTTTGGCTAAACTAACCAAATTTGTACAGACCTACATTTTTTCAGAACGCACAAAATGTTTTTTACAGACCTTGAAAAGATGCGACAACACTTAGACATTCAGTCTTATTACATAGACCTATGCAAATAAAAAATGTTTATGACTTATTTAACATTTCTGCAATGATTAATTTAAATAGAATATAAAGGGTATAGAACCTTGTTTCCATCAAAAGCACAGTACATCACAGAATAAACCATTTGAGTTAAACTTAACAAGTTTACATTGATTATTCACAAATAAATACTCATATAGGCCTGTCAGTCTATGCATCATAACAACATTTGGCACAACATAGAACAGATTTGCAAACTGTTGGTAGCTAACTGATGAAGGCACAGGAAACTAAACATCATCGTCCTCATCAGTTAACGTTGGCTGCCGTTTTACTATTACAGTAGGTATATGTTGTACTAACTTTTTTAATTCTCCTACCTACCGACCATGCTATCACTTGGCAACTTCAAACAATGTAACTCTGGGTTCATTCACTCCAAATAGTCCCTCTAACTGTGTTTTCTGGTGACAAAGTACAAAGTGAGGGCAACAGTGATGACCACAGCAGATCCCACCAGTGAAAGGAAGCTGACCACTGAGTGTTTTTCCAGTACGCGGCAGAGGGCACAGGTCTCGGTGGGCCGAGCGCACTGCTGGGGAGCCGCGTCCTGGGCAGGGAAGCCGTTGTGGTCGATGATGTTGCGATAGTGGCTCAGCGACGTTTTCTCGATGACTTCGTCCTGCACGTAGCCGTACATGCCAAACCCAGGATCAAGCAGGTCATTAAGGCCATAGGCAAAGTAGCCTTGGAGGTTCACTCCGTCCAGAATATAAGCTGAAAAAGCGAGTACATGGGCAAAAAAATGGCCTGTTGTTAAACTGTTCATGTGTTTTGGACATGGTCAACAGAAAGAGGTAATGATGGCAATATTGACAGGATGGCTTTGAAACTACCAAAGAGAATTTTTTATCTATAAATATGCACGTTACACAAAAACTCTGAATGTGCGGATTCTCAGCATGTCTGAAAAATGAATGCGCATTTATAATACTTTGTGTGTATGAGTGAGCGCACTGTTTGTGTGTGCTTCTCAGGCGTGTGTGTTAGTCAGCGCACAGTCTCACTCAGTGAGCTGTGTCTTCATTCTTGTCAATGATTAAGCAGCTCTGCCTACTAGCTGAGGGGTCACTGAGAGTGGTGTTTGTGTGTGTATGGGGGGGCTGTGTGTGTGTGTGTGTGTGTGTGTGTGTGTGTATGTGTGTGTGTGTATGGTGGGGTGTGTGTGTCTGTGTGTGTGTGTGTATGTGTCTGCATATGGAGGTCTGTCTGTCTGTCTGTCTGTCTGGGGGGGGGGGGTTAAAAATATCATAGTCATCACATTTTTAACCAGCACTTCTAGGAAACAAAGTTATTTCTGCTGCACATTCACAATGACCAGACTTTTTTTGTTATCCAATTTGAGGGCAATGGCTAAACACTCCAGCAACACCATACATCCCGACTGTACTCATAAACCATCACAAAGTTGTGTATAAGTTTCCAACTTATATTGTCATAATGGGTTTGACAATACTGCTTTAATACTTTATGATACTTTCTGAAGGCTTTTAAGTACAGTAATTAAAAATACCAGCTATGAATACTAGGTGCATTTGTTTCAATACTTTATGATTTCATTATGACCCTTTATTAATGTAATGAATTTCATAAATAATAGAGGAATTTAAATAGGTATTTTATTTCTAAGACACATTTGTATACACATGGCATCCTCCGGACAACTGGCATCATATAATGTGCCGCCAAATGATCTTCACATCTACCTCATTATGCCATGGCTATTTGGAGTAAGAGAAGCTAATTAGGCACTTATCAGACCTATATACCTCATAGGTGTAGGAATTTGGATATAGAAAATTAACTTTTTAATAAAGTACCTGTACACTTTCAAAATTCTTATTGTCTCATTTTAAATGTCAGAGCCCTCAGAAGACTACCAATGAAGTGTGGGATTACCTTGTTAATGGTGTAAAAATAGCAATTTAGCTGCATAGGCAAAGTGATGCCCTATAGCTAGCAGTGTAAGGTTATTGAAAGCTTCGGCTAAAAACGGTTTAATGCGGAATGCTGGGGGTGAACGGAGGTGGGCATTGGATATATGTTTGTACACGGTAACATCTTTCAGTACAGTCCAGGTCCAAATCACACCGGCCTTCTCATTTAATATCATTTCTCAGATCAGTAATTTTGTAGTACTGTATTATCTACTATATTATTGGATTATCAAGTCACTTATTATTTGATAAGCCCAAGGTATTTGATAAGCACATAATAGTAATTCAAAATGAAAATAAACTTTGGTCACTATGAAATTCTATCAGTACCCCTTTGGTCAGCATCCAACCCTTGAACCCTCACACAGTCTATGACTTACCTTTTAGAGCCTCGTTGATGTAGTTGTACAAATAGTAGACTCGCAGGTTATCTTTGAACAGAGAGGGATCCACTTTTACACCATTTGCCATGACGTAGATGGGGATGTCCTTATAATGGGCATGCACCCACTTGAGAGCTTTTCGTATGCCAAAGGGCACCACGCAGTTGTCTGGTGCGCCCACCCACGTGGCGTCGTTTATGAACTGCACCTCCAGTGCGGGGTTGGGTTTGTATGTGTTCTCCTGGCTGTGCAGAACAGTGATGGTGGTGAAATGGCTGATGGCGAAGAAGTCGTAGGTCCCCCTAACAAGCTGCCTCTCCTCCTTGGTGAAGATGGGCAGCTGGAAGTTGAACAAGTCCAAGGAGTTACGGTGCTGCAACCAGTTCCGCATGAGCGCCGGGTAATCGCCATCTCCGAAAATGGGCTCGGCGAACCAGCCGACGCGGAAGGCCAGTACGCGGTCAACGGTCTCCGCGTCCTGTCGTCTAAAGGAGACGGCCGGCTCCACCCAGTCCATGTGCAGCACCAGAGAAACATTGCCTCCATGCGTGGCACGGAACTCGGTGTCATACGCTCGCCAGGCCTGTGCGTGAGCGAGCAGCAGGTGGTGCCCAGCCTCGTAGCCCAGCGTCTCTTCGTTGGGCTCGGCCAGGGTGATCCACACCTTGACGTGTGCCCCGAGCCAGTGGTAGCAAAGCCGGGCGTATTCGACGAACGCCTGCACCGTGGCTTTGCTCTGCCAGCCCTTGGCCTCCAGCGGAGCTGGGATGCTGGAGCGGCCTCGCGTGTGATGCCACAGAGTGACCACGGGTGTAATGTTGGCCCGGCTGAGCTCACTGACAAAGCATTGGTAGTAGCCTAGCAGTGTGGTGTTGGCTTCAGCCACTCTCCCCGTGGGGGTGACCGACGACCAGTTGAGGGCAAAGTGGAAGTGGGAGACGTGCATGCGCTGCACATCTGCAACCTGATGCCGGACAGACGCGTAATCGGTGCAGTGGCGCACCTGCCGGACCGCTGGGGCCTGAACCCCATCGAGGCGCCGCAGCTCACCATTCCCAGAGATGTTCCAGACGTAGACATTGGGGTCAGCGAACTGGGTAGGGATGGTCTCAATCTAAAGCCCACAGAAAGCACCCCCAAGAAGTTAGGTTTGTTACTGATATGCTGTTTTTTCATAATTTCTTATATAGCTTTATTTTGGTAATATGATGATAAACTCCACTACACATCTGTTCAATGCTACCATGGCTAAACAAACAAACAACTCTGAAAGTAACCACTGGTCATGGAGTAGGTGCACTTTGATGTGTGTATGAAGGAATTCAGAGAAACAAAGGCCACATGTCATGTCATCCACATATGTTTGGCTAAGTAGAACAGATGAGCTGGCGGAGTTTACAAATTGAGCCTTATCTACCCTTACAAACAGTTAACTGATTTGGGCCACCGGGGGCATCTGGTTTCTTTAGGCAACACTGCCAAATAGTCATTATTGCGTAATTGTAAGTACACTATATTGTAAATACTGAAAACACGTCAGTCATACTGAGTGTCTTGGAATCCTACTTACTACAGTGAAATGTTGATATCTAACAGACACTGTAGAGTTAATATTTTCTCAAACTGTTTTCATGGTTTCAACACTCCATATTGTTTCAAAGGGAGGGCAATTCTTCTTTAGGTCAATTGTGTGCATATCACAAGTTATAAAGGGAAAATCCATAAGTGAAGTGGACATCCTAAACAAAGACTTAGACATTCTTAACAAAATGTACAACTGGTATAACTATTCCTGTTTGTCCTACTATTGTCTCTCAATGATTGGTGCTAGTTACCTTAAGTCTACTTCAATAACGAAGAGCAAAAAATCATTGAGTTAAAGGTTTGTAGAGTATATTAACTTTAGCGCACAGTAGCCTTGTTATAGAGTCACATGGAAGCTATCAACAATTTTTCACTGTTTACCTGTATGGAGTTGGCTTCCACACCCCAGGCAAAGTTACAAGGGAACTGGCCTTGGACAGGCTGGTGCTCTGGGAGAAGGGGAAATCCGTTCTTCTCTATGAGTTTGCTGTAGAACGTTGCAGACGTCTTGGGTTCCCTCCTCTGGTCGGGAGTGTTGAAGTCAACATAGTACAGCCCACGGCGGATTGTGTACTCTCGAGACCATTCGAACCCATCCACCAAAGACCAGGCCGTGTAGCCAATTACATTTACATTGTCATACCTGATGGCTGGGAATAAAACAGGTCAGTTAAACATTACATGACATCTTATACTATGTTGATACACATATTGTCATGGAAACTAAGCCTGTGATTACAATTACACCGCACTATGAGAACAGTTTCCTCACATTTCAAAGTGTCCATTATAAATTTCTTAAGGTAAGTGATGTAGGTAGGGTCCTTGGTTTTGATGTTGGTGGGCACATGCCATCCGCTTTCCACCACAAAGATGGGTGGGTTGTCATACTCTGCGCAAATCCAGTACATTAGCATCCGCAGGTCCAGCTGTTCAACTTGCCCAAATAGAAATCTTGGGTTAAGCTGAAAACTAAGTGAGGGCCCGTGTGACAGGGCGAAAAAGTCCACCGTGCCCTTGATGTGAAGCCTCTCTGGCTCTGTGAAGACGGGGAGCATGTGGGACAGTTTTTGTTTCATGCAAGGTGGATAATCGCCATCCACAAAGAGAGGTCGTGCAAACCATCCGAGGACAGAGTCCAGAGAGCATTGGCAGGCCCTTCGATTCTCACGCCGGGTTCTGCTAGGTTTGACCCAATGGGAGGCCAGGGCAATGGAAATCTTTCCACCTTGTCTGGCACGATAATGTTTGTCATATGTGTGCCAAGCTGCTGCGTGGGCCTAAAAGAAAACATATTTAATTGAATTCATACACATTTGTGGTTAAGCTTAGGCCTATATAACATAAGCAATTAATTTAATTTATTCAATTACTCAAAAGAATGATTAGAGTATATAAGTAGTAGATCACATTGGACAATATTCAGCACTCTTTATTTACAATTTACCATTTTATCAAATATGTCATAAAGGTTTTATTTTTTTTTTACCTGAAGTAGATTATGCCCCACTCTGTATGGCAAATCTGAGTCGTTTTTTATTCCAGGCGCCACTTTTCCCGACCCGTATCCTTGCCATGCGACCACAAATGGGTTGTCTATAGTGATCCAATATTTTACGTCATCTCCATACGTTTTAAAACAAAATTCTGCATATTCTTTAAATAAATCAATGAGAACAGGATTGCTCCAACCACCATAGCGACTTTGCAAGTTCTCTGGTAAATCCCAGTGATAGATAGTAACTACAGGTTGTACTTTAATTTCTTTTAAACTTTTTATCAGCCTTTTGTAGTGGTTTGCACCCTTCTCATTATAGCTACTCACACTGCCATTCGGGAAAATACGCGACCACGAAAGAGAAAAACGGTAGTGGCCCACACCAAGAAGTTCTAAAGCCCGGATATCTCCAGGGATGTTGTGATAACTGTCGCTTCCAACGTCTCCTTTCACTATCCGAGTGCCGCCGCGATTGAAAGTATCCCAAATTGATAAACCTTTGCCGTCCTTGTCATGCGCCCCTTCGATTTGGTAAGCCGCAGTGCCAACTGACCACATGAAGTTGTCTGGAAAGGTGTCGTACAAAGACGCCGAATCGCCGGGGTAAGAGAGTTTGTTGAATCTCTCCCAGGTATGGAGTCCACTTCCAGGACTGGCGATTGCGTTTTTTGCGCAGCAAATAATAAGTACGATCAGAACAACACCGAATTTTTGTGCCATTGTCTTCTAACTGTTTGTTTGATATTTCTTTAACACATTTAAGTGAAAGTAAAAATCTTTTATGGTAGCATTTCCCTTATTAATCATCTCCACACGCTTCTGGTTGTCATAAAACCCAGCTGCCCCACGCGAGTCAGCTTTTGTAGTCTTAGGAAATCTATCAATTATTACCAAAGCATTTGACGCGTAAAAGGGTTTCCAAGCAAAGCAACATATCAGGGCACGGCATTAACAACAGCTATCTAATTTAGCCTGGTTTATGACAGGCTACTGTTCTTACTAACTGTCCATCTGGCATCAAAGCACATCGTAAATAGATCATAAATATTATGTCAAATTATCTCATTTTGGACTCAAACCACTGGCAACGTATTGCTGCTTAGTAAGTTTGGCAGTCTATTGATTTTTGTTACCCAAAAATCCATCCACATGACATGGTTTTATGAATGTTGTATTTATTCCCCTGACATAGTTTTATTTATGTTGTTACTATGTATGTTTATGTATGTTATGTATAAGCTGCACTCCACTAAATAGAAAAGTACTACCCAAGGGTTGAAAGTTATAATATAACAGAACATCACCAGTAAATCACAGAGGTTCACAAAGTAATACAGATGATGATAAAAAAAAGAATGACAACAATTTCCCTTGGTCAGCTGTTATTTGTTCTCACATACAGACTCATAGGCCATGTGTTTACGTGTCTTATTAGGATAACTGGCATAAACACTAGTAATGCAATCATCTGATGCCAGGCCAATATACATATACTCTACAGACATTATAGTTCATCATCAGTGATGTGTAGCTGGCCAGATGTGTCAGACCCGTCTAATGTGTGTCTGATTGATTACAATGTTGACAACAGGAGACTGTGGTCTTATTTTTGTCCTAACCCATGTCATGCTGATTTGCAGGGGTGAATGGTAGCTGAACTGGGTAACATGGTCATCGGTCCAAATCCAGACAGTCAACAGCTGCCCGCAAGGAGGAATGTCTACAGCAAATATCTGTTATATGAAAGTGTAAAGTATTTAAATTTATATTTTAAAGTGTTGTTCCAACATTACTGTGATTTTGTTTACCTAGTCTACATGGGAAATGACCTGAAAGGCAACAAAAAGACATACAAAACATAAATGTGTGGCATGATCACAGTGAAGCAAATGTTTTGGTATCCAACCATTATTTTAAATTGGATACAACAGTAATAATGACACAATAAATAGTATTGGTGCCTTTTTTTAACTGGATAGGCCTATATAGTGTAAATTACAGATCATATCATATTATCACCTTGGAAACAAGAGCTGCAACACAGGCATGATACATTGTTACAAGGCAATAATCTTCCATCTGTTATATAGAAGATGCTACACAGAGACAGAATGGTATAAAATACTAGTTACAGGAAAATACTTTGAGAAAAAAAATGAATAAAGAAAAAATAAGCAGACCAACAGGTTGGCATCCAGTATGTAAGCTGCCAGACCAGCTGAAACATGGTGCACAGGTCTGAGTGATCTTACATCAGTGACATTAGCTGTGGAGGTTTTAAGGCTAAGACAATGGGCTTGCCATGGGTACATGGTAATGAGAGGGTTCTGTAATGAGAGTCTCCCACTCACCATGGCCTCATGGGTAGAGTTATAACATGCAGTACATGGTCACTTGACCATGATCTCCATAGCAGACTTTGTCCTTGCTCTGTGAAGGTAATGACCCAAAGCAAAGTGTTGAAAATAATGGTTAATGCATTATGTAAAAGCTGTGCTGTTCTGGTCCTACCAACTATGGAATTTATATTGTTAGCCTAAGATGGAGAGATTATATCAGATTACTTTTTGTTAGATTCAGATACTAGGAATTCAGGATTTCATCAGCGCTAATAGTGATTTAAAAAAAAAAAAAACTATATACTCAAACTACCAGTGCATTAATGCCTGGTTAGCCCTCTTTTTTAAGCAAAAGGAGAAACAGGTAGTCTCATATGTCTCATGTTTGACTTCATTTCATGTCTTCATTTTCAAAGTCTGTGTTTGTGTTTAGAAATCAAAGTCGGCAGATTGCACAGAGAATGATCGATCCCCCCTTTAAAACCAGCGCCACTAGCCCCCGGCCCTGGCAACCAGACACAGCAGCTAAGAGCTTTGCTTCCACACCAGATCACACCACCAGCATACTACACGCTCAGAATGACAGTGGGCCACTTCAGTCTCTGTTTAGGTAAACAGCACTGTACTGTGCTTAAAAATGGTATTTTGACGACTTGCCAAAAAACATTGCGCCTGCCGCATAGTTTAAATGGGTTGTCTTAAATGAGTGAATTAGTTGTGGGTGTGTTTGGGGCATAATATGTAAAAAAAAAAAAAAACAATTTCTTACACATGAAAATGTTTATCATATGCACTGCTGCTCGCTCCTGCAGGTGAAAGAAGCACCGTGTGCGTGCATTGTGGATCAAGCAACCATGAAATAGCCTTTAAACAATGCACAAATGATTCCTGACCATTTTTTTTCTACTTTCTGCACTCCTATTTTAGGACCACACCCCTTCTTTTCTTCTTTTCTTTTGACTGACATGCTAGACAACAAACATTTCTGCCAGAAATGTTGTCTGTTCATGAACATCCTCTTGAGGGCGATCTAACACAAACAATAGGGTAGTTTCTTGAAAATAGACATATGCCTTTCTATATCAACTGAATTTGAGTAGCAGTTATTATGCTATAGCTACCCATGTATTCAAGTTCAACTTCATTTATATAACACATCCCACACATGAAGATCAACATCTCTGTCTGGTCTCAGCTAGAATTAGAGTTAGCCACCACACTTCAACTGCACCACCCAAAAAGCTGTGGGCTCAGACACCTCCTCTACACCCTATACACCTACAACTACAACACTCAACACTGTGATTTACCCTCCCAGACCTGTGGTGAGCTGTCTGTGGTGCTGGAAGTGGGCCTTGGCTTCTAATTAGAATGGAAAGGCTCAATGCCAATGTCCTCCTCAAGACTTGAGCCCTGAATGTAACAAGCACAAATGTGTAACATGATTGGCTGATTTAGGACATATCCAGAGATATGTATGAATATGTAGGTGCAGCTCCATAGGCCCCCATTCATTCTGCACTCGCCCGCGAGCTCCCTCAGGTTGCAGTACTAAAACGGAAGTGTCTGAGAGTGCTAGTTGTCCTCATAGCCTCTACCTCAAAAACTGTGGCCTACATGAGAGCACAAACATGCAAATACACACACACACACACAAACCCCCACACTCTGCTTAATATTATAGATACGTAAAGTGCCATTGTTAAAATGGTTCTAAAACAAGCAATAGATAACGTGCAAATCAACAGGCTATTTGTTTGAATTTCTTATAAGTAGCAGTATAACTTGTTAAATTTTCAAGCGTATCTCCTCTAAAAAATCAGCTTATAATTAAATGAACTACGATGTGACTTATTTTCTTTATTTCCTTATTTCCAGTCTACAAGACTGGAGCAGAATTTGACTTTTCCAGTATGGCAGCTCTATTGACATACTGTACGTTCCAGAGCCCATTGTTGGTTCTAGTGTAAAGGCCTGTATCTATGGGCTATACTTTACAACACAGCTGATAATGTCACAAAGGCCAATTAAGACACTGCAGTTGCCAAATTCTAACTGCTAAGGCTGTTACATATTAATGCACTATTTTTCTCTCTGTTTCTCTCCATCCACAAACACTGTAAAACTCCCTGTCTTGGCAGATGTCCTTCCAAATGGAGAACTTTCCTGCAGCTACTCGCCAGAAAATCTGAGTCTGTGGCAAGCCCACAATAGGTTTGACAACATGCTAACATCCGCTGTTTCAGAAAACTAACACCTCGATCTCAAAATGCCAGCGCCCCACCACACTTAGAAACACGCCCATGTAGGAGAAACACGCCCAATAAGAGAAATGCCTCCTTATAATGCTTGAACACTGATATTGAATTTTTTGGAGAGAAGAAAAAAAAAGGTTCATTCTATTTCTGTTCAAATAAGTTCAAATAAACTTTCACGTGAGTAAAATAGCACCTCTTTCAGACAATCGATTTTATTTTCTAGAACTGTACCCTCTATCGCACCCTTAAGAAGAGTAGGCCTGTACGAGATATAAAAATGCACAATAAATACAACCGTCGAAAGAGGATTTTTATCTTAAGAGGTTTACCTGGATCAGGAAGACCTAGAAGGGCAAGGTAAATAAAATGCGTTTTTTAGTTCAAAGTGCAGTTTAACTTAATGAGTGATCTCTCTGACATGTTGGGGTGGCTACTGGTAACAACTTTAAAGGCAACAGTTTATGCAGGAAAATTAAATGAAACTGAAACTTTGCCTGCAGATTCATCTTCCATTGCTTTGACTTCTTGTTTCTCCAATATGTCGATTTAGGGCTCTGAATAGCGGTGGTAATGGAGTGATCATTTGTACGGCTGACTATTTTCTGGACAATTCTCGCCGTTATGTATATGACTCTTCGAAAACTGGGGAGGCGCATATCTGGGCTCGGAAGAACGGCAAGTCGAGATTTTAAGAACTGATGGTTACCTCGGTCCCAAGCTTTGCAGTGCTTTGTTTCATTTGCAGATTTCATTTTAAAATAGCTAAAACGTTTAGTAGCTATTTTCACACTGCTGTAAGAGTATGCGTGTTCGTGTAGGATGGAGCCACTAGTATACCGAAGTTAATTTGAACGGTTTAATGGTAAGCTTAGGCGATACCATATCCATCAGAACACAACCGTAGAGAAGATGCGCAAGTTCTGTCTAATAGAGGCAAATGTCCTTACTAAAAAGTGCTTTCGGACAAGGCAGTGTGAAAACATTAGTTGGGTCCATTAAGGGGGTCTTTGTCCATGCCAGATGGCTCCACTTACACATCATATTTTACAAACCTGAGGTCATTCCTGCCAATCAGGTCATTCATCAGATTAGTCATAGTCACAAGGATTCAAGGATTCAAGGATATTTATTGTCACATACTTTTTTTAAAAGATAAAAAAATGTAGTGAAATGTAGGTGTTGTCTGTCTATTGTGCATTAAGAGAGAGGGTGAAGAATGAGGTAAAGAGATAGTGTAGAGAAATGGGAATGGCCTACAGTATGAAGTAAACAGAATGTCACAGGCACATTATTAATTCTGCAAAAATTTTCTATGGTTGAATTGGTTTACTGTAGTAGCTTGTGGCCTAGATTGTAGATTGCAACCTAGTTTAACCTGTTTAGTCTGTGCGTAACCAACATAGTAAAATACAATTCTGAGATAGTCACAGTATGTTGGGGCTGCTAAAGTGTTGTTGCAAGTGGCATGATGCTGGCAAAAAAATTAACCTGTTAATTTTAATTGGTAAATCAACATAGTGAATTAGAAAATGTATTATTGAAAAATGAGTGACATCTGTGGTATGCCGTTTCAAGGTGTTTTGGGAATCATGCTGTGTGTGCACAAAAATGCTGGGCCTTTTGGTAGACATGCCCACTTAGGTGCCTTGGTGGAGATTTATAGGGGTGGGGGTCAACCTCGAAAAGGCAACACAGAATCAATTGCTAGGGGAGATGGCCTTAGACATTATTAATACAGTGATGTGATTGGTCAAGAGATTATTGGCATACCATAGATGGGGATGTAAACCTGTACAAGAGGGTGTAAAAACCCATGTCCTTGCAGTGTTATTTTAGATTACTGTGAAAACTATAACACTTATACTTAATTATATATTCCTCTCATTAGTATTGTAGCAATAAATCATGTTCAGTCAACAACAGGGGATTATTCCCAACAGACAATACAGATCACGTCACATACAGTACCCCAGCAAATTGAAACCGCATGATGGAGAAGCCAAGCCATTAAGATCCAATTATCTATGAAGTGACGACGACAACTTCCCATGAAGTAACTTTTGTTTACACAGAAAAAGTTTCCACTGTGAACAGTATAAATGACACCATGAAACTGTATTTGTCTGTCGAATGAATTCGGACCAGCACCTAACACTACTGTTAGCGACTGGATGCGAGTCCTCAGTGCATACTGTAAATAAAGCTCTCTGAGACTTCTCTCTGATCCCTGAGTCTGCCTGAAGACTTTTTGACTGAATCCTAAATTTTCTACACTAACCATTGAGGGGGTCCCTCCTGACCTGTTGGGTTAAAAGGTGGAACTAAGGATTTGAGCGACATTAATTGCTTCCAGTTGGACTGGAAGTCATTGTACATTATGTACAGGTGTGGTGGTGGTGCAGGTGGTAAAGGAGCCGTTCGGTGACTGCAGGAGGTTGCAGGAGCAAAACCCTGAACCCCATCCACTGGTGTGTGATTGGGTGAATGCCAAAGCAGGTGATGCGCATTCGCTGCATAGCAGGCGGTGCGTATCACTAGTGTAGCTTAAGATGAATTGGACTCCATTCATCTCATGTATATCTCTATGAATGGCAGGTGCTGCCACCTAAGTCTTTACATTTACATTTATGCATTTAGCAGACTTTTATCCAAAGCAACTTACAAAGGAGGATAACAATCAAGCTACATAGAAGAAAGCTTAAAAAACGTAGTGCTAGGGGATGGTATTAGTGCATCAGTGGAGTCAAGTGCAGTGCAGTGAAGGTTATACAAATGCTAGGACAGAAGGTGCTACCTGAATAGCTGGGTCTTCAAGAGCTTTTTGAAGGCAGACAGAGATGTCCCTATTCTGATTGGGCTTGGTCATACCACCAGTGTGGAATAACACATAAGAAGAGTCTGTATTGCCTTGGTCGAGGTGCTGGAATTGCCATTTGAGGACTGTAGTTGACAGGGGGTAGCATAAGCATTTATGAGAGAACTTAGGTAAAAAGGGACAGACCCTTTAAGCACTTTGTAGCCTAGCATAAGTGATTTGAATGTGATGCAAGCAGCCAGAGGTAGCCAGCTGTCAAGATCTATGAGCAGACGGGTGACGTGCCCTCTTGGGCTAATTGAAGACAAGACGACCTTTTGGAGTGGTTCAAAAAACACACTCAATAATACCAATTATTTTTGCTGAGAAGTCAGAAAATGGATAATGACAATTTTGCACCCATTTTTTATTTTCTTTATAAGAATTTTGCAAATAAAACAAAGTACTGTACTACTGTTAACATGGACCACTTTTGTCTACTGTATATAATATCGGTTGCTATTATTTTTGCCTAAAGACAGTATTACTGTTTAGCTGTGTCTGTGTTGAAAAAGAAAATATATTTAAAGTTACCATTATTTCATGACAGCTCTGGAAGCATTAGAAAATAATATGAATCCTGTTATCATCAACAACCACAACATGCCCCTCTGGCACATGTATCCATATGTTCTAATGGTATGTTAAACCTAATTTTTGTCCATTGCTTACAATGCATCAGATATTGCGAACATGCAGACAAAAAATAAGCCTAAATTATAGGCTACTGTAGTAGAACACAATCACTGTCATCTAACAAATTGTGAATCAAGTTTCTAAACATTTAGTTTTCTGGCACATTTCACAAATTAGGCTGAGCATTACAGAGACAGCAACATGGATAATTAATCTGTTTAACCTGGAGCCTACACATAAAAATCAGTCGTTTGAACAGTCATGGGATTTAAATTGTTGTGTGCGTATGTGTCTTAGTCTTTGTTTGTTTTATGTGTGGTGTGCTTTGCAGGCTTTTAAACGTGGTTACTGGATTGAATTTGAGGAAATGCCTGACACTTGGGATCTTTCTCTCGAAGAGCTGTTTAGGTAGGCTACAAGCCAGTTTATTAACATCATCCTGTAACCATATTCTCTATAGGTTTCTGTGTACTGAACAAAAACAAATATATTATATTTTAGGTGATATTTTAGGGAGTAAAAACATATCTGTTGTATTGCATTGTTCTCATTTTTTGTGCATTATTTAGGAGGTCTAGACAACAAGTTCCACTTGATATAATGGAAAAACTGAAGAATTCATACCAGCCCGTAAGAAGCATCTTTGACATCCTGTATGATGATGAATGTCAAAGATTCTGGATTAACAAAAGGGAAATGAGAGAAAATAATTGGTATAACTTTTGACAGAGTGACAAAATGTCAAAAGGAGAATGATCATGGTAAGTTTGGTAATTTAGTATAAGGCTACCACAATATTAAAGCATACTTAATACTAACACAAAGCATACTTAAAGTGTAGAGAAAAGCATCATATTGATGGGGCCTTAGGCTAATGCAAAGCAAGAGAAAAGGCTGACAAAGAGAATAAGTACAGGGGAATACACTAGAAAAAGGAACAGTGCGAGGCAAATAACAAATGGAAGGACAAAACCAGTACTTGTAACTGACCTGTTGTTTGTCAGACTAACAATATAACAGATGAGCAAGAAGTGAAAGCTCTAAGCGAAAGATCTACCAGGAAGACTCAAACGTTATGTCACTAATTGCATGTCCAATCAAATGAACTCACCTGTCTTACAGATCCGCCTAACAGGTACGTTTCCTGCTGTTTCAGGCTCAGCAAAAAAAAATCCCCACCTCCCTCCCCACCACCGCCAGATGGGTCCCTGTCCTTTGTCCGGGGGTGGGGTGTAGGCTCCGCCCCCTGCTAGCTTTAACCAGACAGGATCTGCTGGGTCAAGATCTGCGAAATCCTGGACCAAATACTTATGTCTTCAAATATAATTTTGTTATTGAATTATAAGTTGTTTGACAGTTTATAAGATTAAAGCTGAGCAGGCCATCTGGAGTAGCCGACAAACTGCCTGACTGCTCTCCAGAATGGTGTTATCCATGACATAGGGAAGGCGTTTATCAATAAATCTTTGAACCCTTGTGCACTGTTATCCATTTTTTTCTTTGCATATGTCTTATAAAATCAGAAAAATTATGTTCAAGATATGTAGCTGAGGTTTTTATGAGAAGTGAACCAAGAAGGCAAGTTATTTATCCTGTGCAAAATGAAGAAAATCAGACCAAGCTGCGCAGTTTTACATATTTTTGACCATCATTGGTCAAGTTAGGTTGACAGAACTTTATCGCCCAGTCCATGCTTTCCTGTATTTGAATAGTTCCCACCCCACAGAATTCTGCCAGGTCACTGAAAATCTGTAAACTAAAGATAATTTTTATCAGGAGATTAGGGACAAACAGTTGCAGTTATATTTTGGAGAATTTCTCTTATTTCTGTATTAAGCTCAGTGAAGAAAAATCTTCCTCTGAAAAAAGTCTGAAGCTGTTTCCATGCACAAGTATGTACATATCAGTTCTCTGTAAACACCCAGGTGCTGCTTATTCCATGTCTAGCCAGTTTAATGAATACCTGACTTCTATTATTCTATCTGGGCTATGTATACACTGTACACAACTTAAAAAATCAAGGCAACTTGATGCACAGAATTCTTCAGTTTACCTAACTCAAAATGTTAGTTTTTGTGTTGTGTAAATGTAAAAATTCTGT
>JAGFZM010000626.1:264638-282487 GCA_017657215.1 Limnothrissa miodon
ACAGGTTTAAACATGTGATGTAGATCAGAAATACAGTCCATGTTTCAGTTGTTCCTGATGGAATATAACTTACCATTATCACATATGGAAACATCTCCCAGTGGCGCATGTTTGTGTTATCAATAATAACAGGATCCACCTCATTGTCCATTGCTTGAAGAGCTGTAAAAAAAGAGTTGTGTCAAACTAATTCTAAAAAGATTCATTCTTTAGTTATCATTGAACTTAACAAGATTACTGGATTTACTAGCTATACTGGAGAAAAAGATGATAGTAAAATCAATAGATTATGGGTCATAAGAACTGGCTTACCCTCCTTGCGTGCCCACACATGGGAGTTGTGAAGTTTCCAATTTGTTCGCCTGATTACCCCAGAATCATCGCGAAAATAATCATCAGCGCTGATGACCTCACCTCCACCATGCTTCCTGTACAGCTCCCTTATGTGAAATACAACGATGGTGACGCTGCATAAATGAGCATGTCTGAACAGTTATGGCAAAAGTATATTGTGCATTGAATTGCTAGCATTACATAACAGGCTCGACTGTGGTTCACATAAGTTTTATTTTCAAAATGCCGTTTAAAAACAGGACAAAACAAAGATCTAGGGCACAACAAAGTCAATAGCTACACCATACAAGGTCAATGAATAACAAAATGTGTGGGCTATTTTTTAGGCTACATTGTAATTGTTGCCAGGCAGGCTCATTGGCAGGCATATTTGATTGTTTTGCAAATTAAGATTATATATGTAAAACAAATATTACTGTAAAACTGAGAGTAAGATTTTTTGTCCAACTTCACACAACAGTTTAAACTAGGTGAAGAAAATCGTGCATACAAAAACATATCAAGCCCTTTTCATCAAGTTACATTTTTGTCACCAAAAAAAAAAAAAAAAAAACGTTTTCTGTTATATTCTAGTTTCAAAGAGCAAAATCCAATGAAAGAAAGGTAGGCTACACTGACCTGTTATCCTACTCACACTAAAATTCTTTAACGTTGCGGATCCTAACGAGGCATATGTTCCGGAAAACATAAACCGTAATTTCGTAATTTGTTTGCTGAGAACCTAAGGCACGTAAAATAAAAGAGTTTACCATGCTTTTTCTGTCTTCCCTGTGCCAGGCAAACCTCTTAGAATGTAGAGAGTTTTATGACGATGAGGATGTCTTCTTCGCCCCATTCTTCAACGAAGTAACCTTTCTTCTTGACTGTTTCAGCATAGACAGCAAGTCTGGTTAACGCCCCTCCTAAATGACATGACGGAGTTGGATGGTTAGCTTTATGACCAGTTTGTTTGTTTGGGTAGCCCAAGATAACACTTTCGTTATTTTAATTACCAGTAGGCTTAACACTGTGTGTTGTAATCATTATAGTACTTTTTAGTTAAATTACGTCATGAAAAACATGAAGTGAAACTAGATATTAAATCTGGGTTTTGCAACACTAGGACTAGTGAATGAGTAGAAGTTTTTCATGAAAGAAATCACTCTTGACTTTATATCAAAATAGCCTAACAATGTCATCAACAGTAAGCCCCTTCCAATCACGCACACAAACAACACGCCATATTCTTGCCATTACCAGAATGCCCACTCATTCGCAAATGCATTCAGTTCAGTGCCATTGCCAGTAGCTTAATCACCCCCTCATACTGTAGTTTTCGCCTTACTACAAACCATTTATCATCTTTACATCACCACCCCTCCTCTACTGCACAATAAAGACTTCATCCTGTCCCGTTTTCATTAAACTTCTGCCTTTCCGAGTAGTACCGTATTGGAATTGTAGCTTGGCTGACAAGATATCTGCTGTTTAAAAGGACATGACACAAAAATATAGTATACTTTTTTATTTTTTTTTTTCAATATTGTGATTCAGACATGTACAGAGCATCAACCCAAAAGAATTCACAAAACTGTAAAATTATTTACAAGACACAAAAACCTACTCATACAATCTCCCTAAAGGAAGCTGTACAATGTGCAATATTTCTTTTTGCATGCACACACACCCTCACACACACACACACACACACACACACACACACACACACACTCTCCTACAGACTTGCATGGGGAGAACTCCCTTTGTACTTTTATACAAACATATCATTTCTCCTTTAAAATATGCTTTTTGTTAATAAATAGTTCTAATACAATTTACTGTAAATAATACAACAATGCATGCTTGGCAGTTTTAACTGACACAACATAGAACTTTGTCTCATAAAACTATGCAATGTCCTTGTCATTGTGAAAACCCAACAGGCAAGATGATATACAGTAGAAAGCAACAAGTGAGTAAAAAGGGTTACAGATACAACAGTTGAATCCAGTTACTTCTACAATAGCTTATCCATGTGTCCTATTCCTTTGCAAAGTATTGACATGAATGCTGAATATCAGCCTAATTGTCGAGTAGCATGGAGTGAATATTCACAAGTAAATGATATGTTACTGTACAATACAGTGTTGAACCTATGAACTGGTGACAAGTTGTTTCACAAGCAAACAAGCTTACAGCCTGGACACAGCCTCAACAACAACAAAACACAGACTTTGGGTATATCTTGAGTGGCGTTATAGCCTTGAGTCCTTATCGGGAGAGCCAGGAGGAGTTTTGTGGGTTTTTTTTCTTATCCAATAAAAAAAAAAAATAAGGCTACAACATTCGTGTGAGCTTAGTAAGTACAGTAGAAGGCTTTACGTCAAGAGTAACATTGCACGTTTCCCCGTAGGACAGTTTCAGCAACACGTCAGCAATGGAGGGAGATCAGTCCCACCTCCTCCTCTGGCTTTGGCATTTCCAAAACACGTCTGCAGCATTTCTTTTCAGTAGCAAGGTTGCAAAACTTGATCCTCCTGCCTTCTGTAAAGTTTAATGTAATGGTAACCATATAGAGGGCAACACTAGAAATAATGTTGAAGACAAAGACAACGACAGCAACAGTTACGACAGCAAAAAAAAAAAACATAACAGAACAAAAAAAACTTTTTTAGTGCAATAGAAGATGTGACTCAGTGACATCAGTCCGAAATGTCAAGCAGTAACGGTTTAGTCTCTCCGCTGTTGCCGCCTGCTTGGCACCCCGAGGCAGCGGCCGCCGCCTTGGCCTCCAGGCACTCATCCCGTCTGAGCAAAGTCATGGCGGCGCGGCCCAGCTTCCCCACGTAAGGTAGCAGTCTGGGTGGGGGGAACCCGCCAGAGGAGGGGCAGCTGCAGCAGCCCCCCCACGCCCCCAACGGCGAGCCCACTGGCCCCGGTGCACCGGGCAGGGAGAGGGAGGTGGAGGCTGAGGGTGGGGGAGGTGGTGGGACATGGGCAGGGAGGAAGGCAGCAGATGGAGGGAAGGGCTGGGGGAGTGAGGGGGTCAGTGTTAGGGGGGCCGGAGACGAGCAGGAGCTGGGAGCAAGGGAGGGGGAGGGCCAGGCCAGGGAGGGGGTGGCGAAGGGGCGTCGCCGCACCCCTCCTGTCAGAGACTAACGCCGGACGCGCTGGAGTCCGGGGCGAAGGCCACGACCACCCGGTAACCCTGGGCGAGGCGGATCATGTCACGGATCTCCCCGTTGAGCTCCATGAGTTTGGCGCAGATCTCAGACAGGTCTTGGTTGGAGCCCACCAGGGCGAAGGTGCCAGTCTGGCCCAGGGTCTGGTGCCGGAAGTAGATGTTGAGGAGGGTTTGTACCTCATCCTCTGAGTTGCCACCAAAGATCTCATTTGGCCATGTGCGTCTGAGAGGGCAGAGGATGCAGATGACAGAGGGATCATGTTTTTCAACAACTACATTCATCAGTTTAGTCTCACTTAACTTGGCTCACATCTGGTCGCACACATTTTTGCAAAACATGGATTTAGCAAAACTGTTTACCATTTCATTAGAATCAGTGGTATAGTATTTGACCAAGAATAGCCAAGAATAACCAGAAAAAAGTTAACAGTGTGACGGCAGAACTTTACTCAAAGCCTGCATTACTACTGAGTTCCCCTCTCCACAATGACCTACCTGCACTGACGTATGCAACGGATGGCGGTGGTGTACTCGCTGTTCTTCAGGCATTCAAGGACGGCTTGCACAGCTGCCTCCGTAGTGGGGAAGCTGGCCTGAGGCGGGGGCCGGTGATGGGACACCAGGTCTCCGGACACTGCGGCCGCCGCCACCCTAAGACTGCTCTTCAGCTCATTGACCTCCCGGGACATATTTAGCAGCTGCAGGAAGAGAAAAGGACAAGAAAAAGGATGTGATTTTACCTTTCTCCATTTGAATCGGATGGTTACACTTTGTATTGCACTGCATTCTATTGGAGGCGGTCCTCGCTGCTGAACATTGCAAGTGCTGTATCTACCGCTATAGGCCACGGTGGCGCATTCTACACCGTTTGTTCGCTGTGTAATGACTCATTTTAACATCCTAAACAGTATGAAACGGATTAATTAAATGAAAAATGTTGCTTAGTGGGCCTTTAATAAGTAACATCTGTCTGCTTCTGTGTGAGAGTGGGGTGGGAAGGTTCTAGAAGGAGTGAGATAAGCTGACATAGCCATCTGTGATGTGCTTCCACAGTTGTCATCTCAATTTGTGTTCATTCTGTTGTAGTAAGGAGTATTTGGGCGCCATTTTGAAGGTTGAGTTAACTCTCTTGTGAATGCTCTGAGGTTGTGGTTGTCAGAGCAGGTGACCTTGGACTCATTATTTGGTGGTTTGCGTAATGGATTCTCGCCATGTTAAAGATGCCAGGGGTATCATAACGTACATTTGTAATGCACAGCAGTCCACAGCTTTTTTTTTTTTTTTTTGCGTATCAGTGTTGTTATTATGAGATATTTCAGACGGACATAACGACCAAAAGCACACATATCCGTCACAATAAGCTGGAGGCTAGACAACCCAAAGTGAGCCAATTAAAAACAAAACACCCAATCGGATTCATTGTCAGGTCATCTTATAAAGGACGCATGCCAGACATGTTATGTGAAGTAAAACTGAGATGGCACAGACAGCAGGTGGGTGCAATCTTGTGGTTTCTGTGCAACTTCACCTCCACTCAGCCACACTAGCACCAGTCTCCTACTCTGCTTGACCTCTGGATGACTCTAAACGACTATTCTGCCAGCATGTCGTGATAACAGGAAACGACCCTAATGTCAACTGAGGCTAGAAAGCAGCCTGACCTGGTAACACATTTTTTGGTTGCTACACCATTTGTTCGTTCTTCAGTGGTTTTACGATGGGAAGTTGAATGGTTGGGAAAGGTCATTTGGGCCAGAACTGTGTTCTTGTAGTTGTAAACACTGGTAGAACTGCATGTGTTTTAAGATCTCATCATTTTTAGTATGTATGTATAAAAAGTGGATGCAGCCTCACAACGATTTTGTTCTGATTTTTCAGATTCTGCCTCATAATTCCCTGTCTGTTACTAAAATCGCCCCTACTTTTTGTAAATTAGCATATTGATAATACTTTTTCCTGTGTATATATGTGTAAAAAAGAGAGTGTATGTAGAAAGATGGTAGGGCTGCTTGATTATGGAAAAAAATCATAATCGCGATTATTTTGGTCATGATTGAAATCACGATTATTTTACATGATTACTCATTGACTTTGGAAATCTGTTGCATTTATTGAACACAACAGTAAATTCTCCTCAAAACAGATTAAGACAAACAAAAACTATTATTATTTCATTTTTTTGCCCTCATAGCTCACTGACAAGTTTTGTCTGTGGTACAAGCTGCTCTGCAGAATAACGAAATGGAGCGGGATCATGTGACTCCACATGCAGTAGTGTTTTTAAAAGGGATAGTAATTGAAATAATTGACCTGGGAAAATTTGATCGATTATAGATTCTGAATGTCGATTGCGATTACTTTTCGATTCATTGCACAGCCCTAAAAGATGGTGTGTAAGAGAGTGCATGTGCATATTTGTGCGAGTGTGTAAGAATATCGAGGTGAGTGTGGGTACATGAGAGTGTGTGTGTGTGTGTGTGTGTGTGTGTGTGTACGTACGTATGAGGTGAGTGAGAGTGTGTGTATATTTACCTCTGGCACAGAGCTGATGGCGCTGACTTGCCCAATCAGCTTGCAGTAAGACTGAAACAGGAGGAGGAGCTGAAAGTGCAGCTTGTAAAGTCGCTGACACAACTCCAGTTGCTGTGGGGGACAACACAACAAGCATGATTACAATCCCAAACACCTCACAAACACACACCTGCTAACAGCCCTTAGGGCTACGAGCTCTGACGTATTTACAAGACATCAGCCACTAAAGCCGTCATTGCTACGGACCATGAAAACTAAACTCTAAACACCGCATGCCATATGCTGTATGCTCCAACTACAGTGTGCCTACTGTTCATTCAGTATACTGTAAGTTTAGTTACTTGTAATACATCTCAGAGTGATCAGGCTTGTTCACATGTAGGCTTAAGTAGCATTTAAATGATATGATGCTTTTTTAAAGGAACTTTTTTCAGCATGTTTGAACTTACTGCTAGAGTTTCCATTTGCTGCACAGCAAGCATGTCACGAGACAAGAAAGAGAGAGAAAGAAAGAGAGAGAGAGAGGCGAGAGAGAAGAGAAGAGAAAGTGGTCAGTGAAAACCCATGCAATCAGTAAGGGAAGAGCAGCTCAGATCAGCTCCAGGGGCACAGCATTAGAACAAGCAGGGTTCCCACACCTTGGTTAACATCAAATTCAAGGACCTTTCAAGGACTTTCCAGGACCAATTTTCTTAAATTCAAGGACCACACGGGGCGGCATTACCTTCTGCTACCGCTGAATGTGTTATCAATAAACAATTTTAATAGTATTTTTAGCTTACATATATATCGACAATACATGAGCGGGTTGCCAACTTCAGTCAGTTGGCTGGAATGAGTAAGTTTTTCCAACATTTGTGATGATTTATTTGAACTATTATTATCATTATTTTTGTCTACCTGACTCTCTTTGGTAGTTTTGAGTTTGGTTTGTCATTTAATTAGTTCTTTATCAATTCACAGAAATATTTGCATATAGTCAAAGATTTTTTTTTAGATATGAATAAGCTTTTGTAGAAGGTAATGCAGAAATTACAGTCCATCCGTGCATTGACATACCTATCGCCACTCCCACAACATGTTTATCTTAGCCAAGTACACACATTGGTGTGAGCCCAACAAACTTTTCCCATTGATCAGCCCAGGTTACTGAACACAAGCTATATTACTTTGCTCTTTAGGTTGTGCTTCGCTATATGGAACTGGTGGCCTACCCTCAAAATATTTTTAAAAAGTAGATGCCTTCTGCATTCTGATGCAATTGAGGGAGTTGACTTTTATCTGAAGACTTCAGTATTGAGCATGCATTCAGGCCCTCAGTATTGAGCTTTTTCTTATTTAAATCACCTTGTACCCTACTCTGTACCATGCATAAAGGTGAAACGTTTGAGTATACTGTGCATATGCAAAGAGTGATATATCAGTGCAGAGCTTTTCAATCATCAACCAGGGAAAATGCATTTTTCAGTTATGCACCAATTGAAACAACACTTGTCACTCAGGATAAGGAGCCATATAACCTACTGACAAAAGTCTACAGCTGTAGACTGTGAGATATTATTAGATCTTCTCATTAGGCCTCTCATAGGCAACTCATAGGCTCTTGTAAACAGATTTCCTGTAGCCTACATGTGAACAGGAAATACAAGAATGAAGTACTAAATAAACCAATGAACTCCAATGAATGCCAATAAAATCTGTTGAACAAACAAACTTGAATGAAAATAAAAATTAGTGTGCCACCAGCAGAATTTATGTAATTTTAAAAGAACTGGAGAACTGACACATGTAAAATTGATGCGAGACTGCCAGACCACCAAAAATATTCAAAAACTTTCAAGGACTGTGTCTTTTTATGCCTATTTTCAAAAACTTTCCAGGGCCTTGAACTTATTTTCTCAAAATCACAAACTTTCAAGGATTTCAAGGACCCGTGGGAACCCTGAACAAGAGTCAAGCACACACTCATTCCCATTGTGGCTGAACTGATAGGGAGAACGAAGCATCCACACAGGTTAATGAGCAATGGCCGTGAGGACAAAAGGATCAGAGAGACACGAGAGCGGAGTCTATGCATAGAGACAGCAGGCCAGAGTCGGGATGGGTGAGACTGTGGAGAGAAATACAATTGAAGAAATTCTCCCAAACACAACAGTCATTATCTTGATGCGTATCATTTTCCAACAGCTTTATTCCAGAAACTTTTCAATATGGCTACCACTACCATCTAACTATTACCCTCCCCGGAGATCTAATGACCAAACATCACTGAGGTTTAGGTCTACTGGTTCATTTTACAGATGAAAAAAGCTGTGGAAAAGCATCAAGCATTGAGGTTAGAGAGCAGCTGAAATAGATAGTTACAATTGTACAGGAAAAGTACAATCAGGTAGAAATCACAGGAGCACATGCCGCAGTAAGTACAGTGAGCTTAATAGCTCAAAAAGGAAAAATACAGTAAGAGAGTGTAGGAAAAAAGTATGTTCGTTTAGATTTATTTGTATGTTGTGAGCATAAAGAAATGGGCTGAAGAAAATGTATTTCCTACACTGTAATAAAATACACACTTTCAACTAACAGAAGTTAGTGTCCGAGCTGCCTAACTATTTTCAGTTGACCAAACTTGAGATAATGAGTTGTGTGTACTTTTTTTACAGTGTACTAGGCACAGCAACCAATTCCACTTTTATTCAGTATGGTTGTGCAACATTGAGGCTTATAATTTCCCCTTTAGGTTTGCCCCTTATCATACCTGTCCTTCATTTTAAGAATGTAGTCCTTTCACTTCCCACATTCCATCTTTACATTCCCTGGCCTGCTGCTTGCCCTTTGCCCTGTCTGTAAACAATAGCTGTAAACAAACCCTGCCATCCACTGCCTGATCCTGCATCTCTGGCTTCCTGGGCGGGCTGCCTTCAGCTCCACAGACAACTCTGACATTTCTGATAATGTGTACCTAATGGAATAATAGTGGACTAATCACCATCTGAGACTGAAAACCTGCCCTGGGCAGTTGGGCTTGCCCCTTGAGCCGTCGGAACTGCCCAAGGTTTCTTCCTTTACCATAACAAGTAAAAACAAAAACCGCTGATAGGGAGTTTTTCCTTGCCCCTGTTCCTCATTGGGCCTGTGTTAAGTGCTTTGAGACATGCCTTTTGTAAAAATGCGCTATATAAATAAAATTGAATTGAATGGAATTGAATAGCTTGACTAGTATTCTGTTCTTTACCGAAAAAACACTCCCAGCATCTGTTGCCTGACAACAGGCCAGACAGTCTGCTTCACAAAATTTTTCTCACAAGAGGTTTGGCAGTTTGCTTACACAAATGACAAATGCAGTAAAAGGTGGGGGGTGAAGTGTAGTGAAAACATGGGGTGTAGGGTAATCTAAGTGATAATATAAGAGTAATCTAAGTGCGGCATATACCAGATGTGAAGTAATCACAGTGAAGTGCAAACTAGGTGTGGAGTAATCTAAGAGTAGAGTGATCTAATTGTGGTAAACCAGTAAAGCAGTACTGGATAGTACTATGGGCACAGTATGGTAAACCAGTAAAGCAGTACTGGGTAGTACAATGGCCACGCTATTGTGAACCAGTAAAGAAGTACTGGATAGTACAATGGGCACAGTATGGTAAACCAGTAAAGCAGTACTAGGTAGTACAATGGGCATTCTATGGTAAACCAGTAAATCACTACTGGGTAGTACAATGGGCACGCTATTGTGAACCAGTAAAGCAGTACTGGGTAGTACAATGGGCATTCTATGGTAAACCAGTAAAACATTACTGGGTAGTACAATGGGCACGCTATTGTGAACCAGTAAAGCACTAAGAATAGTACAATGGGCACACTATGACTCACCTTCTCCTCTGTGTCTCCAGGCTGACAGGTGATCACTCCGTCATCAGAGCACTTGGGAAATGTGTCCTTGCAGTTTTGCAACCACTGGGGAGGAGAGGGGAGGAGAGGTGGTGAGGAGAGAGAGATGGGGGGGGTGAGTGAAGGGGGGAGTCTGTGGGGGTTGGGGGGGTTGGTCACTCACTGGAGCACTCACTGTAAAAAACGAAAAGCTACGACAACGTAAATATTTAAGGCAACTTGATGCACAGAAGTTTTGAGTTTACAGAACACAAAAAATAACATTTCTAGGTTTCTAAAAACCAAAAATTTAAAGTTTTGTGTTATGTAAACTTGAAAATTCCCTTGAAAAAAAAGTTGCCTTGAATTTTTCAGTTGTCATAGCTTTTCATTTTTTACAGTGCTGATTTATCACCATAGAATTAGGAGGAGGAGAGTGGACCCAATGATATTCTTTTTTTGATATTCATGCAATCTTTTCATGCAACCTGATTTCAAAAAGTCTGAAAAGAACTGTAGCCATGGGGCCTTCTGAATTTTTTTTTAACGATGAGCAAAAGAATTATTGCATTTCCACAACACAATACTGGCAACTTTGCATGCACAACAAAGCACTAATGGGCTATACTATGAGGTGCATGTCTGCACTCCTTACGGAAGAAAAAGGAGGACGAATTTAAGGTGTAATAAGTTAGGACTGCATTGGCAATCACACAACATGTGTCCAGTCATGTGGACAAGGTATGGTGCCCTTAGAGATAAAAGCTAATTGCTAATGTGGCCAGTGATAAAAAATAACTTTGACACCTCTGACATGGAATATAGCGTCGATATCAGTGTCCACGCTACAGCTTTTAATTCTACGCTTATGACCCATAATGTGGGACCACCAGCAGGGAGTTGTAGGTGTGTGTGTGTGTGTGTGTGTGAGAGAGAGAGAGAGAGAGAGAGAGAGAGAGAGAGGATAGAGGAAGAGACGATTAGAGAGAGAGAGAGAGGAAGTGTGTGTGTGTATGTGTGTGTTCTTACTGAGGTGGCAGCCTCCTCTTTGTTGTTGTATGTGTCCAGATACTCCTGAAGTTCCAGCACACTGAACTTGATCTTCTCCAGCAGCCCATAAGACACAATCTGTAGGACGCACACACACACACACACACACACACACACACACACACACACACAAAGAGACACCATAGAACTTTTATTGATACTGCAACTCAATGAAATGAAAATGATAATACTGGAGACTGGAGCTATCTATATTTTTCCCCCATAATCCCCATGATAACTACCAGCAGTCCTGACAAACAGAAATGCACGAGACGGGATGAACTGCTTTTCTGTGTCATTTAATCCCACTCACAGTGTCTGCATCCACATAAATGGTTGGGCAATCCGAGCATGAGGTCAGCATCTGGGACGAGCGCACAAACTTTGAGCCTATGTTCCTCAGCCCGTCGCCAAGGTAACCAGCAGCATCACTGGTCAGGGAGCAGAACTTGTTCTGGATGTTCTGGAGGAGAAACAAACACTTAAGGTTAAGGGTCTGAAAAAAAGCACTCAAGAACTCAAGACTCAATGAGACTAAAATCCTGGCCACGGTTCTGAGTGGAGGCTTACCTGAAAGAGGGAGGAGAAGACGTGGAAGGTGTAGATGGCACAGGAGCCGTCGGAGTCGGCCACCAGCTGGTTGACGTGGCTCCGCCAGGCGTCCTCGGCGTCGTCACACACCGTGGGCTGGAACGCCGCCAGGATCGCCGAGAAGAAGGGTGAGGGCGGCGGGGGAAAGTCCAGGTCCTGCAGATCGTCTCGGCCATCCCCAAAACTGCAGACAAGAAAAGACTGGAATCAGGTCCAAAATGGCATCCTCTACTGATTTATTACATTCACTGGCAAAGCTGTGATGCTAAGTTTCACCACAGCTTTCACATAGTTCATAGTAAATCTATGTATGTGACAAATACAGCTGCAAGGACATGCAATGAGAATATTTTCTAACGCATTCGACCCCAGCATGCATTTTGTCACCGTATATATATGGTACGGTGAAGAGTGTTGTCCTTTGTTTTTCCTGCGCACCTGTGTGGGTCTTTCACTGTGGTTGTAATTACATAGTTAAGTGGTTCCTATGGTTTCCTTAATTTATGGTTGCCCTTCCACTGACCCTCTCAATGTACTAAAGCAGTGCACTAGAGTGTCGTATCTGTGTGTATTGTCCATGGGAATACATGTCCGCCCTGTGACCCCTCTGTGTGTATTTTCCGTTGGGAAGAAGTCCTCACATGTCTGCTTCTCATTTTGCAATATCTTCCTTACAGGCATACACACAAATTGCCCTAGCTTATAATGTGGAGCGAGAGCATACTCAGCATACGTTATGTCAACATGCACTAAATGTTTCATGGGTCAGGGTCAGATCTGGTTTAGACAAAACAATCTTGTCTGCATAGCGGCCTCAAACCTGTAGCTTCCTCTCAAGGTGAAGGATATAACTTTTTCTTCTTTTTCATTTCTTTTCTCCTTTCTCCTTACATTTTTCCAATGTTTCCAAAGTTTATTGTTTATCAGTTGCCATAAGTTTTTTTTAGTATTCTTTTTTTTAAACCCTACCTTTACTTTCCTCTACCTTTTTCAATTAATCTGTAGCGGAGTGAAAGGATCCTCAAACCTGATTAGTTCTTTAAAGAGTTACTTTCCCCACTGCATTTTGGGTAATGGAGACAGGTGTTTCAGAGGAGGGGCAGGTTCAGCCTGGGCTCTTCAAGGGGGTTGTGTGTAAATATGTGTGTGTGTGTGTGTGTGTGTGTGTGTGTGTGTGCATGTGTGTGTGTGTATGAGAGGGAAGTACCTGGGCAAGCAGCTGGTGCTGAGGTCTCGGTCCGAGCGGTCGTGCTCAGAGGCCAGGTCTAGGGTGAAGGCGTCGCCACAGTCGTAGCCTGGAGGCAGCTCGCTCACACAGAAGGAGATGTCATCCTCATGCACCTCCTCGTACTCAGCCCTCATCTCCAAAGGGGGCGGAAACTGGGGGGCACACAAGCAGCACAGTTTACACAGTACCACTGACACACACTCAGACACACACACACACACACACACTCACACACACACCATTGTGCATTTGTTCAGTTTATCACACAGTGATTAAATATGACCGTTCAGCATGTGATTAATTTGCCTCCACTTTCCTTTCCAAAATGTACAAAAGCATACAATTATGGATTATATGAATTGATTGCTGGTGAAGAGGGAACAGTTTTCCAAGGGTTTGTTTTTAAAGAACTTTAACTTAACAGTAACTTCATTAATAGTTACTGTAATAGTAATCATCCTATCAGCCGAGCCGTGGAATGAATCACACCAAAATGTCTCCCTTGAGGCCTTGGCTTACGGGCTGCATGGCGGAGTCATCAGGCAGGGACGTCCCCAGACTAGGCGTGGCCGCGTTCAGAGAGTTGGGGTCGGCCGAGGTGGTGTCGTAGGAGGTGGACAGCGAGTCTGTGTGATTGGTTTCTTCCGACGGAGACAGATTCATGGTCTGCAGGGAAGGAAGGGTTAGGAAGTTACAGGTCAAAGGTTATTAGGCAATGCAAGGCAAACATCAATCAGGCACAAAGACTGAAACACATAAGACTAGATTTATAACAATCCAGTCTAAGCAATTAACAATTGCAACATCATTAAACAAATACATAATCATCAAACAAAGATATAATAGTGTGCAATAAGCATCCTAATATGGCCCATTCATATGTGGGCCATTTGTTTATGTTTGTGTAAGACAAGCCGAGAGGTGTGCTCTCACCAACTGTGAGTGGGAGAGACTCTGGCTGGTGGAGTTGGATTCCTCCTCGTCCTCGGAGGACTCGTCCGAGTCGTCGGGCTGCTCGTCCTCGTGGCCCAGGCTGGGCGTGCTCCCCGAGTGCTGGCTCTCCTCCAAGAGCTCGTGCAGGTCGCCGCTGTCCAACGAACGCCTCCGCACCCCCCAGTTGAAGTTGTCCACGCTCTCACCCTGCAGAGAGAGGGAGAGAGGGGGAGAGAGAGAGAGAGAGAGATTGAAAAAAGAAAGAAAGAAAAAGAGAGACAGACATATTTAGGTAAGTGCATAGAAAACAACCCACCAGTTATCCCCGAATGCATGCACACACACTCACTCAACTCACCAGGCATACGCGCACACACACACACACACAAACAGGTGTAAGTGCCTGCACACATGCCTGAAACTTTCGGCACAAAACTAGTATACTAGTATCCCACAGGTGCATGATAGGATGTCGTCGCCACATAGCACAGGATGATGTCATGGATATAGACGGCAAACAAACTTAAGAGCAGGATTATATAATCCAACCATGACATGTATCCCTAACATACTGTACCATCAATGGCACTAATACATGTATATGTATTTATTTATAGAACTTTATTTATTTATAGAACCTTATTAATGGTATTATAACAATAATAATAATAATTTCCTCATCAATTAACACACACACACACACAACCCATGCATTGCATGACTAGATTTCCATTTAGCAAAAAACACTCTGTGGACACCCTACACACTTTTATCTACGGTTCTACATAAAGACACACACAGTATGTTCACACAACAAGCATGAAAGCTAACACACACACACACACACTTGCTCTCCCTTCCTCTCTCTCACACACACACAAACACACATACACACACACACACACACACGTGTCCACACACCCCCACACACACATGCACGCATGCACACTATGAGCCTACCAGACACAGTGACACTCACCTGTAGCTCCTGAGCGGCACAGGGGAGAAAGAAAGAGAGCGTTACCGACACAGTGGTGACAGACAGAAGAACATCAACATACAACACGCCAGACCAGAATAGGCCAGGCCTGCCTTTCCCAAAACCACAGCTGCTAGACCGTTAACAACTCAGTTGGCTGGCAATGGGAAATTGCACTGCAGCCAACAGAGTTGCTAACTTTGTTAGGAAGTCTGGTTTTGGGATGCCAGAACCCAGAACAGACCAGAGCAGACCAGGACAGAGCAGAGAATAGGTAGACAGGAGAGAAACTGGCACTAAACATGGAAGTAAAGCTAAAGAACTGAGGGGACAGAGAGATAGTCATACTCCCTTATTTGCACTGGATATGTACTCGACCCCACACTGATGCTTTCTTTAACTAGGGTTATGGCATAGCATCAGTCTGCACAATAAAAAAAATCTATGTATTATTTGTAATGTGTTGCTATAGGATGCCTAAAAGAAAGTATGTATGTATGTGTGTCTATCTATATATCTATCTGTTTTCTTAAGTAATGATGAACACATTAGATCGTGATTTATAAATCCTGTGTTCAAACCTTCCAGTCAATCACTATTTATGGGAACTGGGTGCTGAAAAATCTGAGGAAAACTATCAACACTATCTTACAGACAACAGGCGATTAGTTGCATGCTGTTCACTACAGTGTATGACATCTTCCTAAACCCTAAGGCCTAAATCCCAAAGACCCCAAAGACGCCAGTCTGATGAATCAGCTTCAGGGTTGAGTGATTTGTTGTAGTTATATCATTGAGGGTTCAGAGCTCTGGGATTAGGGAGGACAATGGGATTAAGCCTGTGTCTATTGCCTTGAACTGGAGTGTGTTTCAGTTTCAGCTGTGCCTGAGATCCTAGTTGGGGTCTAATGCTACGCTAGCCATCCCAAGACTGAGCCTGCACGATGGGACACTCACCTCGCCATCCTCCAGCTCCACGTCCAGGAAGTCGAAGTCGCGGAAGACGCGGAACTGCTGTTCGGAGGCGGTGTCGTCCAGCGTGTCCTGCTCACGCGTGCCGTCCTCCGACGACACCTGGCTGGGCTGGTGCTCCATCAGGTCGAGGTCGCCACAGGATGAGAAGATCACCTGAGGAAAAAAAAAGGCGTAAAACAAGATGCTTGTGTGTGGCCTTTGGTGGAAAATAAAGATGGATCTGAAAACCGCTTTCTGAAGTTTGCTTAACGCTGGATGTAAATTAGGTTGTTTTCAGTGATGATCAAGTGACATCAGGCTACCTATTGTGCAGAGGCAGTTTGAAAGAGCTCTCAATCCAGCCCCTTGTATTTAGCCTAGTCTACTGCTCATAGCGCGACTATATATTTTGATGTTACAGTCTGGCTTGCCAGGCTAGAAGTGTGTTTCTGTTTCCTGTCTGCATGTCTTGTTTCTAGTGTCCTTTCTGAGAATACATTCAAATCCCAGAAAGGTTACAGAATTAGCTCAGGCAAGGATTCCGACTACTGTGCTGTTTACGCGGAAACATTAAAGCGACCAATCAGGCATGGTGGGCGGGGCCTTACCGAGGGGTTCTTGGAGAGACCGACCTCCTGGCCACACAATGACAGGACGTTCACCAGCTTCTCACGGGTCCGTTTCTGGGAGACAGGCACACACAAGTAGAGCAGTGATTAATTATAAACAAAACATTATTCATATGCAGACACACACAAACACACTCACAGAGAGAGAGAGAGAGATTAAGTTAAATGCACTCAAATGTATAAACATTAGACATCTAACAGACATGTAACATACATAACTATTTGTCTCCCTGTAACACACACACACACACACACACAAAACTGTGTTTGTGTATATGCGTTTGAAACCCTACAGTAAGTAAGTAAGTTGCGGGCTTGGAGTAGTGTAGAGTTAAATGTCGAGAATCACCTGTGAGGACTGCGGCCTTTTCCAGCTGACGGGCACCAGCACGTTGTTGGAGTTGGAGCCGGAGGATGTGGACGAGGTGCTGCGGGTCACGGCAATCGCCCTCGCTTTCCCGTCACGACCCGCTGAGCCCTGCAGGTCGTCGTACCTGCGGCCGATCACCGGCGTCTGGAGAACACACACATACACAGACACACACATTACAAACCTTACGCACAGAATGGAATTGGAACTATTTGGGCACATACAGACACCTACCACAAATAGACCATAACAAGTCAGTGCCTGCTGCAGTAGCTTCGTCTTGCCCACATGTGAAAAAGTCTATCAAACAGCATCCACCCAGTCTTCCTGTTGTTCCTCAGCCCGGCCTCTCTCTCTCTCCTCCTCCTCCTCTCTTACATACCGTCTGATCCTTCTCCCTCTCCCATGGTCTTTCTTTCCTCTCCTCCCCTCCCTCCCTCTTGCTGTCTCCATGTGGAAAAAGCAGGCTAATTGTAGCATGGCTTATCGCACTGTGCCTGTGTCTATTTCAGCACAGGATCTCTCTGCTCTTTTATCACTCAACGCCAGCCCGGCAAACAGGTGATTACTCAATGGGAAGGAAGGAAGAGGACTCCTGCTTTTTTTCTTTTCTTCTTCTTTTTTTTTTTTTTTTTTTTTAATCTACACCACAAGTACTGATTCAAGATCAGGGGCGAGGCTGTCTGCACTGTTATAGTACTACTTGTGAGCTCAACGGAAAAATCTGTTCAGGGGTCTGATTTATGTGTGTGTGTTAGAATTTCAGCAGGCAGCCAACTAAAATGAGAGTTTTCTAGAGAAGAAAGTGTTGGGAGGGGAACATCCTTCTGCGCATTTCCGTTGAAAATGAAACTTGGCAGCCAACGGCACATTCTAATCTCAAAATGACAATGAAGCTATCAGCATAACCAGAATACAAGGTCAGACACAAGAGGCTGGGAGAAAAAAGCATTCAAAACATTTCCCCTCTTCCAGCACATGCTATTACTTAGACAGGTGATTTGGATCACTAGTGCTGACAAGTGAACCGACAAGTGGAGAGGTCGAGCAGAATCGTTCTCTTCTGATTCCAGTGTTCGTGTCAACTCTGAGCGTGCCTTTTGCAAAACCACTGCTCCACTAATTCCTCTCACTCCCCGATCCTAAATCTGGAGGCGGCCTATCGCCATCAGCCAACTGTTTTCCCATCACACCTCTGGTGCCCA
>JAGFZM010000626.1:292487-317819 GCA_017657215.1 Limnothrissa miodon
ACACACACACACACACACAGTACCTGAGAAGAGGGGCAGTGTGAGCTCGGGGTACATGCTGGCCAGCTGACTGGAGAGCTGTGAGAGGGAGACGCTGTATAGGGGGGGCAGGGGCCCATGGGTGCCATACAGGATGTTCCCCGACTTCTGACCCGGGATCTTCTTAGAGTAAACCGACAGCTTGGCCTCCAGGACCTGATCACACAACACAGCAACACACACACACACACACACACACACACACATGCGCACGCTCAGATCTTTACACTACACTACAGCTCCCCCAACCTACTGTGTGCAATGATCATGGCTACAGCTTTAGAGTTTTAGAACAGCTAGCACAATAGAGCACTAGAATTTGTTGACTAATGATCTGGGTGTGTTAGGAATATCTAATTTAATTTCCACCATTTTTTTCCCAAATTTCAAGTACACATATTGACAAAGTGCAGGGAAAATGCACTGTATGAAACAAAATCTGTATGTATGTAGGTTTGCACTAGCCTCGCCCTCGCCAGCCCCGCCCTGGACTTTCATTTCATTTCGTCCAGAGAGTCTGAGAGCACTCCATTGACAATCGTTCTGCCGGCCCAATCAGCGATAAGTGGGAGTGTTCTAGTGAGCAATGACGTCGGTTTTGTATGCATCGTTGCCTGGCTGCGCAGTGTGCACAATAACAATGGCGGCAGCGAACCTAGTACAGGAGGCTTTTCAGTCCGTTGTGGGAAAGCTTCAGAACATACAGGAACTGAAGTCTGAACAAGAACAGTCTTTATTTAATTTTATCTGTGTAAAATATGTCTACTACCCACAGGGTTCGGGAAAAGTTTGATTTTCCAGCTTGCTCCGTTAGTTTCCAAGGAAGTGGCTAGGCTAAATGGTAGGGAAGCTATCATCCTTCACAAGCCGTCGCGTTGCATACATCATGACCAGGCGTTAGTGATTGGGTAAAGGCAGATCCAATCAGTTTAAACTTCAGCAGAAACCACATATCTAATGAGAGAACGATTGTCAATGGAGTGCTCCCAGACCCTCTGGACAAAATGAAATGAAAGTCCAGGGCGGGGCTGGCAAGGGCGAGGCTAGGTTTGTACTGCACTGTAAAAAAAACGAAAAGCTATTACAACTTAAAAATTCAGGGCAACTTAGTGCAAAGAATTCATTCCTAGGTTTTAAAAAACATGTTTGCGTGTTGTGTAAACTCAAAAATTCTGTGCATCAAGTTGCCTTGAATTTTTAAAATGTCATAGCTTTCTGTTTTTTATAATGTGTGTGTAGGCATACATGTATCTAGCCAATGACATTGGCACTTATTTATGTTTGTGAGAAATGCATGTAGTGTATTATTGTAAGTGTATGTATGTATGTATTTATGTATGTATGTGTATGCGTGTGTTTATGTATGTAAATGTACTGCATTATTGTGTATGTATTGAATTATTGTATGTGTGTATATAGCCTGTTTATGTGTTTATGTGTATGTATCGTATTATTATGTGTGTGTATGTTTGTGTGTGTTTAAGTATTATCTACCTGCATCAGCTGCATGGAGATCTCATAAATCTCTCGGCTGGTGTCTGACGCTTTGAACAGCACCAGGTTCAACAGGGTCACAATGTCACATGGATAATTTCTGAAAGCAACAAGCCAAAATAGCCGTTATTTACACAGAATCTCACATGTGTTAATGGGTTTGAAAATGAACCAATGAGATGCTGTATCTAAGAGAGGAGTAATTAAATTGACGTAAGTGAGAAACATCTGTCACCAGGACTAACAGGCCTCATTATGAATAAGGGTCAGTAGAAGTGAAGGAGTAATGAGTTAGTGACTTGTAAAACAAAGAGCGTGTTCAGAAACGTGTCTGACCTGCTGCCACAGACGGTGGCTATGGCCTTGAAGCAGCCAGAGGCCAGCTGGTAGGAACCGGTGAAGCAGCGGTCCACGGCCCAGTTGAACAGGTTCACCTGGTCTGGGTTCAGCTCCAGCAACAACACCACCACCTCACAGCCGAGACGGTGCACCTGGGGTCACACACACACACACACACACACACAAACACAACAGATGAAGCCAAACACACTTCAGGCAATGACATAATCTCAGCTGACAAGCTGGGAGAAAGAATGATCAATTACAAAAAGTCAAAAGGCAAAACAACAGTGGGGCAAAAGAGGACAAAGCAATCACACAGGTCATTATGGAATAATCACACAGGTCATAATGGGTTTAACCAAAGGCACAAAAGCAAGAGTAAACATAACATCACGACCGTGGGATCGGGGGGAAGGTCAGTTCTGCTCTCGAACTGGAAGGGGTCTTACTCGTAGGTCGTGGCAGCCCAGGATGTTGTCGAGCCACTTGTAGAGGTAGCCATCGGAGGAAAGCCCCACGTTGTCAAACACAGGACCACAGCACAGCACTGCAGACATCGCCTGGGAAACAACAATAACAGCAGATGCTTTACACAGGCTTAAGTATTGCAAATAGTACTACAGTAGGTAGTCAGTCTGCCCTTTCTCTTTGGACACTTTGGACTTCTCTGAGTCTGGCAATACAGGTGATGGTGAGGATAGTGATGATTGTGATGATGATGATAAAGACATGGCTATGTCTCATGGAAAGAAGTTAAGGGGAAGCAAAAATTCCCATATCATCTTTTAAATGTTGAGACAGGAATGTGACACCATCAGAAGAAAGAGCCATTCATTCTGTCTCTATGGAAAACATTGGATGCAAGAACACAAACACACACACACATACACACAAACATGTGATGTAAAGAAACCGAGGCCCAGAACTGGGCATTGTTCTCAGCATATGACAGTGTAAAATTACATGCAGTACACACACACACACACACACACGTAGCACCTGCACAAAACAGAATGGAAACTCAGGAAGATCAGGAAGGAAATAATGCAAGGTGTGATAAGACAAACAAAAGACAAGGGATAAAGAGGAAAAGCAAGAAAGGGCAGAGAAGAAAACAATGAAAAGAACGGGAGAGGGAGAAAGAAAAAAGTGAATGAAAAAGTGAATATAAGATATGAGTGATCTTTCCACCCCACCTCTTCTCAATTACACTTGTGAGGTTCCAACCTCCCCCTCTGGCTTAAACACCCCCCCCCCCCCACACACACACACACACACACTCAGACACACACACTAATGCGTCCTTATAGGTGACATCCAAACCATATTTAACCATGACTCAGCGTCCACTGTCCCTTGTCTGGAGTGTACTGTGTGAGGTCATCACTATGGCTGGTGGGATGACATTTCAGTTTCCCAGAACGGACTGGGCTGACTGCTTGGGCAGATGACAGGCCACAAGCCTCGCTGCCTTTGATCTCGCTGATGTCCACTAATGACGGAGGTTCTTCACAAGCTTGGCATTCCATATTGGAATGCCGCCTTATGGAAATCGACATACCATGAAAGTCTTTGACGAGCGTAACCGAGGCTTGTGTAAGGCTTCGTATGTTCTGTAGCTTCAGTAGAACTCAGCTCATCAGAATGAGCTTTTCAGCATGATTGAGCCGTGAGAAACAGACAGACTCAACGTCACAGGCAAGCCACAAAAGCCCTTCTGTGTGTTAGTGTGTGTGGGAAAATGAGAGAGAATCCATCCTTCTAAATGACACGGACAACATTCATGTTTCTTTTAGATAATAACTACCTCTAGCCTGGGCCCGCCCAATCTTCCTGTGACGCTACATTCAATTTTGCGAGCAAGTCAGTCTGCCGTTTTAGAGGAATTATTTTTCCCAAATCTGTGGGCACCAATGAGAAACGAGCTTACGCATAGGTCATCGGAATGAGTGGTCTGATGATGGTGGTTGTAGATTCGTCAAGTAGTATACAGAGGCATCTGATGGACGCAGGTTAAGCCCACCTCCCAGAAGACGTTTAGTAATGTAAGATGGCCAGACTAAGCTCCCATGAGCTTTGTCACGCAAGCCAGGCTAAACTACCTCTGCTGTATAACTACAAATGGTTAGGCAATAGCAAATGATTGGTGCAAATGAAGGTTTCTCATGCCAACAAAGCTCTATGGAATTACACCTTATGTGTAAAGAAAGAAAGAGTGCAGACCTTCACCATAGTACAGTTCAGTACTGGCATATGGTTATCTGGGGGTTGCGTGTGCGAGTGTGTATCTTGAGGGCGCAGTATCGGTACATAGTGATCTATCTGTGTGTACCTTAAGGGCGCTGTATTTGTACATGATGATCTTTGTGTGTGTGTGAGTGTATGTGTGTGTGTGTTGCAAGAGAGTCTTTGAAAACTCTGATCTTCTTGCAAGAACCAAGCTGCTGGTATACAAAGCAAAAACCGCTTTTATAACATCAGCATACTTGAGGAGGCAAATATTGACAGTATCAGCACCACCATCATGAGACACCAGCTGAGATGGACAGGCCATGTAATTCGCATGCCTGACACACGCCTCCCAAAGCAAGTCTACTCAGAGCTGTCTGCTGGGCAGCGAGTACCAGGAGAACAGAAAAAGCGCTACACTCCTCAGACCCCGCATCTAGTACATCATACTCATGCCCACACTGTGTGTGTGTGTGTGTGTGTACCTTGAGGGCGCAGTACTGGTATCTGGTGATCTGGTGGTTGCGATCACTGTAGCGGTCCAAAGGGGTGAACATGACACTGAAAGGCCCCGCCCACTGGCTAAAGAGGATGAAGAGGTGATGCCTCAGACTCTGCTGGGGGAAGAGGAAGCGCCTGTGATGGACTGAAAGAGAGAAAGAGAGAGGGGGGGGGTGGGGGGGGGGGTAAATGAGTTAGGGACGGTAAGACATAATTAAACATAATTAAATGAAGCAAAAGTGAATGCATCTGAATGCTAAAATAGCCTTGCTGCACTAATTGTTTTGTGGCTTAATTTTGGTCGCTCATTAAGTCTCTGATGTCCTATCAAGTCATCGTGACCCAGAAATGAGTTGTCACGGACTGTAAGTCTATTCATAGACATCCACTGGAGGGTTCACCTCAGTGCATGAATTAGAGTCTGTCCACTCATTTCATACGGTTATGCCTGGGACAAGCACACATTCAAATAACACATTCATGATTTATGCATTACAAAAACAGAAGTAAATTTGTATTTACTTTATTACTGTATTTAAAAGATTGATTTTTTTTGTCATGAAAACTATGTCTACCTAAACATTTTCTGATGTGTAGGGTAAACTACACAATGGACGTGGGTGAATTCTGGGATGGCGTTGCTTGGTTACCTGGGACACACTGGATGAGGTTGGCCACCATGCCGCTGAAGTGGGCGCGGATGTCCTTTAGAATCTCCAGCTCTTTGTCGTTCTCAGCCTCCAGCAGCATACGGGTCAGGTCCACATACTCCAGGAAGAGAGCACCCAGAGCCAGCGAATCACGCTCCAGAGCCCCGTTGGTACTGCGCACAGAGAACAGGGGGATGGAGAGAGACAGACAGGTGGAGGTAAACATATTATTGTTATTATTATTAGAATTGCAATGTTGGCTTCCTCCTACAAATACTAATTGAGAGGGTGGCTAGGATGGGCTTGGGGAATAGGTCTCTAATATTTTGAAGACCGAAAATGATTTTACAGTAGAAATCATTATAAAAACAGGAAGTCTGAAGAAATGAGACATAGATACACAGAAAAAAAGGAGAGGAAAGATAGACAGAGAGAAAAATAGAGAGGAAGAGGGAAAAAGAGAGGCAGTGGAGAGAGCAAGGAAAAGATAGAAAACGAAAGGAAAGGAGAGAGGGAGGAGGGTGTGATAGTAATGCAGAAACAGTTGCCATGCTGTGCCCTATCCCCCTGATAATTACAGCTGCCTTTCACTGAGCCCAGGCCGGGGTGCCTTAGGGTAGTGCACCCCACTCACACACACACACACACACACACAGCTCACCTGTCACTGATTACACCAGAGTCGGCCAACAGCTCAAAGATGCGCAGCAGCTGCAGCCTGAGAAGATCTCTGCGCTCACGACGTTTCTTGTTCTAAAGACACACACATACACACACACAAGTAAAGCAGTGACTATGCTTTAATACGACGTGTCTTGATGTATTAGTATAGTATTTTCTTATAGCCCTTAATCCATGTCTGTCTGACTGAGGCAGTGAGTCTCACCTCAGGCCGTCTCTCCAGAGCCTCTTTCATCAGTGGATGGAGCTCTTCCACCAGTTCCCTGCACACACACACACACACACACACACACACACACACACACACACACACAGAAATAGTATTGAAAGGAATCCATCACCAAGAAAAAACACAGTGGTGATAGTGGTGATGCCTTGTCAGCAAACTAGTGCACTGGAGCATCTGAAGTGAATCCTTGAGAGAGGATATAGGGGTGGAATTAATACTGCACAAACAAATCAGAGTTGACATGCACTAGGTATGACATATTTAAACATTCGGCCTTTATCTCAGACATTATCTTTTAATTACCTGTCTCTGAGAGAGAGAGAGAGAATGTACCAGAGAATGTACCAGAGAAATACCAGAGATGTACTCTATGGGCGAGGCATTTTGCTTTCTTTTGCTTTTTTGTTTTCATATTCAGGGGCCAAGTTTGCAGGCATGACAGTTATGGCAGCTATGGAAGGAATGGAAAGTCATTTGTCCAACGCTCATCTGACGACCGACTGTGTGTGTGTGTGTGTGTGTGTCCGCCTAATCCTGTAAAAGCACAGATGCTGACAAGTGCGAGTGAGCTTTAAAACAGAGCAGGGTATGATCAGCTCTTTAACAGGCACACATTTCACTGGGGACAATGGCATGGAGGACCTTTGAGAGGCAAAACACTTCGAAAGGCCCCAGACAGCCATTATCGTTATCAGCAGATTCTCATGTTTTACACTCATCATTACGAGTAAATTAACAAGCCACAAAAATACTGTCAGTTGAAATGCAGTAATACTTCCTTTAACATAGTTGAATACACCTAATTTACTCTGTATGTGCTGTCCGTTCTGCCTTTTACTTGTGCTGAAGTGTGTCTGCACAAAATTGGACAGTGTTGAGTTGCTGTTTGGGTTGTGTGGTCTTGTGTATGTTGGCTACCTGAAGACAAGGGAGTTAGTGCGTCCGAAGCCCAGCACGAGAGACTCTGTGATTTCAATGCTCTCGGCCCTCATCAGGGGAACCAGCTGTTTCAGGAGCCAGGCTACTGAGGGAGTGCCAATCACCTGATCAAACACACACACACACACACACAGCAGATATACACACACACATAGCATACACACACATACACACGTAAACAAACACAAAATCAATAGTGATCAATGAAAGCCACGCTGAAAAAAAAAAACCTTCTGTCAGTCATTCAGATCAATCTAAGCCCTCCAGGAAAAAGGGCTTTATCCATCATGCAAATGTATGGCACTCAAATGTAAACATATTGGCATGGTGACAATCAATCCCTAAATCAATGGCTCTCTATGCACTGCAGCCCACCAAAGCACTTTCACATGCACATGAGTAACCTCCACACACACTACCAGTAGTCAAACAGTAAACAACGACCCCCCCACCACACACACACACACACACACACACACATACAAACACACACACACACACAGGCCATGATATTTAAACGGTTGTTCCCATCTCTAGTCAAGAACTGATGAAGCTTTCTTGATGGAAAGTGAAACCTCTTCAAACTCAAAAAGAAGTCCAGTTGCCTTAACTGAACACTATGCCTACCATGACCTTGATGAATGAGAATCTTCACACACACACACACACACACACACACAGAGGGATGTCCCTTACAGAGAGCAGTGGTGACGGTTGCTATGTAACCGTACCTTGTTGTCGTAGGTGATGCTCCCGTCGGGCGTGGTGGCCATGATCTCTGGGGTGGAGGCGCGCAGGTGTCCAGGGCTCATGATGCTGGGCTTGGCCACACCCAGACACAGGATCAGGTAGTTCCTCCACAGCGTCACGTAGCCGTCGCCCGGCCCGGGTGTACTCGTCTTCTTGGCATAGACGGGGCTACTGACAGACAGACAGGGATGAGAATGAATTACTGACCTTATCCAAAAGACACCCATCCATTTCTTCATTTATTTAAAGCCATCAATTACTTCAGGGCCAATCTCAGTGGTAACAGCTCAGACACAAAACCCCATTTTCCAGACTAGTCAGCAGGCTAGCCGATAACATTATATTTACATTTATGCATTTAGATGACGCTTTTATCCAACTTAACTTTTATATAAGATTAGTTGTGAGGATATCATATCAGCTTTTCCCTTCATTTCTGGCCACTTGGCTGAGTGAGGGTGTTCATTTGCATGTATTTACATGGCTTTGCATGCTCTCCAGGATATGTGTTATGAGTATGACTTCATCTACCATTGATATCACTTGTTATGTCACTAGTTCCAAGGCCCTGGACACACTTCATAATTGTTTTATATGTGCCTGTTACGTCTGTATATGTGAGTGTGTGTGCCTGTTATGTGTGTGTGTGTGTGTGGGTGTGTCAGGTGCTGGTCTTACTTGGGGTCGACTAGCGGCATGAGGAGCTGGAGCCTGGTGAAGGCGTAGGGCCAGGCGTAGCTGAGCGCCGTGGGGCAGTGCTTGGGCAGGTGGTCTGGCCGCAGGAAGCTGTAGAGACACAGCACCCACGGGTCCTTGACCGACTGGGCGAAGATCCACACGTGGGAGGGGCTCTTGACGTCATAGTGGCTGTTGACCAGACGCGCGTTCCACTCCACCAGCCACTGCAAGTCCACGTGGTGGCTCAGTGGCAGTGTGGACTAGGGAGTTGACACACACAAACACACACACACACACACAAACACACACACAAATATAAACAAATGTATCTCCACATGCACATTCACACACAATTAATATTAGCAATAAATATTACAATATCAATATTAATACATATGACAATAATAGTCACCACTCACCGACTCAGAGTGGGCCACATGGACAAAACTGTCCAGTACCGTGGAACTCAGCTGGTCCATCACCTCAATCATGGGCTTGTCATCATCCTGGACAAGAGCACAGCATAATACACACACAGTCAGGGATCACTTTCTATGACTGGATGGAAAATTGGAAAATCAGAAGGACTAATTTAATTAAATAAGATTGTGGTATCTAATTTGGTGTTCAGTTACTGTCTTATCTCATTTGCCTTTATGACAAAAGGGAGCTTGTACATTTTTCAAACTATAATTTTGAAAATATTTGTGAGTGTATGAGCATGTAGGAATCTGTGTGTGTTAATCCTAGGTCTGCTGGTAAGTGTACAAATTGTGTGTGTGAGTGTGTGCGTCTTACGTCTGCCTGTCCGATGGCGCTGAAGAGGCAGCGTATCTCGCGGAGCACGGCCACGGCCAGCTTGCGCGTGCTGGTCTGGCAGGAGCAGAGCAGCAGCAGGGCCAGGCCCTCCACCGCATGCAGTACGCCACAGTGGGGGCTCCGCTCGGCCGCCTGCCGGCCCCCACCACTGCTACCACTGCTGCTGCTCACTGTGCCATGGGACAGCTGAGAGGGGGGGGAGAGAGAGAGAGAGAGAAGGGGGGGGGGGAGAGGGGGAGGGGGGGGGAGAGAGAGAGAGAGAGAGGGGGGGGAGAGAGAGAGAGAGAGAGAGAGAGAGAGATATGGGGGCAGTGAGAGAGAGAGAGGGAGAGAGAGAGGGAGAGGGAGGTTGGGGAGAGAGAGATAGGGAGAGAGAGATAAGAAATAAGTCCTGAGGGGTTGCTAACAATGAATAGCCTTTTGAGTGGAAAAAGCTAACATGCATCGCTGACAGTTATTACGCAACACACACTAATTTAATATGACATTACATAACCGCCGGCCGATTTTACATCTCATTTTCTTCTTATAGGCTCTGAACCTTACACACAGCACTGTGATGTACTGCTAGGATTACATTACTATGCCAATCTGAAGCGCTGCTTAAATCCACTCCATGTAGCATGTGGTTGTTGCGCAGCTGCTTGAGCAAATGTTTGCGGTAGTGTGGGAACTTTAGTTTACAGTGGTGTTTGAACTGGTGTTTGTGATGGTGTTTGAGCAGCTGGTCTTTGCACAAGCATCTGATGGTAGATGGTGCTTGTGTGTACGTGCTAGTTTAGTGTGTGTCTGAGAGTGTACACAAGCTTGTGGCCTGCTTTATATGCACTATGTAGTACTTTATGTGTACGGTGTGTGCTTTAGATTGTGTAGTGTGAATGTGGCAGTGGTTTTTGGTGTATTGGTATCGGTATTTGTAGGGTATAAACTACAGTAGAAGTTTGGCTCTTGTGTTTTATACAGCACATGACAGAAATAAATGCAAAATCGCCAATGTTACATGATAATCTGAAGCTCGCTAGCAGTTAGATCACGGTGCTGGGCCACAGAGGCACCCAACGTCATGACCCCTGACCTTCAGTCCTGGCACTCTCACCTCGGTGGAACGGCTCTTGTGGGCGGCCTGCAGCGCCAGCCTCCACTGGGCGAGTAGCTGCAGCAGCAGCTTGACAGAGGAGTCCTGCATGCCCTGCTGCGTATCCTGCACCTCACGCAGCAGGAAGTTGGTGTAGCCAAAGAGCACGTCCTCGCGCCAGTCCGGGAAGTCCAGCAGCAGACTCTGCAGAGAATTCTGGGCGATCAGACGCAGCTCGTCATCCATGTGCACCGTCAGCCTACAGGGGGAGGGGAGGGGTGGGCAGAATTGAATTTTCCCATGAAGTAAATACAGTAAAAAGTTATCTTAGTTAAAAAAAAAGTTAAAAATATCTTTTCTAAATCTGACAAAGGGCCGCAAAGACATAACTGAAAATAAAATGGTATAAATGGGAGCTCTCCAGTGTGCACATTATAAGTATTTGCTTTAGTATTTCTGTCAATAAAATGTTCAAATACCCAAAGACAATATCCACAAAAAATACATATTTCCATTACATTGATTATTATTATTTTTATCTTTCCTTAATTATTCATATTCCAATAGAATCTAATAATGATTGCTGATAATGATTTATGCGGTGCATTTCCACTAAGTACTTAGGGATAAGCTCTCCAGCTGCTCACAGAAGCTCAAGAATAAACTGAGTTGAACGTTGATTTACACAGAAGCCCACTGACTTCAGTTACAAGTGGTAACTGATATGATCAGACAACGAAAGCTCACCTACTCCTTTGGTTTCTTACAAAATCCAATTTAATACAGTTAAATTCTGTTGCATTTACACAGTGTCACTTCACAATTGAGTTGTTTCATGGCCTTTTACAGACATTAACATAGAGCACCCATGAGCATGCGGAAGCAAGTTGAAATAAACTAAATCCCCACTAGTAGTAGTGGGTGGGGTTCCCTGTGGCAGTGAACTGGCACAACCTCTAGTACCCCCTCTCTGCATCAGTGCCCGTGTGTGAGCCTCTGAGCCAGGCTCTGCTCTCTGCAGACCTCCTTTAAAAAAACCTTCTCCGTCACAGCAGCCGAGGCCAAACCACTCCAACCTCCTCAGAAAACACAATACTGCAGGAAAGCTCTGGCCTCAGCACAGCAAATACACACTATTAGTAAAATCCCCTGCTTGGGGAACACACAGAATCTGGCCTCACAGGAGAGACTGAGAGACCATGTGAATAAGAGGAAAAAAATCTGTGACTTGAAGGAAGAGGGTTTAGATAAAGGATGAGGACAGACAGTTGAGATATAAAGACTCTGTACAGTTTTAGGAAGGTGAGCAATGTGTATTTGCGCATGTGTGTGTGTGTGTGTGTAGGATTGTGTGGTGTTTGTGTTTGTGTGTCCGTGTGTATGTGTGTGTCCGTGTGTGTGTGTGTCTGTGTGTGTGTACCTGTGTGCAGGTGTGTAGGTGTATGTGTGTGTGTGTGCGTGAATGAGTGCATGTGTGTGCGTGCGCACATGATTACCTTGCCAACAGGTCTATGAGCTCTGGCTTGGACATGCCATCGGGGAGGATGCGGGGAATGGCTGCCACACATGTCCTGAAGAGGTCAATCTTGGGCTTCCTCTCGCCACTGTCCCCAGGGAGAGCAGAGACAAAGACGAGAGACACAAGATTAACGACAACAATCAATATTATTACCAAGCGCAGTGGGGACAGGGCAAGAGGCAGAGGACAAGCAAGAGACTGAATAGAATAGAAGTCTTTCCTCCTCTGTATGCACAGAGGTTAGATATGCATGACTCAGCTGATAAATGGTGCCTGACAAAAAGGGCAATAGATCTTTTGTTGCATTTAATTGTGTGTGACACACACACACACACACACACACACACACACACATTTCCATATGCTTCCAGTCAATATTGTTCTGAAAGAGTGTGTTTGTATATATATATTTGTGTGTGTGTATATATTTATTTACATATCCTCTGCTTTCTTCATCCTACTCACACACACACACAGACACACACACACACACACACAAACACACACACACAGAGACTCAGTGTGAATCAGTAGTCGGTGGAGGGGGGAACCTACGTGATCATGTCCTCTGGCTCCTTGTTGAGCATCTGCACATTGGTGAGCATCATGCAGCGGCCCACCTCCTTATCCAGGTGCCTCAGGATGTTATCAATTGCCTTACGCACCTGGGAATAGTACAGCGCCATACCTGCAGCACGCAACAGAGAGAGAGAGAGAGAGAGAGAGAGTGTAATGGAGAGAAGAGAAATATTATGCCTTTTCTTTACAGAAACCTTATCAATAATGATAATGAATATATTTACACACACACACACACACACACACACACACACACTCATACACAGCCATAGAGCTTGTGTAACTTTATCATCACTTGATTTTCACAAGCACACACACACACTCACAAACACACACACACACACACAACTCTTCTTCCGAACATCCACACATGATCACCACAGACAAATCCAGGTGCTAGTCAGTGGTCTGTACCAATGAGCTTGGCCTGCTCCTCGGTGAGAGTCTTGCTCAGGTAGGTCTTCTTCTTCTTCAGGGTGTTGCCTGAGGGCAGCGTAGCCCCTGTGTTGGGCATGGGCGGCTCACCATCCTTCTGCTGCAGGTTGTCAGCTATGACCAGGAACGCCCTGAGAGCAATGTTCATCCTCTGCCCCATGACAAACACACACACACACACACACATGAATGGGACAGTCAGTGTCATGAAAGACACAGAACAATATTTGTATGTGTCAGACAGAGAAAACTCAAGACACATAAATTCCTCACTTCCCATAGTCATACATGGGGGACGAGGGGTGTATGTCTTACATTCAGTCAGTGGATTGTTCATTACCTCTGGATTAAGACTGAAGGCCTTTGCTGACTTCCCCACACTTAGCAGATCACAGATAATCTCTTTCATGGCAAAATCTAGCCTTTCCTGGACCAAAAGATGAGACGAAAGTATTAACAATGTTCACACACACCCACACACACAAACACACACACACACACACACACAGCATGAACTCTTGCATTATGTAAGCGCTGATCTTTTCATAAAGACTCAATTTCATCTGCTTTCTGAGCAATGTGATTAGTGGGACCAGACAGTCAAACATGTGTTGAAAAATGCCGAGATGCCTGTTTGTGTCAAGACATGGGAGAAAACACAAAAAAATGCATGTAATGTAATGTAAACACGCTTTCCACTGTAAATACGAATTTAAATTCCCTGACTTTCCACAACTTTCCATTACTAAAACATAAAATGTCCATGACCTTTGCTATAATTTAGCAATAGAGCACAGCTGAGGGGTGTTAGGCATCAAGTGAGTGAGGGAACTCTGTGTAAGTGCATGGTTTACCTGTGCAATGAACTGGATGATTTTGACAAAAATGTTGAGCGGCATGTCTCGAGGGACTACGCTACGGGAGCCTTTTGGGAACAGTGTGGAAATGATGGACGTCAAACGGCTGCAGAGAGAAAGGAGAGAGAGGAGAGATAGAGATGGAGAGATTTGGAGAAAAGGTTAGGGGGTGGAGAGAAAAAAGAGACAGTTTAAGTCAAATATATTTTAATAGGTCCAACTGAAGACCTTAGCAATAGAGAAGACATATGAACATAAACATATATTGCTAAAATGAAAATACAGCAGAACATGGCACATGCATGCTTTACAGCTATACAAAATTACTGTAAATAAAACCAGCTGTCAAGGTACATTACATTTACTCTTTTTTATTGTATCGAAGCACAAAGGACATGAATTAAACCAAAGTCTAGTATTAGGAATAAAATGGAGAACTGTATTTTAAATAGATTACCTCTGTGTTGCAGTATTGCTTTCGCACTTGATTCGAATCATGTACACCCAGAGAAGCCGATACAGGGACTCCAAAGCAACTCTGGCCATCTTGGGGTCCTTATTCTACGGTCACAGACAGGTAGCACATTAAGATCACACAGTATTTACAAACCAGTCTGACATGTTCCATAATTGAATAAATGTTGTTATGCTGTATTGTATAATTACATGAAATGATGCAGAAACCTTCAAAGTGTTTCAACGTTTACAGAAGGCCTGTCTACGTAACAGACATGGCTCACTGACAACCCAATGGGTTTAATTGGAAAAAGATTAGCTGACTAGTAGAATGGATGCCTCCCCCCCGCTCACATGACTAAACAGAATGCTCTGCTGTGTTTTTTCAACACCTTGTGTGCCTCTTTCACACCAATGCAAAAAGATAAAGGCCACAAGGCACGCGGCAGGCCTGCCACACAGGCTCAGGAATACGCACTATGTGCTTAATATGACAGCCCCCACACACGCGAGGAGAGAGACGGAGAAAAAAAAAACAATTAAAGTTAGGAATACCAGCCAGTGCTTCACACAAACACACACACACACTTACACAAATGACTCACTTACACACATACATGTACATACACACACACACACACACACACACACACACATTTCCCCCCTCCCCCCGTTAAGATGCGCCTGTTATGTGCTGTGAGTGAACAGAATGTCTTGTGGGGTAATTTGTGGTAAACAGTCTGGCCGAGTTGCACCGCCCGCCACACCAGAGCCAACATTCCCTCCATACTGGAGACAGCAGCCCATCAACATTGTATTTTGCCATTCTCTCTCTCACTCTATCTCTCTCTCTCTCTTTCTCTCTCTCCTGTTCATTTTTGCTGTTCATGCCTATCTGCCTGACAGTTAATTATTCCCAGCAGAGAGGACTAAAGAAAGAGATCTGAACAAATATGTGGTTTTACTGTAAATGTTCCCAATGAAGCTGAACAGGTCCTGAGGCATGCGATGTGTGTTTGCTCGAGTATGGGGAGTGTTGCGTGGGCTATGGGCGCATCCCTGACGGCTTGTGTTGACATACTGTCTCCACCCAACCCTCAACGGATGCTCTTTGATTATAACACTGTGTGTCTACGCTGAAGGAAGAAAAAGTGTAAAAACACACTTTTCAAGGCCTAAAAGGGATTATATTGCATGAATCAATTCAGAGATAAATTCATAGCCCTATTGTTTCACATTGCCGAATGCTGTCGATAGGTAAGACGAAGAATTTGGTTTGAGGCTGAATAAATAGCACAACAGTAGGCAACTGATGAGGAAATGGAAGTTTTGTTTTTCTGCTCTTATCTGTTAGCATTAGCTGCCAGTTTGTTTTCTATACTGGTATGCAGTGTGTAGACACAAAACATGTTTTATAACATTATTGTAAAATTAATCCTCACAATCCTCAAGCTAACCATTCTCCTGGGTGACAGTCAAAAAATCTTCTCACTTTATGACACCCAGGTCTCGGAAAACGGAATACAAATATTCAGTTTTTATGAATATTTTATGAATATACCCCACCAAACAATAGCACAGACTTTGTCCATGAGGACTTAAGGAATGGGGGAGCCACCTGTTGGGCAAGTCAAGTTTGGGTCAAATAACATAAAAACCTCATAAAATAAATGCTAATAAATATAAACATAAACATAACTGTAAAAAATAAACACATTTACACCAGTATTACTGAGTGCTCTTAACCGTTTTTAACCTGTAACCAGTACACAACATGGGAGGTTGCACTTGAGTACATGATCTAATAATCTAATGAAGTCATCCATATCCACTCTAAATGACTACAACTGAATGACAAAGATAGATACAGCTTGCTGTGGCATTTAAGAGCCTAGTAGAAAATAATCATATCAAAGAAGAAATAGAAAGAAAACTAGGTGGTGGTGTGACACTACTGATTGGCAGGGCTTTGAACCAGAATTGTTTAGTTCCGAACAGAAACATTATTTTAACAAAATCAAAGAACGAAAAAGTTATGTTATTAATCAGTTACCATTATTTTCGGTAAACGATTGTGCTGTGGAAAATAAAACAATGTACAGTTTCTGCATTCGTTTCTATTCCTAGCAAAACATCACAAGTTTTTGGTTTTCGTTTTCATTCCCTGAACCAGTTGAAAGCCTTGCTGGTCAGTGACATCTGATCTGTGGTCCTACCTTGAGGTTGGACAGGCAGTTATTGAGGAACACGTGCCACCTGTTGAGGAAGATCTGCTTCTGACTCACACACAGCAGACAGGTGACCAGTGGATAGAGAGCCTGCAAACAGGGCCAGACAGATATCGTTAGTCTCCTTCACAGGACATTTTACTGTCAGGACATCAGCACAGCTGCACTACACTGCAACATACAGTATGCATAGAAGTGGACACAAAAAAGAGGTGGCTGGTAGCTCTTTTGAACTCAAGAATTTTGCAAAGGTATATTTACAAAGGTATATTGAGTGCACTTCAATGCACAGGATCATTCCGTAATATAAACAGAAAATAAAATTGGCCACTGTGGCCTTTGACCAGTGGATAGAGAGCCTGCAAACAGGGCGAAACAGACATTTTACTATTAGGACATCATTACATGCGCACTACACTGCAACATATGCATAGATGTGGACACAAAAAAAGGTGAAGTCAAGAATTTACAAAGGTATATTTGCAAAAGTATACTGAGTGCACTGGATTATTCCGTAATACAGGAAACAGAAATAAAATTGCCCATTGATTCTAGTTGCCTTTGTGAAATCTATTTCTGTAGGTTACTTGGGTGGAGATGTTTCCTGGAAAGAATTTTTTAAGAATCCTCAATCTCATCTCTTCCTTGCCTACAGTATGTGAGTTCCCTCTGTTACATAACCTTTGCAGGTGTTTTATAGAACATATCTTATCTCTCTCTGTTGACAGCTGTGTACTTTGGAGGAAATTCTTGGTCTCCATCACAGCTCATCATCATCAGAGCCAGGCCAAACAAAAATAATGTCCAGACAGACAGCACATTGCCAGAAACATCAAGGCAACAATTAGTGACAAACTGTGAGAGAGCTGTCCTTTTGGCGGTCTCCCGCTCAGACGCACATGACATCTTATCGCTTGGTTCCACACTTGGAACGTGCGAAATGCTATGCGCCTCCCCAGGGGCTCCAAAGGTTCTCTAACACCTTTTTTTCTCATTTAACACCCCACCTGAAATATTTCAGGAATTGAACAAGATACAAATGGCCTCACAGGGGACTTTATCTTCAGTACTGTACACTATAAGGAAGAGAGAGAGAGGGTTGATATTTCCTTTAAGTATTGAATTAAAATACGAAAAAAAAAGAAAAAAGAAAAAAACAGATGTGTGTGAATGACCACTACTTCAGACACAAGTTTATGTTCAGAAATATCTGTGTACAGAGGACATCTGAATTACTTTTTAATGTACTGTATGCTATTAATTCAGTGGGACTAGAAGTGAGAATCAAGAACTAAGAATTAAATAAAATTGTTGCTTCACTTCACTCGTATTGTATCCCTCGCATCAATGGAGACATGACCATTTCAGACACATAATCTAAATGGGTAACATAGTTTTAGATGCTTTTCCTGATTCCTGCCAACGTCACCTTGGTGGGGCATATTATTGACGTAAGTGCTGATACCAAAAATATGAGGATATATTTAATAAGCTAAATATAGAAACACATGTTAGATTTGAGAATCCAACGCTGACTCACCAGTGAGTGCTTCTTCCTTGAGGACAAGTCAAGCGTGGTGTCATACAGACTTTCCACAAAGTTCCTCAGACAGGGCACATTCACTTCATTTTTCACAGACTGGAAAACACACAGACAAACAAACAACAGCTCATGAATGGTGTGAAACAACAACATAAGAATCTGTGCTGTGAGAGTGATTGGAAAGGATCCGATAACATAACATTCTTTTTACAAAAACATAAAAGTACAGCACACCATGTTCACAGAGGACACCACGTTGTGAAAAATAAATCTGTATTAGGAGAAATCAATTAAAACTAAATAAATAAATAAAATGTGTGAAAAATTATAATATGCGCAAAAAGAAGATGGATGGATGGACAATGACAACCAGATACAGTGTCTAAGAAATAAAATGGCTGACTCACTGCAGCGACAGGAACTAATATCTCCACAAAAAGGCCGGCCAACGAGTGCTTGACGTCCTTGTCCTTCACCTCCAGGAAGTACTGAGCGCATTCCTAAAAACCACACAGCGGCACAAATGAGGAGCCCTTCACATACTGTTATGCTCAGAGATTACACAAAGCGTGTGAATGTGTGTGTGTGTGTGTGTGTGTGCGCGCGCATATGTGTGACAGTCCATATTGAGTATGTGTGTGTGTGTGTAAGCGACAGTGTGCGGATATTTTGTGTGTATATGTGCGTGTGTATGTGACAGAACTTGCATATTGTGTGTGTGCGTGTGTGTTTGTGTGTGTGTGTTTGTGTGTGTATGTGTGTGTGTGTGTGTGTGCACTCATCGGGCTCTTTCACAGTGGCTGTACCTGCATGAATTGGAAGGAGGCCTCGAAGTCCTCCACAGGGTACATCTTGATGCGGAAAAACTTGACGCCCATGATGAGGCTAATGGTGCTCTGGATCACATAGGGACTCTGCTCCTTCTGACGCAGCTCCTTCAGCTCGGCTATGAACTTCTTACGTACCGCAGGGAACCTGACGGCAGGAGAGGAGACGAGAGAAAAAGAGAGAGAGAGGGAGGGAGAGAGGGAAAGAAAGAAATGACAAAGAATGACAGAGAGAGAGGTGGTATGGAGGTGGAAGAAAGAGGGGTGAAAGAGGAGGTAGGCAGTAGGAGAGGGAAATGAGAAAGAGAAGAAATGTAAGTCAATGGGAATGGGACACCAAGGAGAGGGGGATCAGAGTGGACACGGGGGAGAAAAATGGACACAATTGAGAAACAGACCCTCAGAAACGTTCCATCATGGTTAAACAACACTGAAACACTAAACCGCTGCCTTTGGTAATAATAACGCTGGTGTGTTTCTCGTGGGTCAATGTTCAGTTCATTGGTTTGGTAACAAAATAGCCTGTTTCCGATGGAAAAAAGGAAGGTCTGATGGCCTGCTGTTATCGACCCACTCCAGTTAAGCCATTTGATGGACCTCACTCTGCATTACCGCTCAACACTGCGAGCACCACAGACAGAGCGCCCGCCAACCGCCATCCAATCCAGTCCAAAGCCCCTAAAACGCTGCTTACAAACCACTCTCTCTGTGGGGTAGAAACCCTGTTTTTTTTTACACATATTCCGGGCCGCCCTGCCAATCGGATTTATCCGCGGCCGACGAGAGCGATTCAGGCCGCCCTAAAACTCTCCAACCAGCAGATTGTTTAACGCTGGCCACCATATGTAGGCTGACACCGGACGCGTTTTTTCCTTGCTGCGTTCTGCGGAGCTATAATTAGGGAGCTTGACCTGCTTTCGGGTGTGCTCCTTGGTGTCGCTAGCGAAGTGGATTGTGTGAACCCCAGCACAGAGGTCACAGTCTTGGGGATAATCTGTGGAGAAGAGGACTTTTTTGGCCATTCGACCATCTGGTGCGCTGACAGCAGATTAGGGAAAGCACTCTGGAGCGATGCGACACAAGAGCGGGCGACACAGACTCAGCACTTAACTAAACCCAGCTCCCTCCTGGGGTGTCCCCTGTGCAGGGAGGGAGGGAGGGAGGGGGGGACGGGGGGTGAATAATGTCTTTCCAAACACCAAACTTGTACTGACTCACAGAACCAAGAGTGGACGAAATGACACTAGTCAGAGGCTGCCCAACAGTACACTAGTTAATTATTTGCTTAAGAATGTAATTAATTACATTATTTACAGTACATTGCAATAATATCACTGTATTTGACTGGTGTTTTTTTGACAGCTAAATGCATGTCATTTTTTTCCAATAACAAAAGTTTGTATTTGCTTACATTGTGTGTGCTTTTAAATGTGTGTGTGTGTGAGTGTGTGCATGTGTGTAAACATATATTAAATTTGTTTATGTTCAGTTTACGTATTGATGTTTGAATGTGTCGGTGTTTGTATGTATAATATGTATGCGTTTTGCTTATGTGCGTTTGTGTGGTGTGTGTGTTTGAGTGAGTGTGCAGCGTACATGTGAGTGTGTTCAGATTGGCTTAAGAGATGCAGCTCTCCAGCCCTATATTTAGAAAGGCATCTGGTAGGGGGAGAGTGAGTGAGCAGGCAGGGGAGGGGTGCCAGTGCTCCCTCTCTCCCTCTCTCTCCCTCTCTCTCTCCCTCTCTCCCTCTTTCTCTCCCTCCCTCCCTCCCTCTGGATGAATGTTTGTTTTGTGGCCCACAAACACTCTCTCTCTGTTTCTCACATTCAACAGTAGACATCCAAAATCTGTGCTTGTGAACATGTGAATATGTGTACTGTATGTGTGTGTGCGTGCGTGTGTGCGTGAGTGTGTGTGTGTGTGTCTGAAAGCTTATGTGTGTGTGTGTGTGTGCATGCATTAACTGAGTACAATATGATTGACTTTACAGATTAAAAAAATCATGCAAATATTTACATAAATGGGTGTGTACTGTAAAGGAAGAGAGAGTCACTTTTCTTGAGGCTTGTATTGTTCTTTGTCTTCCAAAGTGAAAGGAATCATATACTCCACAACACCCACTTTTTTTGTTCTATCCAAAATAGTAAGATGAGGTACAAATCACATTCTCTCAGCTAGTTATTTTACACCCTGGGACATATGAGACAGAAAAATCAGTTTCCAGATCATTACTTTCATTCAGCATTATAAATGGGTCATTCGAACCAGAGGTCTGGCAGCCATAAATCGGCCTGATTTGATCGCAACCCTGATGAAATGGTCCTCATTTCTGTCCCCACGCATCACCCATCAGAATAATGGCTTTCCATTAGACTGCCGTCCTGAATTAGACAGCCAATTAAAGTGAGACAAATTCCACCATCTGCTGCTGCTGTTGCTGCCGCGGCGATTTGTAAAACGAGGACAGAGACTTTTGAAAGACTGGTGTCAAATCACCTCGGCTACATTTAAACAGATGAAGCAAAGCTTTCTAGATGAAGCAAACGAAAGGAAAAGTCTTTAACGCGCTGAATTTGAATGTTTTCACTATTGGGAACATGCACAGCATGCTGTGGCCTGCTTCATCAAAATAGACAGGTAATCCCACTGTGCATTTATTCAATGAAGTCTATTTTTTGCAGCTCATGTGGTCATACACAGAGCTTTAACCATCAAGGTCATGCGTTTGATTCTCAGGAAGCCCAAGCGCTCCTGATATGAATGCCTGCAGCGGGCATGGAAAGTTGCTAACACTAGCGTCTGTGTGTGCGACCGAGAGTAAACCAGACGACTTCCTCTAACTCCCCCGGCAGCCCAAGAAAAACCATGAAACGGCTCACCTAGACTGGGCGACAACTCCCACTACTTCTGCGTAGAGGTCGGCCACTATGTGCATGTTGCCTGTGTTGGGGCCCAAGTACCTGAAAGGAAAGAGACCAAAAGACAACAAGAAAAATAAATTGATCTGTTGTTTTTGGTTTGTCATGACTGACTGCAAAAAAATTGGGCTGCATTACAGAGAAAACAAAAACATGGAAAAGTGCAATGAGACAAAATGTTCTAAATCGCGGCTTACCCTTCTTTGTATTTAAAATGCCTAAAAGCCAGATTGATGACCTCCTGAATCAGGCCATCCAGAAGAGGGTGGAGTGGGATCTAGAGCGAACAACAGAGCAAGAGAGAGAGAGAGAGAGAGAGAGAGGCAGATGGGGGGTGGAAAGAAGGTAATCAATTATACACATTCATCACAATGGATCATTTAGCAACAAATCCCTAGTCCTCATTTTATCAATTCCTTATCTTTTTTCCTCTCTAACACACACACACACAAACCACACACACATAAACACACACAGACACACACACATGTCTGAGATCTGTCTGTTGCTGACACAATCGGGGAAACCAATGAGTTGGAAACATGTTTTATGCTGCCAGATTTAAGTGATTCAGCGTCATGCGCCAAACCGTCCACTAGCATGCAAATGAGTATTAAAAAGGCCTTGCTTCCACTACAGGTGCCCACTCTGAGCAACAAGAGCTCCACTCCTTGTGTCTGTGTGCTGGATGAAGAGTGGCCTTGAGTTCCTTGGGCTCAACAAAGACACAGAAGCGAGAGACAGAGATAGACAACTCACCTGTTTCAACACCTCAATGAGGACCAGAGAGAATATGAAGTCGATAGCCAGGTCTCTCCTTTCCATTAAATAGTCCTTCTGTTGTTCATCACTGAATGACACACACACACACACACACACACATACACAAATCATCAGAAAAGACTGGTGGCAAAGACACTTGAGATTTTAGACCTGTTGCCAATGTTAGGAGTAACAGTTAATATAAATGGGCATTAAACCTTCCCTGACGAGACAAAATTCAATCGATCTTGATGAAAGAAAATATATCAGAGGTTCTTTGGAACAGACACAGCTAGGTACTGTCTGTCTATTAGACGGTTAAGCACTCAGAAAAACAGACAGAGAAGGAAAATGATCTACCTAAACTGTGTATCATTTTCAATAAAAGTCCACATGATTTTGAGAGCTTTTAGAAAATAGCATTTGGACCCATGTAGAGTGAAATATTCAATTGAAAATAGATTTTCAACTCTTCTAACGTCCAATATAAATGGAAATGAAGTCTATGAAACAGGACAAAAAGCTCACTATGACTTTCAGGTTGATAAACTGCATAAGTTATTCTAAGATAAACTTTTATAGGTACTAAAAAAGAAAATGTATTGATTTCTTAAAATGATTCAGCAATGCATACGTGCTTTGAAAATGCTAAAATGTAATTTTGTGTGAAAATGTGGTGATTATTTTAAAGTTTAAACTTAAAGTAGAAACACATTCGATGGTCTCCACCCTGTTCAAACAGTTCTTTGGCAGTGAGTTATCAGCCGATATGACAGACATCAATCAAAACGCAATTGTCTCACAACGCACCTGTGTCCAATCTATTGCATAAGCAGGCTCTGAACTGAAATCTGGCAAGCTCTGATCTGGCAGGCGCTGATGAAATTGATCAAATCAGAGAGCAAAACAGTCCACCTCTGTGAAGGGAAGTGACTTTTCAAACACAGGGCTAGTGTTTGTTGTTCTCTCTCTTTGTTGCACCTTTGGCACAGGTACTGTTTGCGTCCTTGTGGGTGCACATCACACAGTTTGACGCAGAAGCTGTCAACTGTAGAGCAGCCAGTCTGTTAGGGTAAGGGGGCGTGCAACAGGGTGGTCATTACTGTGTGTGGTGCCAAGTGACACGTGTCAATTACGGCACGCAACCACAAATCAACATCTCCGTAAAATGCCCATGAGACTGAGGCAATTATACTGCAGTGTTGAGAACGCTCTGTAAGGCACTGCACTCCCAAGGCCACTCAAAAAGACATTTTTCAATGCTAATTCCATGGCAATGCTAAGCCTGACAAGCTGGACTCCGACATGCTACAGCAAGGAGGCATCTGGAATTCTGGGCTATGGCAATGCGTAGTTCTGTGTTGATATTGTTGTTGGTGCTGATGCTGGAAGTGAAGAAGACTGGCGGTACCTTTTGGATTTGGTGTTGGCCCGGGGCCGGTACTCGTGGGACTCATCCTCAAGACCGTTCTGTCTCTTGTACCAGTCAAAGAGCGTGCGCAGGATCGAGGGCAGACAGTACTCCGCCAGAGAACTCATGCTGGTGATCAGCTGATTGAGAGAGGAGAAAGGGAGGATGAAAGGAGAAAGAGAGAGAGAGAGTGAGGAGAGACAGAGAGAGAAGGGACATAGAGGAATTGCTCACTTAAAAATAAAACCAGAGAGAAAAAAAAAATATCTGGGCCACATAAATCCCGGCCCTCACACTCTGAGCCTGCCCTGCTGAATGAGTCAATGTCATATGACCGTAAGGCCACATGAACCACCCTAATGCTGCAAGGGAACATCAAGGCAGAAAAACCCTGTGCATTCTGTCAGCTTTCATAAAGCCTCCTTTGGGTGGGACACACTATGAAACACTACAGTAATATGAAAAAAGGGCTTGATTGCTCCAGTGTTGGACCAGGCCCAAAGCATCAGTGTCCCCCACCCAGCTGAGGTTATGAAACAGCACTGTTGAATGAAAGAGGAAAGAGTGTGTGTGTGTGTGTGTGTGTGGGGTGGGGTTGGGGTTTGGGGGGGTGTAAAGGTGTAGAGGCTGAAAGGGCTGGTGTGTGTGTGGGGGGGGAAATGGAGCTGGGGTGGGAGGGTGGGGTCAGTCTGAGCTGTGCACAGGAAAGGGAGGTGGGGAGGCAGGGAGGGAGGCTGGCGAGTCCAGACCCATGACGAGGAGGTGAAGGTGAACAGGGAGCACTGTGTCTGATACTCCAGGAGCAGAAAGAACACAGACCTCCTCACAACCATCCACCTCTCCCCTCCCATCCTCTACATGTCATTTCTCTCTTTCTCTCTCCATCACTAACTTTATAAAAATAGAGCTTTTTAGGGCTAAATAGAGCTTTATTTGCATGAAAAAAATCTTTGTATTACCAAAGTGTTGGTTGTACAGGTAATACTGTAAGTACATCAAATAAAAGCATATTCTCCTCTCTAGCTCTCTCTCTCACAACAGTTGCAACAGTTTCATTCATACATTCTCAACAGCAACAAAATTACAAGTAATCCCATTACAAGTAATCCCACCTGATCAAACTGTGGATCCTCTCCTCTCTGCAAAGACTTGGTCAATGGCTTCTCCTGTGGAGAAAAAAACTCGGGATGAGTATTGCGTTAATGTGCTTCAATAAATTAACAGTTATTCATTTCACAGCAAGACAGGGTAAGACAATCACACACACCAACAACAAGAAGTTAAACTTGTGTAACACACTTAAACAAGTAAAATTGTTGAAGGTGTTGTGTTACCTAGCACACTCGCCCACAACCCCCCAACAGACACAA